>JAUIMM010000011.1:52500-562568 GCA_031769625.1 Taudactylus pleione
AGCCTCCTCGGTGCAGCTTGTAGTCTCCTGAAGCCAGAATCTGTATATACGGTACCTTCTATCAGTAATGTCTTTCCCCGAGCAGTTTGCAGGTGAAGGATCTCCCAGCACTTACAGGAATAAAAGCCCCATCTGACATTCTTCCAGCACTAGGGGGGGAAAAGCAGCATTTCAGCAGTGAAACGTTCCACCTGGCAGGGAGTGTCAGTTTCCAATTAGTGACAATTAAGCTGGAAAGAGCTCGGTAACGTTACTTTACACAGAGCTCGACGTGGGAGGCCATGTTGTGTCCACAGGGAAACCAGCAAAAACACTGATGTATAATGAAGGATTTCTGGTACAGGTGTCCGGCTTTCAGACACACGGCCAGAAATCTGCCCTCAGAAAACCAGGATCAGCGATCAGAACACCAGCCAGTGATGTAATGATACCCAGAAAGCCCAGGGGTGGATGAATTTGGGCAAGAATATAAAAACCAAAATGTTATACTTTTCATATATTGGGGCCGATGTAGTAATCTGATTGTTACATAAAATGATGCAAAAACTGCAGTTTCTGTAGAATTTAATGTATTGTTCCTATGCACTAATGGCTGAATGCAGGAGGTTTCACAGAACTCTCCGGCAAAGTGCTAATTAGCACTTCAGATCGCAGTCCCCATTATCATCAATGGGGACTACGATCCGACCCCTATGTATGTACTAAGGTCCTCATTCAGACCCACTCACGAGCGGCTGTCCGCTCGCAAGTGGGTCGATGGTCTGCACAGCGCATGCGCACGACGGAGGGAGCTCCGTCGTGCTCATGCGCGAGACGCGATGAGCGAAGGACTTTCCTTCGCTCGGAGTGTCTCATCAAAGGGGGCGTGCTGTCGATGTTGACTGACAGCACGTCCCCTTTGGTGGGCGTGCCGGGGGCGTGCCTGCCAGACGGAGGCGTTCCCAAGGGAACGCCTACCGTCTGAAGCCGGCCCCACTGACATCACTAGTGATGTCAGTGGGAGTGATTTTGGCTCTGATAGAGCCAAAATCACTCCTGGCCTTGCGGTTGAGAAACTCAACCACAGGCTTCAGCTGGCAGTTTCGATGGTTGCGATGGTCAAGACCATCGCGACCATCAACCTGCACGCTCGTATATGCTGTGGGTGGTGACCCACAGCTATACGAGCGTCCAGGAGGACGCTCCATATTAATGGAGGTGGGCCCTGATTCAGAGCGAGCGCTCTGGTCAGAGCGTCCGGCTCTGAATCAGGGCCTAAACTCCAAAACCCCAAACGTTTTTCGGAGTTTGGCCCAGGTGTAAACTGCTGTAAGCCTATGGAGGCTCCAGGTGCAGGGTAGAGATCTCTCGCTCAGCCCCCGGCCGGCTCCAGGAGCGGACACTGTAACGCACGCGCAGTGTCAGCTTCCCTGGGAGACGTCTTTCACTTCTGTGAAAGAATTACAATTTGCTGGGAATAAAATGCGCAGGGACAGCGGTTACCGCAACCGCTGTCCCTGCGAGTTCCTATTTGTACATAGCTGGTATTTTTTTTTTTTTATTAAAAATGAAAATATCTCCTGCAATATGGATAGATAATAATCACGGAAGTTTTGCGATTATTAGTACATAGGCCCCTTGAAGAGAGATAAAGTGAAGAGAAATAATCTGTAACATGACAGAAGCTGATTGGTTTATCTCTCTCCAATGGCGGGATGCATCAAAGGGAAAACTGCCGTCAAACCCCGAAAATGCGCCAAGCCCTGGAATGCGATGCACTCCGCTACTTGGTTGCGTTGGGTAACACTATCTTCATGATGGTGGTACCCATAGAAGCCTATTGGCTTCTCTTGGCTGACTGCTGATAGAGGGATCCAAACACCCCCCGAGGCACGTGTCCTTGTGTACATGCTCAGAAGGACGCAGGGGGCCCCTCACCGCAAACCCTGCACCCATAATATTACTTACCTCTCCGGAGTCCCACGTCGGCGTCCGGCGCTGTAAAACGACTGGAAAATGGCCATGGCGGCCATGTTCCCGTCGTTTGCACATGCACAGTAGAGGGAACATGGCAGTGGCGGCCATTTTCCCGGTGACCTGTGCATTCATTATAGACTCTGGGCACACTCTGGTGCCCAGAGTCTATAACTCCGGTGCTGGCTGCGCACAGCTCAGTGCGCTGCCGGGCGGAGACTGCACACGGGCCCTCTCCTCTCTAGAAATGCCCCTGAATATATAGCATTATACATATACAGGTTCAGTCTCCCATATCCAAATAATCCGAGATACAGAATTTAGGACACCTTTGCTTTCTGATGGTTCAATGTACACAAACTTTAAGTCACAAAATTATTTAAAATATTGTATAAAATGACCTGCAGGCTGTGTATAAGGTGTGTAAGAAACATATATATGTAGAAAAGGGCCCTAGACTGCACACCCTAAAATAAATCATTTATATTATATTATATATATAGGTGCAAACTGTGGAGACTATTGTTGCAAACACAAAAAGAAGAATTACAAGTGCACAACTCCAACATTACTTATTATATATAATAATACATTTTGCAATAAATAAATAGAGGTTTTGGCATAATCAAGGCCATGGTTATGGGCCTACCCACCGCGCCCAGGTAACCTCTGAGGGTGGGTCCCTAACATACTGGGGTTGAAATCCAGAGCGCAGGACATAGAGACACATAAATGCATTCTGTGCTTAGATTTGGGTCCCATCTCCTAGAAATCTCATTATGGTAGGCAAATATTCCAAAATACAGAAAAATCCAATATCCAAAATAGTTCTGCTCCCAAGCATTTTGGATATGGGATACTCAACCTATATGTAATCAATCACTGTCCACTACAAGCATATACAGCAGTAGGTAAGACAAAACAGACAGGATCGGATGCTCAGATCTCTGCCTGTAAGGGCAGATTACAGCAGTGCTACATGTGTCAGGATGGTTGCAAAACACTTGACATTCCTCCGTTCCCTGCTATTGTTGTGTCACTGCTAAATATTTACCCACCCAGTTTACAGACAGACAAGACATTCCTTTGTGGAGAGGATTTCAGTCATTTGATAGCTTAAACGTATTCTCACGCCGTTAGGGGTACGTAGGTTTGGATGCAAAGTCAGACCCCGGGAACGGTAAAAATAAAAAATTGGAAATAAACTGGTGTACAATGTAATTTTACACAGATTTTCCTCATACTTATCCTCTGGATGCTGGTCCAAAGACATACCAGTAGGTGAACTGGCTAATTTCCACCGATCACTGTAATCTGTACATTTAGCCGCAATATGTATTTTCTTGGTACCATACAAAGAAGCGATGAAAAAAAAAAAAACAACAACCAAAAAGTTATGCAGCGGAACGTGTTTTCAGTCGCACAACATGGACGTGTTCAGCGTGCATGCCGCAGCAACGTTTTCTGAGCCCACCCAATGTATTGCCCCGGCGTAGGCAGCCATTTTGTGGGCCGAACCAACTTTCATGAGACGGCAGCCCGTTCCATTCTCTAGGAATGCGAGAGGCTTCTCTGCAGGCTACTGAATCCGTTTCAAAGGTCGTCGCGTGACCTGAGGGGGAGGAGCTTTTTAAAGAAACCATAACAGCACAAAAAGTTTCCAGCGCTAAAAAAAAAATAAAATAAATAAAAATGCCCCAACTATTATAATAATACGTGAAGAGGAAGATCACGATAAAACGACGATCGAACAAGCAAGTCATGAAACAGCATACTATATCTGTAGACGAAAAACATGGTTTCCTAAATTTGGCAGAATATAATGATTTAAAAAATAGAAGCAATGGAATTAAACATTTTTTTTTTTTTTAAAAAGACAAGTTAAAATAAAATAATTTCGAACCTCTGAGCATCTTTTCAAATGACTTTTCTCATATTTTAAAATTCATTTTAAATTATCTTTTTGTAGACAATGATTAACTTATGACAAGAAAACCAGCATAAACATATTTGTATTAGGGGTGTGCACCGGCCACTTTTCGTGTTTTGTGTTTTGGTTTTGGATCTGGATCTTTCTTCGTGTTTTGGATCTGGATTGGTTTTGCCAAAACCACCCTTCCGTGTTTTGGGTTCTGGGTTTTGTGTTTTGGATCTGTATTTTTTTTAAAAAAAGCATAAAAACAGCTAAAATCAAAGAATTTGTTGGTTTCTCTGCTCCTATGCTATTATTAACCTCAATAACCTTAATTTCCACTCATTTCCAGTCTATTCTGAACACCTCACACCTCACAATAGTGTTTTCATGTCCAAAAGGTTGCACCGAGGTAGCTGGATGACTATGCTAAGCGACACGAGTGGGCGGCACAAACACGTGACCCATCTAGGAGTGACACTGCAGTGGCAGACAGGATGGCAGTTAGAAAAACTAGGCCCCAAACTGTACATAATGCAAAGAAAAAAAAGAAGTGCAAGATGGAATTGTCCTTGGGCCCTCCCACCCACCCTTATGTTGTATAAACAGGACATGCACACTTTAACAAATCAATCATTTCAGCGCCAGGGTCTGCCACACAACTGTGGCTGAAATGATTGGTTCGTTTGGGCCCCCACAAAACAAGCTGGCAATTAATGTGTCCCTGCACAAACTGGCTCTACGGAGGCAAGATGTCATCCTCATCCTCCTCATCCACCGATTCCTCACCCTCTTCAGTGTGTACATCCTCATCCTCACAGAGTATTAATTCGTCCCTGCTGGAACCACAGGTCCCTCTGTACGTTCTGGAGGCTGGTCTCCCTGGAAGAGTTGATAATTCATTTTATGAACATCATCTTCTCCACATTTTGTGGAAGCAACCTCCTACGCCTTTCGCTGACAAGGTTCCCGGCTGCACTAAACACTCTTTCGGAGTACACACTGGAGGGGGGGCAACTCAGGTAAAATAGAGCCAGTTTGTACAGGGACCTCCAAATTGCTTCTTTTTCCTGCCAGTACAGGTACGGACTGTCTGACATGCCTACTTGGATGCTGTCACCGATGTAATCCTTTAACAGACAGACGCATGCTTGTCGCTGCTGCTTTGAGGATTCAAGTGCGGCTACAGCCCACACAATTCACAAAGACAGAAAAAAAAAAAGAATATTTTTATTGTTTGTGGAGCACACTTTGAGGGTTACACCACCCTTTAACAGACAGACGCACGCTTGTCGCTGCTGCTTTAAGGATGCAGGTGCGGCTACAGCCCACACATTTCACAAAGACCGAAAAAAAAAAGAACAATATTTTAATTGTTTGTGTAGAACACTTTGAGGTGTCATCACCCTTTAACAGACAGACGCACGCTTGTCGCTGCTGCTTTAAGGATGCAGGTGCGGCTACAGCCCACACAATTCACATAGACCGAAAAAAAAAGAACAATATTTTAATTGTTTGTGTAGAACACTTTGAGGGTGTCACCACCCTTTAACAGACAGACGCACGCTTGTCGCTGCTGCTTTAAGGATGCAGGTGCGGCTACAGCCCACACATTTCACAAAGACCAAAAAAAAAAGAACAATATTTTAATTGTTTGTGTAGCACACTTTGAGGGTGTCACCACCCTTTAACAGACAGACGCACGCTTGTCGCTGCTGCTTTAAGGATGCAGGTGCGGCTACAGCCCACACAATTCACAAAGACAGAAAAAAGAACAATATTTTAATTGTTTGTGTAGCACACTTTGAGGGTGTCACCACCCTTTAACAGACAGACGCACGCTTGTCGCTGCTGCTTTAAGGATGCAGGTGCGGCTACAGCCCACACAATTCACAAAGACAGAAAAAAGAACAATATTTTAATTGTTTGTGTAGAACACTTTGAGGGTGTCACCACCCTTTAACAGACAGACGCACGCTTGTCGCTGCTGCTTTAAGGATGCAGGTGTGGCTACAGCCCACACATTTCACAAAGACCAAAAAAAAAAGAACAATATTTTAATTGTTTGTGTAGCACACTTTGAGGGTGTCACCACCCTTTAACAGACAGACGCACGCTTGTCGCTGCTGCTTTGAGGATGCAAGTGTGGCTACATCGCACACAAGTCACAAACACATTAAAAAAATAGTTTTTTATTTTTTGGAACACTTTGAGAGTTACACCACCCTTTAACAGACAGACGCACGCTTGTCGCTGCTGCTTTAAGGATGCAGGTGAGGCTACAGCCCACACATTTCACAAAGACCGAAAAAAAAAGAACAATATTTTAATTTGTTTGTGTAGAACACTTTGAGGGTGTCACCACCCTTTAACAGACAGACGCACGCTTGTCGCTGCTGCTTTGAGGATGCAGGTGGAATCTAGACGGGATTTGGAACCGAGGACACACTACCTCCATCAATTGTCTAAATCCCACTGCACTAATGTCGGATACCGGACGCACGTCTAACACCAACATAGCAGTCAAGGCCTCAGTTATACGTTTTGCTTCAGGATGACTGCTGTCGTACTTCATCCTCATCGCTAGGGACTGTTGGAGGGTCAATTGTTTAGTAAAAGTAGTGATGTTCCTACTTCCTCTCTGGGATGATGAACAACTCCCAGCAGCAGCAACAGCACTAGGAGGAAGAGGTTCTTGATCTTTCCCTATTTTATTTTTATCGGAGAAAGTTTGGTCCTCCATTTATGTTATATTGATATATATACGTGCGGCTAAAGCGCACACAAACACAGAAAATATTATTTTATTTTTGCTGGAGAGTAGTGCACTTTGTGGGTTACACCACCCTTTAAGAAATGAGCCAGCCGGCTCTTTACTTATGGGACACAGGCGCACGCTTGGCGCTGCTCCTTTGTTGATGCACGTGCAGCCACAGTGCACACAATTCACAAACACAGAAAATAATTTTTTTTTTGGTTTGGACTGGAGTGTACTTTCGGGGGTTACAGCACCCTTAACGGTCAAGCCAGCCGGCCCTTTACTTATGACACAGGCGCACGCTTGGCACTACTTTGTTGATGCACGTGCGGCTACTGCGCACACAATTCACAAACACAGAAAATAATTTTTTTTTTGGTTTGGACTGGAGTGTACTTTCGGGGGTTACAGCACCCTTAACGGTCAAGCCAGCCGGCCCTTTACTTATGACACAGGCGCACGCTTGGCACTACTTTGTTGATGCACGTGCGGCTACTGCGCACACAATTCACAAACACAGAAAATAATTTTTTTTTGGTTTGGACTGGAGTGTACTTTCGGGGGTTACAGCACCCTTTAACGGTCAAGCCAGCCGGCCCTTTACTTATGACACAGGCGCACGCTTGGCACTACTTTGTTGATGCACGTGCGGCTACTGCGCACACAATTCACAAACACAGAAAATAATTTTTTTTTAGGTTTGGACTGGAGTGTACTTTCGGGGGTTACAGCACCCTTAACGGTCAAGCCAGCCGGCCCTTTACTTATGACACAGGCGCACGCTTGGCACTACTTTGTTGATGCACGTGCGGCTCCTGCGCACACAATTCACAAACACAGAAAATAATTTTTTTTTTGGTTTGGACTGGAGTGTACTTTCGGGGGTTACAGCACCCTTAACGGTCAAGCCAGCCGGCCCTTTACTTATGACACAGGCGCACGCTTGGCACTACTTTGTTGATGCACGTGCGGCTACTGCGCACACAATTCACAAACACAGAAAATTTTTTTTTTTTGGTTTGGACTGGAGTGTACTTTCGGGGGTTACAGCACCCTTTAACGGTCAAGCCAGCCGGCCCTTTACTTATGACACAGGCGCACGCTTGGCACTACTTTGTTGATGCACGTGCGGCTACTGCGCACACAATTCACAAACACAGAAAATATATTATTTTTTTAGCACTTGGGGGGAGCACCCCTGATGGACAGAGCACCCCCTGGACAACACTACAGCACTCCTTTAGGACTGGGACACTGCACAGGACTTTGGAGTGGACACAGCCCCTATGGAGAACTGACTGCACAACACAGTCCAGCCAGCCCCTATGGACTTTGAAGTAGTGGACACAGCCCCTATTAACAACAGCAGCACAGCACAACACAGCCAGCCCCTATGGACTTTGAAGTAGTGGACAACAGCAGCACTACACTACACTACACTACACTACACTACACTACACAGCCCTAACTCCCACCCTCCCTCTTCACTGTCCACAGCCGAGTGAGAAAATGGCGCCGACGTGGGTACCTTATATAGGATCCAAAACCCGCGAGACTCGGAAGGCGGGAAGATGACGTTTTGCCTCGATTTCAGAATCCGAGTCAGGCGGGAAAAGTCGAGCCTGACTCGGATCGGACTCGGATCGGGGGGGGCTCGGGGGGGTTCGGATTTCAGAAATCCGAACCCGCTCACCCCTAATTTGTATCCGCACAGACTGATATTTTCTAAGTTGTAAATATGATCCTTCCCCCTCATCTAGTAATTATTGTCTATAACTTGTTATGGGGGGGGGTGCACCCAGGAACAGAATAAACTTAGAAGAAACAAAAGAACATGTGTTCCTACTACGGGGCACTAACAAAATCATGTTGTATATTAATATTGTTCAGTCATGATCTGGGAATCAAGAATAAAGGCAATTTGCCCAAAAAGTATAACATATTACATTTATTACATAGCTTTAAAAAAAGAATAAATTACAAGCAAGCGAAATATGACAACTATTAAAAATGGAGTAAGAAAATTTATTGACGTGTCTTGTGTTCAGTGTGTTAATTCTGATATTTTATATTGATCCTATCCTTATTTTTATTTAGTGTACTTAAGTATGATCCCAGGGATAGAAAGCATATGATAACTGGGTTCTGGAATATACCTAATGATCCTATCAATTGAGCCTACATAAATCTTCAAATATCGATAGACTGGTGGCTTAATAAGACAATAACATAACAGTTAAGCTGCATACACACACGATTTTTTGAACGATTATCGTTAAACGATATCGTTTGAAAAAATCGTTCACTTTCGGAGTCAAACGATGAACGATAATCGTTCATGCGCGTTCACTTTTGTAGTTCAGTCAGACTTGTCAACTCAACGATTTTCATTAAGGGAATATGCAACAATCGTTTGTAGTTCAAAAAAATTGTTCATTAGACTTTAAAAAATCTGACAGATAATCTGACAGAAAATCGTTCATAAAATCGTTGGTAACAAAATCGTTGTGTGTGTATGCTGCTTCAGAGGGGTATTCAATATGAAACGTTAACTTCACTGTCGAAGTTAACATCTCATATCGGAGTTTTTACCTGCGTTAAAATATCGGGCGCGCTCCCGCTTATCCCCGTATTCAATATAAAATTAACGAAAACGGGAAACTCCGAAGTTGGATTTGCGTAAAGTTACGAATTTTTCCTTAAAAAAATTGTAAGACCCCCCTAAAGTAGTAAAAACATGGGGGATCACTATGGGTACCCCCGTTTTAGGCTTTAATTGAAAGTCGGGGATTTAAATTGCCGCAGCAGGTGTTTTTTTTTCTGACATTTAAGAAGTGATGCAGAAGAGCACTTAGGTTATTTTTTTAATTTTTTTAAGTGGTCCCATCAAATTTGGGGTACATGAAAATGGGTACTAGCATATTTTTAAGTCCCTAAAGTAAGTTTTTAAAAATTCTGCATTTGTGCACCTGCCGCTATAAATCTATTCTAGAAAGCATCTGCCGCTATAACTCTATTCTAGAAAACACGTGCCGCATACTTGCAGAATAGCCCTGAACCTATTTCCCTATTGTTAAACAATTTTTTCCCATTTTTTTTTACCCCAATTTTTAAAATAATTTTTTGGGGTGTCCCTATTTTTTTTTAAAACTTTTTTTGACACTTTTTTAAATGTCAGTCCCAGTGCAGGCTATTTTTTTTTAAGCCTGCACCCCTAAACCCCAATTCTGCACTTTTTTTCGACACCTATTAAATGGTGAAAACTTATCCCCGTTTTTTAATCAAAGACTCTTCAAAACTGCGATAAGTCTTTGAAATTGAATACGGTGTAAAACTAAAACCTGCGATAATGATGTCATACCTCCGATATTAACGCAAAAACGATGTTATCGCACCCATATTGAATACCCCTGTAAGAGCTCCAATGTATTTTGATATTGATGGCTATATTATTAAATCATCAAATGAATACGGACCTGTATTATTAATCAATTATTGTCTTCTTAATTAAGTCACCATTCGTGGAGAGAAGCGATCACACTGATCACACCCCCCCCCTGAATTTGCGCTGGGCTGAGAGGCTCACAGCACCCCCCCCTTCCTCGCCGATGCGGCTCTTGAAGCCCCTACCCACCGCATCAAAGGTTTGGTGCATAAGAGAAATGCAGTCAAACCTGCATTTTTGGGGTTTGACCGCATTTCTCACTTTGCTGCAACCTGCCCATAGAGTGGATTGAGATAAAGTACCAACCAATCAGCTCCTAACTGCCATGTTACAGGCTGTCACAGTTAGTAGCTGATTGGATGGTACTTTATCTCTCTGCAAGGCTTAGAACATAGACCCCATGTAGTGAGCAGAGAGACTTTGGAACGCCCCTCCTTTCCCTGCCAACACATGGCATGCTGAAAACTGTGCGAGTCTGGCAGCCATACTTGTTTTCCAGCCAGAGAGATTTTGAAAGGAGATTATGGTTTGTAGGAGTATAGCTACGAAAGGGGACTAACAGATGCATGATTCAAATGGTATTTAAGTTAATATTTAAATGAAACAAAAAAAAAACACCTTTGTTGGATTGCGGCTTTGCTGCGTTAAGCCGGGGGAGTCTAACTCCTACATCATTCAAGCAATTCAGGTAGGTGTGGTAGTGGTAGTGGGGGGGGGGGGTGTTTATGAAATGTAAAGTCTACAGATGTAAAGTAGCAGCAGGTAAGTCTATTAATTTGATATAGTCCTCTTATTAAATTTGATTGCTATTAATATCATGGGGGGGGGATCTTAATATAATGCTGGGGCTTTAAAACTAAAGTGCTTTTTATTGATTTTGTAGCATAAGCAAAACAAACCTCCCCGACCCATAACCCGACTAATAATCATAATAAAAAATAATAATTAAAAAAAACACATCGCAGGGTTTGCAATACTATGTGGGGTACATAAAAGGCTAAGGGGCCTATTTATCAAGGTGTGTTCCATAACAATATGCTGAAACTGTAGTTTCTCCATAAATGTATGTATACCCTCTATGTAGCCGCCTACTGCTGCAGATTGCAGTCCCCATTATTGTCCATGGGGACTATAGTCTGACCCCTATGTACCATTCTGTTTATGCCTAGGGAGGCAGTGTTGCTCTTACGGTCCAGCTCCTGAACCTAACACTGTGTGCATGCATCCTTGCAAGTTATCTTTAGTACACATAAGGGAAATATTTGTTAAAAAAAAAAAAAGTCTGCCGCGATGCTGACTGGTAATAATGTCGGCATTGCTGCGATTATTAATGCACAGTCTTCCAGGTGTGCAGAGGGAGGCCTAGAGTTTTCACTAACGACGCCGTTTTCCAGGATGTACATTGAACCTCTCTCGTTCCCACACTGAACTCCAACAGCTAAAAGATATGAAATCCTGGATAAGCTGAACCATATACAGATATAGTCCATGGTGAAAGGTCGTCAACGTAACTTGCTGAAGAAGTGATGCAGTAATTAATTAATTAGTGGCACCGACACCCGGTCTTCTGCTTGTAGAGACAACTGGTGCCAGTGGAACAGAGCAGAGCGGTGAAACGCGTCACGCTCCCCGAAACGCATCACCTCTTGCGAGAAAATCATCTCAGACATGAAAACTTCTATACAATATGCATTGTTTTAAGAAAAAAAATCCCCATACAGCCTGTCGGTAGAATGTGCCTTTAAGGCAAATACAGTGTAACGGAGAGTAATTCTGTAAGACTGGATATAACGAGGTGCCGCCAGACGCAAATCCCCTGGTTGCTGGATCAAACACTGACCTGTGACCGGCTAGCACAGATATTACTCTGTAATACTTCGCACCTAATACCCAGGTGCTCATTAGGAACCGCCGCTTCAGTTCCACTCACAAAATCATAACAGATTATTTTTGTATTTGGTTCAAGTCTCAGAAAACTTCTTTGGGTTTTCATTGGTTAACGCAGGCTCCCCCCCCCTCCCACTCTTATCCTCTCACAAAACTGATAACAGATGTGCGCTAACTCCTTCAGGTTGTGTTGAAGTAGAACACAGCCACTGAACAGCTCCAGAAACCCCCTGAGAAGCCCTGTAAATATAAAGCAGTTGTCTATACTCTATGTAGTCGTTCTTAACCCTATGTCGTCAGGAATATGTACAGTAATAGCATAAAGCACCATTATCAGTGGTTTCATTGCAACATCAATTATAATTGCTTTTTTTTATCATTTCATTATAATGAAAAAATTACATTTTAATTGCATTATTTCAAATTGTATTATATTATCCTCGCCAGATAAATCAGACAAGACAGCTGAAGCATTAAACACAAACAGTAGATCTTGCCAGCTAAAAATGTTCACCAACAGCAGCACCGCAATGCACGTGGGACCCAGCAATATGAACGCAGAATTAAAGGTGATGTAATGTGTACAGGGGGAAGCGACCTTAAAGTCATACGAACAGATGATATGGAGGTCAGCAAAGAGTAGTAACAGCAATTAGGGTCCCTGGCTGTATAGGAAGAGGTGTTAGTAGGTTAGATCGATCGCCACTCTATTAGGTCACACTGGTAAGTAGGCGCCTGGGTACAGTACCTTCCCCCATAGCCACAGCCATTGCTTACACCGGATCATTCAAACAGATTGTCACTTCGCCACAGAGCTGGTTAGCTTCAGTATTAGTAACACAACTAACAACCCCCCCCCCCCTTATTGTGATGTCAGACGTATGCACCAAGTACAAGCCAGAATTATTCTGAGACCTCCTACATTATGCCACATTTACCCCAGATTAAGATTACATCCTTGGTACAGATACCAGGAAGATGTACTAAGCTCTGGAGAGTGGTAAACTACCAGCCCAACAGCTCCTAACTGTCATGTTACAGGCTGTGGGGTAGACGTGCTTAACCTTGGAGACAGAAAAAGTGGAGAGAGACCAAGTACCAACCAATCGTGTCATTTTTCAAACACATGAAAGTTAGTAGCTGATTGGTTGGTACTTTATCGCTCTCCTAAACCTCATCACATTGTGAACCATATGAGATACAGACGGTGTCTTTTTACACGGTGGCTTCAGTCACGCCAAATCGATTCTCTCGGTGCGCAAGGTCCTGGGCGACTTGGCTGTGACCAGCATTCTTTTTCACTTAAAATGTTCATCTTATTCACATACATAAAACAACTCTGAGGGGGGAATTCAATTGTTCTGCCGACGCCTGACAGAGCAATTCAATTGTTGCTCTGTCACGGCGCTATAGCCGCTGGCATTTCTGCATGCACACAGGAGGATGCGAGCAGAAATGTGTCTGAAACACCCTGGTTAGGGCGCGCTAAGGGCCTGATTCAGAGCCGGACGCTCTGACCAGAGCGCTCGCTCTGAATCAGGGCCCTCCTCCATTAAAATGGAGCGTCCTCCTGGATGCTCGTATAGCTGTGGGTGACCACCCACAGCATATACGAGCGTCCAAAAAGATGGTCACGATGGTCTTGACCATCGCGACCATCGGACTTGCGACGGAAATCCTGCGGTCGGGTTTCCCAGCCACAAGTCCTGGAGTGATTTTGGCTCTATCAGAGCCAAAATCACTCCCACTGACATCACTAGTGATGTCAGTGGGGCCGGCTTCAGACGGTAGGCGTTCCCATGGGAACGCCTCCGTCTGGCAGGCACGCCCACCAAAGGGGGCGTGCTGTCACTCACCATCGACAGCACGCCCCCTTTGGTGCGAGACCCGGAGCGACAGCTTGGCTGTAGCAGTCCGGGTCTCACGCATGCGCACGACGGAGCTCCCTCCGTCGTGCGCATGCGCAGTGGGGAACATCGACCCACTTGCGAGCGTACTGCCGCTTGCGAGTGGGTCTGAATGACCCCCTAAGTACATTGTAGTTGCTATTTAACAAAGGCTGGACGCAGAAGATAACAGAAATAGCTCCTACATAAAAAAAACAACAACTTAGGCCCTCATTCAGAGCCGTACGCTCTGAGCAGAGCGCACGCTCTGAATGAGGGCCGGGCTCCATTTTCATGGAGCGTCCTCCTGGACGCTCGTATAGCTGTGGGTCACCACCCACAGGCTATACGAGCGTGCTTTTTGATGGCCGCGATGGTCGAGACCATCGCGACCATCGAAATTGCGAGCCGGAGCCTGCGGTTGAGGTTTTCAACCGCAAGCTCCGGAGTGATTTTGGCTCTATCAGAGCCAAAATCACTCCCACTGACATCACTAGTGATGTCAGTGGGCCGGCTTCCCGTGGGAACGCCCCCGTCAGGGAGGCACGCCCCCGGCACGCCCACCAAAGGGGGCGTGCTGTCAATCAACATTGACAGCACGCCACCTTTGATCGGACACAACGAGCGAAGGACTTTCCTTCGCTCGTCGCGTCTGGCGCATGCGCACGACGGAGCTCCCTCCGTCGTGCGCATGCTCAGTGCATAACATCGACCCACTTGCGAGCGGACAGCCGCTCGCGAGTGGGTCTGAATCAGGCCCTTAGTTCCTCAAATAGTGTCAGCCTATGGGTTACAGGGCCTGATTCAGCAAGGATCGCTATTCTGGTTATACGCATGCAACACAGTGGCTAATATTGCTTACTTCAGCGCACGCTATGAGGCCTCAGGCTGCATCTGGTATCGCAGTGGATAATTTATACACACCAATGCAACACCGTCCCAATGCACTGGCACGCCAGACTTTGCCCGACCACACCCCAGTCACCACCCACAAATGGCACTACCTGTCAATCACTCTGTCATGGGTCTGCGGAGCGTCTGCGATCGCAGTGGCTAGTTCGTGCACCCGCATTATGATGCATACGCAGTATGCGACAATCGGCCGATTGCGTGCGTATTAGCAACGTCGTTCCTTGTTGAATCAGGCCCCCACAGTTCCCCCGGATCTTTGGCGCCCTCCTTAGCAACCTACACTGCGCACATCCGTGGCCTGATGAGTGTATGCGCCTGAGGTAACCAAGGTCCAAACAGTGACGTGAAGTGCCAGCTATCATTGCACTTATTCACGCTTTGCCGCGATGTGTCACGGAAAGAGAAATTTGTTCAATTGGCCTGAAAAGTCACCTGTTTCCAGAACATGTGGCAAATAGCGTACGTACATGCAGGATGGGTACGGGATCCAGATAGTCGGAATACCGACACCCCAACGGATTTTGGTATTTTAATCCAAATCTTAACCCTTACTTTAACCTTTACCCTCTCGCAGCTTACCGCTGTCGGTATTGTGACCGTCGCACGCACCTATTACCGCAGAAAACCGCAAAACGGACCTACGTTTATCTCATCATCAGGTCCAAAGGGGTTGCTTCCGAGGCCCACACCGCAACCGCGTCTTTTATTGCAATTGCTTCGGTGGCTTTATGCTAATAAAAGTATAATAAATAATATGCAGCCGCAACCATCGGAGATACCATGCTAGGAGCAGGATCTCCGTCACATATTGGCCTCCAATGTACGCAATTGAGCGCCTGAGTTCAGAACGATTCCTGCGACACTCCCATAGCACGCTCATCACGCCATGGAACTCATGAGAAAAACGCTAATTTACGTGAAAATCCACGTTGTATCCGACTCAGATCAAAGTCTTTATTTCTCAATGTAAGAATTTCGGGGCCTGTGACCATCACTCTGGGACGAGGAACATTAATTTTTAAACAAATTAGGCTTTTAGCCAATACTCGGAGACAAATCCTGAATTAGCCAGGAATAATATTTTGCCAGAACGAGTTGTAACATTTGCAGCCCATTAGTGACAGTCGAGCAGACATTTGTGACGGTTCCAGCCCTGTTCTGCCGCTAATGCGCAGCTCCGCCGCAGAGAGCGGCAGACTGAAGGAGTGCCTGATGGGTAACACCCGACAGCCTGCCAAAATCCTCACAGCTATTGTACCACAGATCACTAAGCTGGAAAACCAACGTGGTTTCATTTATTAGGTTTACACAAGAGAACAATGAACGCCGAGGCACCGACATGAGACGGCTTCCACTACACGGCAGATCGGCAACATGTTTCAGCCTCTCACACGCTACCATATCAAATTAAAATCCCTCTCCTATTTTATCATTAAGACAACCACTCTGCAAATGGAATTCATAACAAGGGCACAAAAGCTTTTGTCTCTGTAACTTAATCTCTTTGCCTTAAAGCAAAACTAGAAAAAAAAAAAATGAACACGGGGAATTCTCCTCTGCGAGTTGTACATATCGGATAGGCACGACGGGACAGAAGGATTTAGGTCTATCCCAGGTGGATGAAGCAATACAAAATTAAACATACTGCCCTAACCACACAGTCCGATAACCGCACCGAGCATCAGGCGCATGTGCGAATCGGACACACACGACCAGGGAAACTGTACGAGAGCTTGGGTTAAGAGGCCCCTTCATTGCCAGCTTGTAGCAGACCAGTCTATGCGGCCTAAGCACCCGGGGTGCACGCAGGACGATAGTGGCCATTTTGCCAACCATGTTTCTATTCCAGATGGTTCGGAATCGCAAATATTATGGAGCGACATTGAACAGTGATAGTGTAGCGATGGCGGCCAGATAGCACCGTACAAGAGCGCTGTATAGAATAATAGCCTGTGATACCTTATAATGTGTATCACTCCACGCACCGCCAGGATAGTTAAGTGAGGACACTGGTTCTCTTTAGAAGGTTTGATAAATCTCCACCAAAGGCTTCTAATTGTGGCTGTCCCGTCTGGGGATGGTTGGGGAGTATGAATATAGGCTATTTCTAATTCACATATAGGTACAAACCCTCCCGATATTAGGCCAAGTGTCTCCCCCTCTTCACCAGTGTATACGACAGGCGTCATGTGAGTGGACAACCGTGGCCCCGTCCAATCAGTCTCTCTGCATTTGAGACCGTGAGTTAGCAATGCCGGGGAGCAATGCCAGGGATTTCTTAATGCACGGCAAACAAAGATAACATTATTATTATTATTATTATTGATGAACATTATTAATATTATTGTTATTAATAATGATAACAATAATATTAATTCTAATATATAATAATGCAAATACATAAAAATAATAATAACATAAAAATGCTAATTATAATTTATTAATGATGTAACCATGGTTAAGGGTTAAACTAAGTACTGTACTCATAAAGGATTGTAATATTTATAAATGTAAAATTTGTGAGGTAAAGTATATGTATTTAATTGTATTCATGTACATGGCCCTTCTATAATTTATGTATACAGGTATATCTATTTCACTAGCGCACGCAGGGGGGGGTTTCTGAGTACCAACTATTTTTTTTATTTTCAGAGACAGAAACAGACTTGTCTCCATCTCTGCATAATCAGCGGGCCACCCTCGGAGCTGCCCAGCTGCTGCCTGTTCAGCTGTCAGCGCTTCTGCGTCAGGTGCTGTCATACCTACTGACACGGAAGCGCTGACAGCTGAACCGACATTGGCCGGGCAGCGCGCAGTGATCACCAGGGACTGGATTGGAGGCCCGGACAAAGAGGGGGTCCCGCACGCCCGGCACCGCCGCTCCCGACCCACGCGCCCGCTAAACTGCAGTGTAAAGCCTTCAAGATAGTTTTTTTTTTCATTTGGAGAGAGAGAGATGGTGAGACCCGGCGGCCGGCGTGCATGTCGTTATGCCGCGCCACTGACAGCAGAGGTCTTTGAGCCGCGGCTTTTGACTGAGGAGCTACTACAAGCAGCAGGTAAGTGTGGGGTTGGGGCTGGATGTCTGGGGCAGGTACTGGGAGGCTGGCTATCGGGCTGGGGCTGGCTGTCTGGAACAGAGGCTGGCAGTGTGGGGCAGGGGCTGGCTATCTGGGGCTGGGTGGCTGTTTGGCTGCGGCAGGGGCTGGCTGGGACTGGTTGTTTGGGGCTGATATATATGTGTGTATGTATATGTAAAAATATATATATATTATAAATGGAAACCCCCCCTTAAAAATCCTGTGTTTGCCCCTGTATTTTGTGTATTTACATGGAAGTTTATATGGTACTTATTGCTTTGGTGGGGATGTGACTCATTGTATGGGTTACACACACACTAGAAGAATGGGCGGAGTGATCTAGCTGGGAGTGGTTTGGTTCCTGTCAGGAAAAGAAGGGCAGGGACAGAGGGCCTGATTCAGAGCCGCTCGCTATTTGCGGTCATTCGTTTAAAAAAAAGGGGTGGCTATTCAAATGAACCGTTCGCACTTTGCGGTCTGTTCACGCCTCTAAGTCTGAACGAGCGAGCAAAACTTGCGGTCGAAATTTTGAAAAATACGCCCCCTGGCCGCTCGCATCCTAAGTCATGTCCGCTATTTATTAGATTAATCGAGTACATCGAACAGCGTATGAACTGCTCGCTATTCTTGTGGTTGGTTATTTCAACCGCTATTTTGCGAGTAGTTCTGACTAAAAAAAAACCAAGTGACGTGGTCGCTGACGCTGCTGTATTAATTATGCACACCCATAAAACGCCCGTTTTGACCTTTAAGCACGCCTGCGTTCTGATCTCCACTCCCCGTTTTCAAGCACCTTCCCCTGTTACCACCCACATACGCCTCCTCCTGTCACTCAAAATAGCAGGCATTCGCTATTTTGCGAACAAACGATTTTCGGCCGCACTGACTGGTTCGCGCATGCGTATTACAATCCGTACGCATGCGCAGTTGTGCGAACATCGCTCAGTGCGAACGAGCGGCTGCTTATGAGCGGCTCTGAATCAGGCCCAGAGAGCGATAAGAGGAGCTGCCAGCAGACTGAGAGGGCTGGTGTGCTCACCCCCCCCCCATGTCACAGGTGGCAGCTGAGAGGTAGATAGGCTCCTGGGCACAGGGGGGTGGATTCGGAGAGGGATCGTGGAAGCTAGTAGGAGCAATGGTTCCTGCCTTGCCAGAAAGGCGGCTGTCGGTGCTGATGTTTGTCAGGAGTGGGTACAGGACAGCGGCACCCTGGCTGGCAGCTCTGATCTCCTGGGCTGGTGAGCAGCGGCAATGGTGGAAGCTGCTAGCAGTGAGGATGCAGCGGCTGTAGCATCCAGTGACCAGGGGTACAGAGCTGTAGCGGGAAGGCAGCAAAGCTCTCTGTCGGACTTCTGATTGGCTATCCTATCTGATGAAGGCAGCATAGCTCTATGCCTGGCAGTGGATTGGCTATCCTATCTGATGAAGGCAGCATAGCTCTATGCCTGGCAGCGGATTGGCTATCCTATCTGATGAAGGCAGCATAGCTCTATGCCTGGCAGCGGATTGGCTATCCTATCTGATGAAGGCAGCATAGCTCTATGCCTGGCAGCGGATTGGCTATCCTATCTGATGAAGGCAGCGCAGCTCTATGCCTGGCAGCTGATTGGCTATCCTATCTGATGAAGGCAGCGTAGCTCTATGCCTGGCAGCTGATTGGCTATCCTATCTGATGAAGGCAGCGTAGCTCTATGCCTGGCAGCTGATTGGCTATCCTATCTGATGAAGGCAGCATAGCTCTATGCCTGGCAGCTGATTGGCTATCCTATCTGATGAAGGCAGCATAGCTCTATGCCTGGCAGCGGATTGGCTATCCTATCTGATGAAGGCAGCATAGCTCTATGCCTGGCAGCTGATTGGCTATCCTATCTGATGAAGGCAGCATAGCTCTATGCCTGGCAGTGGATTGGCTATCCTATCTGATGAAGGCAGCATAGCTCTATGCCTGGCAGCGGATTGGCTATCCTATCTGATGAAGGCAGCGTAGCTCTATGCCTGGCAGCGGATTGGCTATCCTATCTGATGAAGGCAGCGTAGCTCTATGCCTGGCAGCGGATTGGCTATCCTATCTGATGAAGGCAGCGTAGCTCTATGCCTGGCAGCTGATTGGCTATCCTATCTGATGAAGGCAGCGTAGCTCTATGCCTGGCAGCTGATTGGCTATCCTATCTGATGAAGGCAGCGTAGCTCTATGCCTGGCAGCTGATTGGCTATCCTATCTGATGAAGGCAGCATAGCTCTATGCCTGGCAGCTGATTGGCCATCCTATCTGATGAAGGCAGCATAGCTCTATGCCTGGCAGCGGATTGGCTATCCTATCTGATGAAGGCAGCGTAGCTCTATGCCTGGCAGCGGATTGGCTATCCTATCTGATGAAGGCAGCGTAGCTCTATGCCTGGCAGCGGATTGGCTATCCTATCTGATGAAGGCAGCGTAGCTCTATGCCTGGCAGCTGATTGGCTATCCTATCTGATGAAGGCAGCGTAGCTCTATGCCTGGCAGCTGATTGGCTATCCTATCTGATGAAGGCAGCGTAGCTCTATGCCTGGCAGCTGATTGGCTATCCTATCTGATGAAGGCAGCATAGCTCTATGCCTGGCAGCTGATTGGCTATCCTATCTGATGAAGGCTCCAGTAGCTGATGGGGGAAATGACCATGGGCACAGTTACAGGAGAAATTTGGGGGAGTGAAGCAAGTTTCATTAGTCACGTTGTTCGGATGTTGGAGGGATTTCATGCAATGTATCTGTTTAGCACTACCAGGAGATTAGTAGCGATTACACAGGAATGAAACAATCGTTGCTGATATATATATATATATATATATATATATACACACACACATACATACATACACACACTTTCGGTGTTAATGAGTTGCAATCTAAGTCTATAGCTGCATGTAAATTACCGGAGGATATTGGAGCCCATGATAATTACAACACTGCTCCTAGCTTATACATCGGCTGTGCATTGTAGAGCTGGTCACTCTAATTCAATGCTAAACACTATTTGAGATACGTTGTCATAGTACTTGGATTCACATGTAAGGTCACATGTTGTCTCTGTAATGTTTTGGGTCTATTTGCCTATATAAGGAAAAAGTGTTAAATATACAGTATATCGAATATTGTCTTATTTACCTGGAGTAGTGACGAGGGGAATCCGAGGTTATCCAAGACACAGATGGTTTGTTATTATAACTGTACAATTGCAATATACACAGTGTGCAACATACACAGTATCCTACACAATAGGCGATAGAGGGTATAGCACTAGGCACCTGGCTTACCCAAGCGAGCCAGGTGAATAGAATACCAGTTAAGACAGCTTGGGTGGAGGCACTGATAAAAGTCACCACTTAGAGAGAGGGTAAGGGTGGGTACAGTAGACTTTGGCCCGTATCCAATTTGAGGCGAAAAGCCGTTTTTGCGTGTTTTTGGCGGAAACTTATTTAATTTTCGCCTGTTTTGATTTCACTCCGTATTCCATTTGAAAGACTTTCCGCCTAGGCAGAAAGTCAATGCAATGTAATAGGCGGAAAAGTTTCGCCTATGAATAGCAGGCAGAAAAAAGTGCAGAATTGGGGTTTTGGGGTGCAACGTTGCGGGAACCCCAGTGCAGCCTTCAGACAAAACTGTGTAAAAAAAAATTTCAAAAAGACTTAACACCCCCAAAAAAAATCACTGTGAATTTGGGGGGGAAGAAAAAATAAAATGTTGGGGAACAAAGCTAAAAACTAGCGAACTTGACTCTGGGGGGGGTCCCCAAGTATGCTCCAAGCGTTTCTTTTCATTGCAGGTGCCTGCGGCAGGTGGATTTTTCATGATTTTTTCAAGTTAACTTTTAAATATGCTGACCCCCATTTTCAAGTACCCCAAATTTGCTGGGATAGGTTATTTGCTGCAAACAAAAAACTACTGAATACTATTCTGCACCACTTATACAAAAATGCTATTTAGCAGCTACTGAGCCCGTTTGAAAACACCAAATACCTTCAGCAAACCAAATCGGGGGGTATCATAGGTAACCCCCCATGTCAGAGCATCTTTTGGAGGGTGTCAGGCTGATTTCCCCAAATCTGACAGGACTTCCCGCTTGTTTTAGTTT
Source organism: Taudactylus pleione (assembly GCA_031769625.1). Classification (NCBI taxonomy): domain Eukaryota; kingdom Metazoa; phylum Chordata; class Amphibia; order Anura; family Myobatrachidae; genus Taudactylus; species Taudactylus pleione. Next base: position 74,444 of record JAUIMM010000011.1, read on the forward strand.
CGCCGTGTCCCGTTTTCGCCTACTTTTAAATTGAATACGGCGATACGCGAGCATGCGCGCGATACTTTTCCACCTGCAAAACATGCGAAGTAGGTGAAAAAGTATCGCGGGTCCGCTCAAATTGAATACGGCTCTATATGGGAGTTGGTATCCCGGTGACCCTTTACAGAGGTAAAAGGGGTATTACATCTATAAATAATAATAATAATAATGATAAATAATATTATTATTATCATAATAAAAAACACAACAGGGAACGTCTATTTGCCATTTAATGACAGAGGCACAGAGTTAGCCCAGAGCATGTATTTGCTCCATGCGATAAGTCATCTGGGCTGTAACGGTGGTTTGAGGCTAATTCTGGATAAATCAGGAAATACTGATGTAATTCCTGCAATAACAGATTTTCTTTGTTCCAACATACAAGCCGTGCATTCTGGAGAATCCCCTCATCACCACCAGGACCCCCCTTATCTCCCCAAGTCACATCCATCTCTGGCTCCCAGTCATCCCAGACATGCACATTGCTGCTTCCCATGAGATGAGGAAATCACAGCCATCCTGCAGGAAAGACACAAACCAGACCAGCCTGTACTCAGCGAGGAGGGGGTCACACGCTGGGGGGGGGGGGGGGGGGTGCAGAGAGATCTGTACATGTAACATAGGAGAGCGGTTAGCATTACCAGCAAAGGCAGAAGATTGTTGTAGTGATTATACAAGTCTCTTTATTTACACCCTAATGATCATAATGAGAGGAGATCCCACGATGTGCAGCGTATCAGATACAGACTGCTCTGTGTGCGCTCAAATTGCACAGCGAAAAGGATCTTGGGTAGAATATAGAATAAGCAGCGCCACCTAGTGGCCACATGTTAATGAACAATGTAGCCTGCTCGCAGGATTAGCCATCTGAAGCACCGCTTTTCAAAAAATAAATAAAGTAAGTTGTACATAACTATATGGAGGTCATTTTTTTTGTTGTGGAGAAAGGGGGCAGGGATGGGGGGCAGGACAGGAAAAAACAAATGAAAGACAGGAAATTAAAATTTGAGGCTTATAGGATAAATTTATAGAACTCTAATTTGTCCTCGGTTATTGTTGAAATAACACAAGCAGATTTATCATATAAAGAAAACCTGTGTGTTGGCTTGTGGCTTAATGTCTGAATTTGTATTACAAGTGAGATTTTATTTTCCGGTCCTATTTAATGCTGGCGTTGGTCCATTACTTACAGTGGGTGTGTGTGTACGTTATCATATGTACTGTGTGTGTGTGTGTGTGTGTGTGTGTGTGTACGTACCATATGTACAGTGTGTGTGTACGTACCATATATAGTGTGTGTGTAAGTGCCATATGTACAGTGTGTGTGTACGTACCATATGTACAGTGTGTGTGTACGTACCATATGTACTGTGTGTGTGTGTACGTTACCATATGTACAGTGTGTGTGTACGTACCATATGTACAGTGTGTGTGTACGTACCATATGTACTGTGTGTGTGTACGTTACCATATGTACTGTGTGTGTGTACGTTACCATATGTACTGTGTGTGTGTGTACGTACCATATGTACTGTGTGTGTGTGTGTACGTACCATATGTACTGTGTGTGTGTGTGTGTGTGTACGTACCATATGTACTGTGTGTGTGTGTAAGTACCATATGTACTGTGTGTGTACGTACCATATGTACAGTGTGTGTGTGTACGTACCATATGTACAGTGTGTGTGTGTACGTACCATATGTACTGTGTGTGTGTGTACGTACCATATGTACTGTGTGTGTGTGTACGTACCATATGTACAGTGTGTGTGTACGTACCATATGTACAGTGTGTGTACGTACCATATGTACTGTGTGTGTGTACGTACCATATGTACAGTGTGTGTGTACGTACCATATGTACTGTGTGTGTGTGTACGTACCATATGTACTGTGTGTGTGTGTACGTACCATATGTACAGTGTGTGTGTACGTACCATATGTACAGTGTGTGTGTACGTACCATATGTACTGTGTGTGTGTGTACGTACCATATGTACTGTGTGTGTGTACGTACCATATGTACAGTGTGTGTGTACGTACCATATGTACAGTGTGTGTGTACGTACCATATGTACAGTGTGTGTGTACGTACCATATGTACAGTGTGTGTGTACGTACCATATATACTGTTTGTGTAAGTACCATATGTACAGTGTGTGTGTACGTACCATATGTACTGTGTGTGTGTACGTACCATATGTACTGTGTGTGTGTACGTACCATATGTACTGTGTGTGTGTACGTACCATATGTACTGTGTGTGTGTACGTACCATATGTACTGTGTGTGTGTACATACCATATGTACTGTGTGTGTACACTATGGCCCTCATTCAGAGCCGCTCGCAAAAAGCGAGCGCTCGCTTTGAATGAGGGCGGCCGCTTTTGTTTTAAAAGCCGGCCTCCTGGCCGCTCGTTAAGCTGTGGGTGACCATCGGGGCTTGCGACGAGACCCTCGGGGTAGGGCCCCCCCCGTCTACAAAACGGGGCGAGCTGTCGATCAACAGCCGTGTTTGTAGTGAGCTCCGGAGCTAATGAATTTGTCACTCGTTCCAGGGCTTGCGAGCGCATAGTGTGTCATCATGGGCGCGTTGGACGACTTCCGCGCTCATCTGTAGTGCGCGGACAGAGATTGGACGCCTGTTTAGGATGGATCTTTTGCACCCAGACCGATGACGACGGCTGCAGAGGTAACCCAGACTGCCTGGTCCCGGATAGAACATGGCCATACGTTACTTAGAACTTGCTAAGCTCGTACACAAGCTGCGTATGCCAACCGGCTAATTTACGCACGCCCAAGCAAACGGCGTTCAACCGGACAGGCGCGCCTGCGTTTCTCCGACCACTCCCCCCGTCACCACGCCCAAGGGCTGACCTCCCATCACTCACGTAGCTGCGTGAGTGATCGCAATGTTAACTCACGCAATACGCACACCATCGACCAATCTGCGTACGCTGTTGCGATCCGTAATGGATCAGGTCCTAAGTGACTGTGACCAGTGCCAGATGTTGTGGTTTGAGTATCTCAGAAACTGCTGATGTCCCGGCATTTTCATGCACGGCAGTCGCTACGATTTACAGGGAATGGCGCACAATACAGTCTGGAATGGGGTGTGCGTGTACGCTACACAGGATAAATGGTGAAGGCATTTGTAAGGAATGTTTTATAAGCGTAGAAGAATTGGGTGCAGCATACACTGCGGACAGCGGGCGGATCGGCCCTGCACAGTGTATCGGAGAGTGGCAGCACCGTACCTGCAGGAATGTCCGGGGTGTATCCTCCTCAGATATGCCAGGGTCAAGGTAAGCATATAACAGATCACTAGGATCTCAGCCAGATCGTCTGGGCTCCTAGGAAACAAAGGGTAAATATTTAGCAACGTGTTAGGGGGTACCACGCGTTCCGGCAACCCCCCCAGGAACAGGGTACACTCAGTGTTTCTGCAGAAGTTTACTTCAATGCCAAATAGAAAGGTTTTGTATTTAAGCTGCTGGGCTGTTTATTAGACATGTAATATTATTCTTCTCATTCCCGACACCTTATTACGCTATCATTTCTGGAAGAATTTAGTTTTTTTTTTATTTTTAAACAGATAGAAAGAAAAAATTGGGAAAAACAGCAGCGATTATTGATGAAATGAGTTCATCACTGCGCACGCCGTGTACATTAAGAGTCACGTTCTCGCGCCTAAGACGACCTGGACTGAGGTCAGGAAAGTATAAAGGGACAAGAGGGGGGAAGGGGGCTATACGGCAAATGCTGGGCCCATTTATCTACTAGTATGTTATGAACGCCGCAGTTGGTTATGCGCACCGTTAGCGGTCGGAGAAACGCAGGCTTGCCTGTCCGTTTGAACGCTGTTGCATGGGCGTGCATAAAGTAGCCACTGTGCGGGCATAGGCAGCTTGTGTATTCACTGCGTGTGGCAAACATCAGCGTATTTTTGTAGCTGAATTGCGTGCCATTACGCAGGTGCAATCCGTGCTGAACCAGGCCCTAGATTAATAGACCAGTACTAATATTTACCAACATATTGTAAGTAAAATTTGGGACAACACACACACCCGAAAAAAAAGGGAGCCTGGCCTCGTGTAATGGGGGGTGTCGCCTCGTGTTAAAGGGGTGTGGCCTCATGGCGCACAATCCCCTCCCCCCACAGGGTATCCATTACTCTAGGTTCGTATCCAGAACTTCCAGAGAGGACCCCAGGCTCTACCCGCGCTATGAGGATACCGTGCTTCACCCCAAATCCCCACCACCCACATTATAAAATATATTGTGTCCCCTGTCAAAAACACATTTGTATAGGCTGTATTAGCCATCATGTAATAACCAAGTTAATGTAATAAATAATATTGGTGCCGTGCGCTTTATTACTATACACATATTTACATAGACAATGACACAAATGCGGAACCTGTAAATGTTTTTGCCAGAGAGCTCTAGACCAGGGGTCGGCCACCCCCGACACGAGGAACAGGCATGGTGGCACAGTTATAAATGGATCCCCAATGGTTTAGCAGCTTTACCAGCTAGGACCAATATGCCAGTTCCAGACTTACATTTAGGCTTCAATATTGTATAGAGCAAGTTAAAGACAGCAAACAATCCAATATGCCCAAACAGATCTGCCTATAAACTCAGTCAGTGTGTTGGTCTTGCCGAGTGCCAAACACTCTTTGATACTACCGCCCCCCTCCCCAATCAATATTTCCCTCACTTAATAACTGCATAATGGCAATCCTCTCACCCGCCTCTTCATTGACCCCAGACGAAGCATCTTGCGGCAGTTCTGGGCTCGCCCCACCACCCTCTGTCCCTTGCAGTGCGCTAGCAGTTGGGAAGGTGCGTCCCCCTGCGCATGTCTGGGGCCTGAATCTCTACCGATCGCAACTGCGATTACGCACACAATCGGCCGATTGTTGCGTTCTGCGCACATGAATCACAGTGCGCAAACAGGCCACTGCGATCGCAATGACTACGCAGACCCGATCGCAATGACTACGCAGACCCATGGCAGAGTCATTGACAAGAAGTGCCGATTGGGGGAGGTGACTCGGTGGGGTGGGTGTCGGCGAAACGCAGGCGTGCCAGTGTACCGATGGTTTTGCAGTCTTGCTAAAGGACAACGGATGTGTGTAAGGTAAAGTGCTGCAACAGCATAGCGATCGCAGTGGATTAGCATACTATCGCAGTGACACTGCGTGCGTAATCGCTATTGCTAATGAATCGGACCCATAGAGCATTTTTATGTAGAGTTATATAATACATCTAGAACTAGCACATTGTGTCCACATACAACTATCCTCAAATCGCGCCAAGTAGCCCTGTCTAGAGCACCATGGACTTTGCTACTTAGCCGCGCCAAAACTCTACACCTATGTACCTAGGGCCCGGTTCAGCAGCGCACTGATCGAAGATTTCTGATCATCGAGAATCTGTGCATGAGCAGGTCCTGCAAAACGATACTGAGAGGCATTTGTGGGTCGGTGCGGGGGTGGGCACAGCCTGTGTCCCTGGAACACCCCCATTTTCCGGGAGTGGCAAGGCCAGCATCTACATCCATGGAGACTTCCTGGGCTCACAGGACCCGCCCAGGCTGCGGTGAGCTTCAGCTACCGCAGCCTTACCAAAGGGGCAACCGGTTGCAACCTCGGTCGCAGTGCTGGGATCTCAGATGCAGCAAGGATGTGTCAGTCCACTCCTCCTGCATTAGCATTTTTGCCGCTAGTGTGCGACTTTGCAATCCCGTCCTCTGCTGAATCTGGCCGCCAGTATACTATAAGCAACGTAAGACCGAACTGAGGGAAAAGTCGCACAATGGAGATAGGAGGACGCAGTCTGTGTAAAAAGGGAAGAGACAGGTCCGATACGAGTGATCTGCGCCACTCACCGTTACGCTTAATCTGCGACTTTATAACAATTCCATTGCTACAATAACACGAATCCTAAACACCTACACGCAAACTAAGGGTGGGGTTCAATTAGCCGCGAAAAGCCGAGATCAGCGAAAAGCGCAATGATTTTGCCTCATTCACCTGTTTGGACGCAATGTTTTCGCCATGAACAGGCGAAAGCGCCAATAGGCGAATGTATTGAAAAGCGAAACTAGCTAAAAGATCAGCATATTTTGGGGTAAATCAGTCTGTACCCCATAAAAAGCCAAACTGACCCTGGGAATCACTATAGAAGAGTATTAATAGCCCTAATAAAAGTATTTAGTGATCTTATTTTCAGTCAGGGCTGTTATATGCATATTTACATAAGTGCGGAAAAATTATAGAATGCAATGTTTTTGGATAAAAATAAGAACCGTAGTCAAATTTGTGGTACATGTAAATGGGTGCTAGTATATTTTGGAGTCTCTAAAGTGAAGATTTAAAAAAGTACCTGCTGCAATCCTAAAGACACCCGGCTCAACATTATAGCCCCCCAAATACCAGGCCTACTACTTAGTACCCCTAGTAACCCCTCTGCGTGCCGTCACTGTGTATAACCCCTCTGCGTGCCGTCACTGTGTATAACCCCTCCGCATGCCGTCACTGTGTATAACCCCTCCGCGTGCCGTCACTGTGTATAACCCCTCCGCGTGCCGTCACTGTGTATAACCCCTCCGCGTGCCGTCACTGTGTATAACCCCTCCGCGTGCCGTCACTGTGTATAACCCCTCCGCGTGCCGTCACTGTGTATAACCCCTCCGCGTGCCGTCACTGTGTATAACCCCTCCGCGTGCCGTCACTGTGTATAACCCCTCCGCGTGCCGTCACTGTGTATAATCCCTCCGCGTGCCGTCACTGTGTATAACCCCTCCGCGTGCCGTCACTGTGTATAACCCCTCCGCGTGCCGTCACTGTGTATAACCCCTCCGCGTGCCGTCACTGTGTATAACCCCTCCGCGTGCCGTCACTGTGTATAACCCCTCCGCGTGCCGTCACTGTGTATAACCCCTCCGCGTGCCGTCACTGTGTATAACCCCTCCGCGTGCCGTCACTGTGTATAACCCCTCCGCGTGCCGTCACTGTGTATAATCCCTCTGCGTGCCGTCACTGTGTATAACCCCTCTGCGTGCCGTCACTGTGTATAACCCCTCTGCGTGCTGTTACTGTGTATAACCCCTCTGCGTGCTGTTACTGTGTATAACCCCTCTACGTGCTGTAACTGTGTATAACCCCTCCGCGTGCTGTCACTGAGTATAACCCCTCCGCGTGCCGTTACTGTGTATAACCCCTCCGCGTGCCGTCACTGTGTATAACCCCTCCGCATGCCGTCACTGTGTATAACCCCTCCGCGTGCCGTTACTGTGTATAACCCCTCCGCATGCCGTCACTGTGTATAACCCCTCCGCGTGCCGTTACTGTGTATAACCCCTCTGCGTGCTGTTACTGTGTATAACCCCTCCGCGTGCCGTCACTGAGTATAACCCCTCCGCGTGCCGTTACTGTGTATAACCCCTCCGCATGCCGTCACTGTGTATAACCCCTCCGCGTGCTGTCACTGAGTAAATAAATCACGGTACATTCCCATTTATTTTCGAGCTCCATTTGTAAAGTGTAATCCCATGGCACAGGGCTAACAACTGGCACTAATAATGTATCAGTATTACATTGTGCAGCTGTTCACACCATGTGCCGTTACTGTGTATGACCCCTCTGCATGCTGTCACTGTGTATACCCCATGTGTGCCGTCACTGTGTATAACTGCCTGAGGGTGCTTTGACTGCTCAGAACCCTCTGGGGTTGCTCAGACTGCGCATAGACCTCTGGGGTTACTCAGACTGCGCATAGCCCTCTGGGGTTACTCAGACTGCGCATAGCACTCTGGGGTTACTCAGACTGCGCATAGCACTCTGGGGTTACTCAGACTGCGCATAGCACTCTGGGGTTACTCAGACTGCGCATAGCACTCTGGGGTTACTCAGACTGCGCATAGCACTCTGGGGTTACTCAGACTGCGCATAGCACTCTGGGGTTACTCAGACTGCGCATAGCACTCTGGGGTTACTCAGACTGCGCATAGCACTCTGGGGTTACTCAGACTGCGCATAGCACTCTGGGGTTACTCAGACTGCGCATAGCACTCTGGGGTTACTCAGACTGCGCATAGCACTCTGGGGTTACTCAGACTGCGCATAGCACTCTGGGGTTACTCAGACTGCGCATAGCACTCTGGGGTTACTCAGACTGCGCATAGCACTCTGGGGTTACTCAGACTGCGCATAGCACTCTGGGGTTACTCAGACTGCGCATAGCACTCTGGGGTTACTCAGACTGCGCATAGCACTCTGGGGTTACTCAGACTGCGCATAGCCCTCTGGGGGTGCTGTTACTGGGTGCTACTATTGTGTATAACCACCTGTGGGTGCTGTTACTGTCTATAACCCTCCAGGTGCTGTTACTGTGTATCCTGCAGCTGCTCAGCTGTTACATAAAATAACTTTGTTTCCTGTTAGAGGAGTTTGGGCAGCAGAGACCCCAGGTGCCCCCCGGTAGTACCTGCACAGGGTGAGCTCATGCTGGTGGGTGCTGGGGGCTGATCACCCACCTCTGCCCCCAGGCTCCAGCTCTCCTCCTCCAGCTCCCTCTGTGGATCCCAGCAGTGGACTGGCAGCTCCTCCTCTGATCCCAGCACGGGAAGCTATGGAGTAGGGAGTGCTTCCTGTGTCACTGCAATAATCCCTGGATCATCCTGCCTGCTAGCCCAGGGTCCCCCTACTGTACAGCATCCACCCACCAGCATCAGGCTGCACTGCTGGCACCTCCTACCTCATTACCCCATAATAACCCTCTCACTGCTGGAGCCTCCTACCTCATTACCCCATAATAACCCTCTCACTGCTGGAGCCTCCTACCTCATTACCCCATAATAACCCTCTCACTGCTGGAGCCTCCTACCGCATTACCCCATAATAACCCTCTCACTGCTGGCACCTCCTACCTCATTACCCCATAATAACCCTCTCACTGCTGGCACCTCCTACCTCATTACCCCATAATAACCCTCTCACTGCTGACACCTCCTACCTCATTACCCCATAATAACCCTCTCACTGCTGGCACCTCCCACCTCATTATCCCATAATAACCCTCTCACTGCTGGGGCACTAATGCAGAGAAACCCTGAGGCACCCTGGCAAAGAAAGGATGCTGAGCGCTCCTTGCTGCAACTTTTAGCCCCCCCAATATAAGATCTCCCACTGCAGAGGAAGGGGCTGGAGACTTTGCTGATGGCGCCCTCATTACACTAAGTTCTATTAACTATTATCTGCTGTATTAACTATTCACTAACATAACAAGGCAACAAGCCAGTTCTTATGCTTTCATGTATCGCCACCTAGTGGTGGGAAACGGAATGTTCTGAATGTCTAAATTCAATTTTGGGTGGCCTCTTAGGGCTCCATTTACCAACTAGTCTAATTAATCCTTTTACTAGTTTAAGAGCCGTATTCATTTTGAGCGGACCCGCGATACTTTTTCGCCTCCCAGGACTTTTAGCCTACATCGCGTGTTTTGCAGGCGGAAAAGTATAACGCGTGTGCCCGCGTATCCCCGCATTCAGTTTGAAAGTAGGCGAAAACGGGACCCCGGCTAAATTGAAACAAGTGGAAAGTCCTGTCAGATTTGAGGAAATCAGCCTGACACCCCCCAAAAGATGCTCTGACATGGGGGTTCCCTATGGTACCCCCCGATTTGGCTTGCTGAAGGTATTTGGTGTTTTTAAACGGACTCAATAGCTGCTAAATAGCGTTTTTGTATAAGTGATGCAGAATAGTATTCAGGAGGTTTTTTTGCAGAAAATAACTTATCCCAGCAAATTTGGGGGACTTGAAAATGGGGGTCAGCATATTTTAAAGTTGCTAAAGTGAAGTTTAAAAAAACGTGAAAAATTCACCTGCCGCAAACACCTGCAATGGAAAAAACACCTGGGGCCATACTTGGGGACCCCCCCAGAGTCAAGTTTGCTAGTTTTTAACTTTGTCCCCCAACTTGTTTTTCGCACCCAAATTCAAAGTGATTTTTTTGGGGTGTTCTTAAGTTTGGTTTTTTTTGGCACAGTTTACCTTTGGGGGACTGTCTGAAGGCTGCACGGGGTTCCTGCAACGTTGCACCCCAAAACCCCAATTCTGCACTTTTTTCCACCTGTTACATTACATTGACTTTCCGCCTAGGTGGAAAGTCTTTCAAATTGAATACGGCAATACTTTTCTGCCTGGCGAAATGACGCCATTGGCGAAAAGTTTCCACCAAAAACACGCGAAAATAGGCTTTTCGCCTCAAATTGGATACGGGCCATAGACACTAAAAGGGGTTATGAACACAATCCAGTATATCATGAACTGTTTGCATAGAAATCACTACACCAACTATAGATGGAGTTAGCAGTACAGTTCCCAGTGCCGCTAATGGGGACCCAGCGAGGCCTTCCCGCTAGGCCGAAGCGCTATGTGCATGAGCATTTGACAGTAAGCTGGTGTTGGCGTTCATAGCAGGGGACACAGCAGAGGAGGGAGGCGGGCAGGTAGGTAGGTGATTGTAAATGCTGGCAGCATTATAATGTACAATAGGGTAAAAGTTCAGAATGTGGGGTACACTAACCCTTACATATGTAAACTCATAATATAACCAGATATATCTATGGTAAAAGATGAGTGTACCCCATTTTCTGAACTTTAGGCCTGATTCAGAGATGTACACTAAACAGATGTTTTTGGGGTCTGCACATGCGCAGGCCTGATCTCGTTTCGGGGGTGGAGAGGGGGCGTGGCTGGCGCATCGGTGGACGCAGATTTCCTGGCCTGGCAAGTGGCCAGGACCCAGTCAGGCTGCAGTATCGGCATCTATTCACACTGCTGGGAGAGCTAAGGGGCAGCCCAGCATCTCCGCCCCCTACAGTGAGCGCAACCATGCCCCTTTCTTGGACGTACGTGCACCCTCGGCATGCGCTGAAGTGCCCCTTTCTGCCCTAGCGTGAAGACTAAACAATTTACAATGTACAGTATAATGTGGCCTTTACGGTTCATACACACTTAACGCATGTTTGCCAATATTCTGGCTGCCCCTTCTGGGAGGGAGCAGCCAGATCGGCATGGCAGGAGGCGTGGCCGGCACAAGGGGGTGGAGCCTAACTGCTTACTGTCACATGTGGATGGGGCGGGGCCACATGTTTGCAGCATTTTGGTCCCGCCTCCGCTACATAATGCCGATATTACAGGCATTGTGAAGCAGGGGTGCGGGGCCAAAATAACGCCATTCCGCTGTGGGGGTTTCTCAGGTTACCGTGGGGTGGGTCGGAGGGAGTCGGTGGCCACTGGGAGGCTGCCTTACTGGGGGAGTGGCACCCAGAGGCTCCTGGTTGAATCAGGAGGGTAGGCAAGTATGACTTCACAATATGCTCCATGAGTGATATCGTTAAGTGTCCTTCCTTGAACTGCCGGCCTCAATGTCGGTAACGGCAGGGCCGTAGCTAGGGTAGTGCGGCTGGTGCCATCGCACAGGGCACCACAGGTCAGGGGGCGCTGTTTGGGCTGTCAAATTTCTGTTTATTATCATTATTGCTTGTAGCTTCCTCTTATTTCATCCCCAGCATCTCCTGGCCTCTCCTATCTCTTCCCTGGCCCTTCCCCATGAGGCCATGGCCCTCTCTCAGGTGCACTATATTATGTCCCTATTTATCCCCAGCATTTCCTTGCCTCTCCTATCTCTTCCCTGGCCCTTCCCCATGAGGCCATGGCCCTCTCTCAGGTGCACTATATTATGTCCCTCTATATCCCCAGCATCTCCTTGCCTCCCCTATCTCTTCCCTGGCCCTTCCCCATGAGGCCATGGCCCTCTCTCAGGTGCACTATATTATGTCCCTATTTATCCCCAGCATCTCCTGGCCTCCCCTATCTCTTCCCTGGCCCTTCCCCATGAGGCCATGGCCCTCTCTCAGGTGCACTATATTATGTCCCTATTTATCCCCAGCATCTCCTGGCCTCCCCTATCTCTTCCCTGACCCTTCCCCATGAGGCCATGGCCCCCTCTCAGGTGCACTATATTATGTCCCTATTTATCCCCAGCATCTCCTGGCCTCCCCTATCTCTTCCCTGGCCCTTCCCCATGAGGCCATGGCCCTCTCTCAGGTGCACTATATTATGTCCCTATTTATCCCCAGCATCTCCTGGCCTCCCCTATCTCTTCCCTGGCCCTTCCCCATGAGGCCATGGCCCTTTTTTGGGTGCATTATGTCCCTTTGAAAAATGAGGGGGGCGCCAATGCTCTTTCTGGCACAGTAGTGGTGGAACTCCCGGAGACAATGGAGTCAGTTGCCAACTGGCGCCAGCCCTGAAGGGGGCATCTGGCTCCATTGTCTCCAGGGTCCCGGCCGTTCCACCGCACCTGCACATATAGTACCGCTGGCTTCGTTCTCTTCTGACTACTGTAAACAGAAAGCCAGAGGAGCCGCTGAGCTGAGCGCCAATCAGCATCAGCGGCTCCTCTGGCTCCACTACACTCTGTGTTCTCAGTGGACCTCACCCTGTGCCTGCCCCTTCTGTCCGACAGTGCTCTTACGGCTGGCAGTGGCAGTCTGGACCGTGGAGAAGAGTGGCCAGGACCTGGGAGACAGTGGCACGTGGTGTCAGCAGCCAGTCCCCGGCGGTCGGTGCAGTGTCCCTGCTGCTGCCCTGCACTCACTTCTCCCCAGGAAGAGAGCAGTGACCCACTGGCCAGGACCCGGGATCTGCATAGAAGACTTCTTCCCAGTGAGTCCCTTCTCACTCCTACTCCTGTCCCCTGCTTCCCACTACTCCTCCTATCCTGCCCCCTGCAGTGCTACCCACTACTCCTCCTATCCTGCCCCCTGCAGTGCTACCCACTACTCCTCCTATCCTGCCCCCTGCAGTGCTTCCCACTACTCCTCCTATCCTGCCCCCTGCTTCCCACTACTCCTCCTATCCTGCCCCCTGCAGTGCTTCCCACTACTCCTCCTATCCTGCCCCCTGCAGTGCTTCCCACTACTCCTCCTATCCTGCCCCCTGCAGTGCTTCCCACTACTCCTCCTATCCTGCCCCCTGCAGTGCTTCCCACTACTCCTCCCATCCTGCCCCCTACAGTGCTTCCCACTACTCCTCCTATCCTGCCCCCTGCAGTGCTTCCCACTACTCCTCCTATCCTCCCCCCTGCAGTGCTTCCCACTACTCCTCCCATCCTGCCCCCTACAGTGCTTCCCACTACTCCTCCTATCCTCCCCCCTGCAGTGCTTCCCACTACTCCTCCCATCCTGCCCCCTGCAGTGCTTCCCACTACTCCTCCTATCCTGCCCCCTGCAGTGCTTCCCACTACTCCTCCTATCCTGCCCCCTGCAGTGCTTCCCATTACTCCTATTATCCTGCCCCCTGCAGTGCTTCCCACTACTCCTCCTATCCTGCCCCCTGCAGTGCTTCCCACTACTCCTCCTATCCTGCCCCCTGCAGTGCTTCCCACTACTCCTCCTATCCTGCCCTCTGCAGTGCTTCCCACTACTCCTCCTATCCTGCCCCCTGCAGTGCTTCCCACTACTCCTCCTATCCTGCCCCCTGCAGTGCTTCCCATTACTCCTATTATCCTGCCCCCTGCAGTGCTTCCCACTACTCCTCCCATCCTGCCCCCTGCAGTGCTTCCCACTACTCCTCCTATCCTGCCCCCTGCAGTGCTTCCCACTACTCCTCCTATCCTGCCCCCTGCAGTGCTTCCCACTACTCCTCCTATCCTGCCCCCTGCAGTGCTTCCCACTACTCCTCCTATCCTGCCCCCTGCAGTGCTTACCACTACTCCTATCCTGCCCCCTGCAGTGCTTCCCACTACTCCTCCTATCCTGCCCCCTGCAGTGCTTACCACTCCTCCTATCCTGCCCCCTGCAGTGCTTACCACTACTCCTCCTATCCTGCCCCCAGCGGCCTCAGAGTGTATGGAGCTTGTGCACCTAGTGCTATCTCTTTTGGGGGGTAATAGGCTTAACAACCCTACCCCCTGGCCCACCCTAGCCACTAGCCCCACCTACAAAACATACCTATAACCCGTCCTACCCCAGGCCCCCTATATATACAGTACCCTCCCCCTCCCTGGCCCCAGAGACGTACTCTGATCACCACAACCCCAGCCCCGGTTACATAAGTTATCCACACTATCCAGACCACTTTGCTTGTTTAATTTTTTTTTTTTTCTGTGGGGGCTAATGTCTTTTATATTTTCCTGGGGGGCTTTTTTTAGTTCCTGTTTTGGTCAATGTGTTTGTTTTTTTGTTTTTTTCCTGTGGGGGTCAACGTGTTTTATTTTTTTTCTTGTGGGGGCCAAAGCATTTGTTTTCTGTGGGGGCCAATGTGTTTTATTGTTTTCTGTGATAGCCAATGTGTTTTATTGTTTTCTGTGATAGCCAATGTGTTTCTTTTTTTCTTGTACAATGTTTTTCGGCTGCGCATGCGGTTGCGTTGCACCGTGCAGCGTTGCAGTACAGGCACATGCAGTATACTAAAAATGTGTTTTGACATTACTAGGCAGCTACAGGGGGTTGGTTAAGCAGAGGCAGATGTAACGCAGTATGGGTAAGTTCACAACGTTGCTTGTGTACAGTAGAGAGACGCTAAATTGCTCACATTGGAGGCCATAGTCAGACGAGAGAGAGAGTTTTATTTATTATTTTTTTCCCCAGTAGCATTTTGTAGTTTTTTTTTTCTTTTTGGGGGGGGGGGCACCAACACTTATCTTGCCATCGGGAGGGTTAGGGCAACTGGGATGAAGTTACGCCACTGTGGCACAGGGCACCAAAAAGTCTAGTTATGGCTCTGGGTGACGGCATTGAGCATACACACTGAACGATATCGTTAATGATATCGTTCAGTGACGCCACCTGCCACATCCCCGAACTTGCAGGGCGATATTGTCAGGTTATCCTGCAAGTTCGGGCGATTAAAGACATTGTTAATGATCCACGGGAACACGCATCGTTAACGATATCGTTCATACACACTGGACGACATTGAACGCTATGAACCATAACGATATCGTTATCGTCCATATCGTTAAAATTATCGTCTAATGTGTATGAGCCTTTAAACAGTGTTCTTCCCTGTCACACAATCAGGGCCGGACTGGGACTTAAAATAGGCCCTGGCATTTTAAGAGCACACAGGCCCACCTCGCGTCATCATCACGCTCCTGGCATAGACCCCTCCCCTTACTATCCCTAACCCCCCCCATTTCTTAGTCTATGCTCCTACACATATATTATTCATATTAGAATAACATACAAGTACACAAACAGCAGAGCACATCCTGTAGGGGATTCAAACATGTGCCATAGTCAGACATTTGGTATTGTGTTGGTTCTGTTACGCTGTGTACACTCCTATAGATACATCTGTCCAATCCATGTGGTGGGAAGGAAAATCTGGGACTGTATGACAGCAAATAACAATAGAAATTTGCTCCCAGATGCTGGAAAATGGACCAGATTTTCCTTCCCACCAGACAGATATCTATAAGTGTGTACACAGCCTTAGGTAAAGCTGGCACTTCACTGGTGCAGGTCATACACAAGAAAAGGGAAGACAGGAAAGAGAGGAGGAAAGCAGGGAGCCGGGAGAAACATGGGAGGAATTCGGGGAGCTGGGGGAGAGAGAAAAGGAAAGATGGGATCCAACATAGGAGAATGAGAGAGACGAGAGAGAGACAGAGAGAGACCAGAGAGAGACCAGAGAGACAGACAGAGACAGAGAGAGACAGCCACAGAGAGAGAAAGACAGAGATTCAGAGAGAGAGAGAGAGAGAGTGAGAAGGGATAGGGAGAAAGAGAGAAAGAGAAGGAACAGGGAGAGCCCCGAGAGAGAGAGAGAGAAGGAACAGGGAGAGCCGAGAGAGCCCCGAGAGAGAGAGAAGGAACAGGGAGAGCCGAGAGAGCCCCGAGAGAGAGAAGGAACAGGGAGAGCCCCGAGAGAGAGAGAGAAGGAACAGGGAGAGCCCCGAGAGAGAGAAGGGAGAGCCCCGAGAGAGAGAGAAGGAACAGGGAGAGCCCCGAGAGAGAGAAGGGAGAGCCCCGAGAGAGAGAGAAGGAACAGGGAGAGCCGAGAGAGCCCCGAGAGAGAGAAGGAACAGGGAGAGCCGAGAGAGCCCCGAGAGAGAGAAGGAACAAGGAGAGCCCCGAGAGAGAGAGAGAGAGAGAGAGAAGGAACAGGGAGAACCCCGAGAGAGAGAGAGAGAGAGAGAGAAGGAACAGGGAGAGCCCCAAGAGAGAGAGAAGGAACAGGGAGAGCCCCGAGAGAGAGAAGGGAGAGCCCCGAGAGAGAGAGAAGGAACAGGGAGAGCCCCGAGAGAGAGAGAGAGAGAGAGAGAGAAGGAACAGGGAGAGCCCCAAGAGAGAGAGAAGGAACAGGGAGAGCCCCGAGAGAGAGAAGGGAGAGCCCCGAGAGAGAGAGAGAGAGAGAAGGAACAGGGAGAGCCCTGAGAGAGAGAGAGAGAGAGAGAGAGAGAGGGAACAGGGAGAGCCCCAAGAGAGAGAGAAGGAACAGGGAGAGCCCCGAGAGAGAGAGAGGGAACAGGGAGAGCCCCGAGAGAGAGAGAGAGAGAGAAGGAACAGGGAGAGCCCAAGAGAGAGAGAGAGAAGGAACAGGGAGAGCCCCGAGAGAGAGAGAGAGAGAGAGAGAGAGAAGGAAGAACAGGGAGAGCCCCCGAGAGAGAGAGAAGGAACAGGGAGAGCCCCGAGAGAGAGAGAGAGAAGGAACAGGGAGAGCCCCCGAGAGAGAGAGAAGGAACAGGGAGAGCCCCGAGAGAGAGAGAGAGAGAGAGGGAACAGGGAGAGCCCCGAGAGAGAGAGAGAGAGAGAGAAGGAATAGGGAGAGCCCCGAGAGAGAGAGAGAAGGAACAGGGAGAGCCCCGAGAGAGAGAAGGAACAGGGAGAGCCGAGAGAGAGAGACAGCCACAGAGAGAGAGACAGAGACACAGAGAGAGAGAGAAAGACAGAGAGAGAGAGAAGGGATAGAGAGAAAGAGAGAAGGAATAGGGAGAAAGAGAGAAGGAACAGGGAGAGCCCCGAGAGAGAGAAAAGGAACAGGGAGAGCCACGAGAGAGAGAGAGAGAAGGAATAGGGAGAGCCACGAGAGAGAGAGAGAGAAGGAAAAGGGAGAGAGAGAGAGAGAGAGAGAAGGAACAGGGAGAGCCCCGAGAGAGAGAGAGAGAGAGAGAGAGAGAGAGAGAAGGAACAGGGAGGGCCCCGAGAGAGAGCCCCGAGAGAGAGAGCCCAGAGAGAGAGAGAAAGAGAGAGAAGGAACAGGGTGAGCCCCGAGAGAGAGAGAGAGAGAGTGAGAAGGGATAGGGAGAAAGAGAGAAAGAGAAGGAACAGGGAGAGCCCCGAGAGAGAGAGAGAGAGAGAAGGAACAGGGAGAGCCGAGAGAGCCCCGAGAGAGAGAAGGAACAGGGAGAGCCCCGAGAGAGAGAGAGAAGGAACAGGGAGAGCCCCGAGAGAGAGAAGGGAGAGCCCCGAGAGAGAGAGAAGGAACAGGGAGAGCCCCGAGAGAGAGAAGGGAGAGCCCCGAGAGAGATAGAAGGAACAGGGAGAGCCGAGAGAGCCCCGAGAGAGAGAAGGAACAGGGAGAGCCGAGAGAGCCCCGAGAGAGAGAAGGAACAAGGAGAGCCCCGAGAGAGAGAGAGAGAGAAGGAACAGGGAGAACCCCGAGAGAGAGAGAGAGAGAGAGAGAAGGAACAGGGAGAGCCCCAAGAGAGAGAGAAGGAACAGGGAGAGCCCCGAGAGAGAGAAGGGAGAGCCCCGAGAGAGAGAGAAGGAACAGGGAGAGCCCCGAGAGAGAGAGAGAGAGAGAGAGAGAAGGAACAGGGAGAGCCCCAAGAGAGAGAGAAGGAACAGGGAGAGCCCCGAGAGAGAGAAGGGAGAGCCCCGAGAGAGAGAGAGAGAGAGAAGGAACAGGGAGAGCCCTGAGAGAGAGAGAGAGAGAGAGAGAGGGAACAGGGAGAGCCCCAAGAGAGAGAGAAGGAACAGGGAGAGCCCCGAGAGAGAGAGAGGGAACAGGGAGAGCCCCGAGAGAGAGAGAGAGAGAGAGAAGGAACAGGGAGAGCCCAAGAGAGAGAGAGAGAAGGAACAGGGAGAGCCCCGAGAGAGAGAGAGAGAGAGAGAGAGAGAAGGAAGAACAGGGAGAGCCCCCGAGAGAGAGAGAAGGAACAGGGAGAGCCCCGAGAGAGAGAGAGAGAGAGAGAAGGAACAGGGAGAGCCCCCGAGAGAGAGAGAAGGAACAGGGAGAGCCCCGAGAGAGAGAGAGAGAGAGGGAACAGGGAGAGCCCCGAGAGAGAGAGAGAGAGAGAGAGAGAGAAGGAATAGGTAGAGCCCCGAGAGAGAGAGAGAAGGAACAGGGAGAGCCCCGAGAGAGAGAAGGAACAGGGAGAGCCGAGAGAGAGAGACAGCCACAGAGAGAGAGACAGAGACACAGAGAGAGAGAGAAAGACAGAGAGAGAGAGAGAAGGGATAGAGAGAAAGAGAGAAGGAATAGGGAGAAAGAGAGAAGGAACAGGGAGAGCCCCGAGAGAGAGAAAAGGAACAGGGAGAGCCACGAGAGAGAGAGAGAGAGAGAGAAGGAATAGGGAGAGCCACGAGAGAGAGAGAGAGAAGGAAAAGGGAGAGAGAGAGAGAGAGAGAGAAGGAACAGGGAGAGCCCCGAGAGAGAGAGAGAGAGAGAGAGAAGGAACAGGGAGGGCCCCGAGAGAGAGCCCCGAGAGAGAGAGCCCAGAGAGAGAGAGAAAGAGAGAGAAGGAACAGGGTGAGCCCCGAGAGAGAGAGAGAGAGAGAGAGAGAGTGAGAAGGGATAGGGAGAAAGAGAGAAAGAGAAGGAACAGGGAGAGCCCCGAGAGAGAGAGAGAGAGAGAGAGAGAGAAGGAACAGGGAGAGCCCCGAGAGAGAGAGAGAGAGAGAGAGAGAAGGAACAGGGAGAGCCAAGAGAGCCCAGAGAGAGAGAAGGAACAGGGAGAGTCGAGAGAGCCCCGAGAGAGAGAAGGAACAGGGAGAGCCCCGAGAGAGAGAGAGAAGGAACAGGGAGAGCCCCGAGAGAGAGAGAGAAGGAACAGGGAGAGCCCCGAGAGAGAGAAGGGAGAGCCCCGAGAGAGAGAGAAGGAACAGGGAGAACCCCGAGAGAGAGAGAGAGAAGGAACAGGGAGAGCCCCAAGAGAGAGAGAAGGAACAGGGAGAGCCCCGAGAGAGAGATGGGAGAGCCCCGAGAGAGAGAGAAGGAACAGGGAGAGCCCCGAGAGAGAGAGAGAGAGAGAGAGAGAGAAGGAACAGGGAGAGCCCCAAGAAAGAGAGAAGGAACAGGGAGAGCCCCGAGAGAGAGAAGGGAGAGCCCTGAGAGAGAGAGAGAAGGAACAGGGAGAGCCCCGAGAGAGAGAGAGAGAGAGAGAAGGAACAGGGAGAGCCCCAAGAGAGAGAGAAGGAACAGGGAGAGCCCCGAGAGAGAGAGAGGGAACAGGGAGAGCCCCGAGAGAGAGAGAGAGAGAGAGAGAGAAGGAACAGGGAGAGCCCAAGAGAGAGAGAGAGAAGGAACAGGGAGAGCCCAGAGAGAGAGAGAGAGAGAGAGAGAAGGAAGAACAGGGAGAGCCCCCGAGAGAGAGAAGGAACAGGGAGAGCCGAGAGAGAGAGAGAAGGAACAGGGAGAGCCCCCGAGAGAGAGAGAAGGAACAGGGAGAGCCCCGAGAGAGAGAGAGAGAGAGAGAAGGAACAGGGAGAGCCCCGAGAGAGAGAGAGAGAGAGAAGGAACAGGGAGAGCCCCGAGAGAGAAAGAGAAGGAACAGGGAGAGCCCCGAGAGAGAGAAGGAACAGGGAGAGCCGAGAGAGAGAGACAGCCACAGAGAGAGAGACAGAGACACAGAGAGAGAGAGAAAGACAGAGAGAGAGAAGGGATAGAGAGAAAGAGAGAAGGAATAGGGAGAAAGAGAGAAGGAACAGGGAGAGCCCCGAGAGAGAGAAAAGGAACAGGGAGAGCCACGAGAGAGAGAGAGAGAGAAGGAATAGGGAGAGCCACGAGAGAGAGAGAGAGAGAGAGAAGGAAAAGGGAGAGAGAGAGAGAGAGAGAGAGAGAGAGAAGGAACAGGGAGAGCCCCGAGAGAGAGAGAGAGAGAAGGAACAGGTAGGGCCCCGAGAGAGAGCCCCGAGAGAGAGAGCCCAGAGAGAGAGAGAAAGAGAGAGAAGGAACAGGGTGAGCCCCGAGAGAGAGAGAGAGAGAGAGAGTGAGAAGGGATAGGGAAAAAGAGAGAAAGAGAAGGAACAGGGAGAGCCGTGAGAGAGAGAGAGAGAGAGAGAGAGAGAAGGAACAGGGAGAGCCCCGAGAGAGAGAGAGAGAGAGAGAGAGAACGAACAGGGAGAGCCGAGAGAGCCCCGAGAGAGAGAAGGAACAGGGAGAGTCGAGAGAGCCCCGAGAGAGAGAAGGAACAGGGAGAGCCCAGAGAGAGAGAGAGAAGGAACAGGGAGAGCCCCGAGAGAGAGAAGGGAGAGCCCCGAGAGAGAGAGAAGGAACAGGGAGAACCCCGAGAGAGAGAGAGAGAGAGAGAGAGAGAGAGAAGGAACAGGGAGAGCCCCAAGAGAGAGAGAAGGAACAGGGAGAGCCCCGAGAGAGAGAAGGGAGAGCCCCGAGAGAGAGAGAAGGAACTGGGAGAGCCCCGAGAGAGCCCAAGAGAGAGAGAGAGAACAGGGAGAGCCCAGAGAGAGAGAGGAGCCCCGAGAGCGAGAGAGAGAAGGGAGAGCCCGAGAGAGAGAGAGGAGAGAGAGAAGGAACAGGGAGAGCCCCGAGAGAGAGAGAGAGAGAGAGAGAGAAGGAACAGGGAGAGCCCCAAGAGAGAGAGGAGGAACAGGGAGAGCCCCGAGAGAGAGAGAGGGAACAGGGAGAGCCCCGAGAGAGAGAGAGAGAGAGAGAGAAGGAACAGGGAGAGCCCGAGAGAGAGAGAGAGAAGGAACAGGGAGAGCCCAGAGAGAGAGAGAGAGAGAGAGAGAAGGAAGAACAGGGAGAGCCCCCGAGAGAGAGAGAGAAGGAACAGGGAGAGCCGAGAGAGAGAGAGAGAGAAGGAACAGGGAGAGCCCCCGAGAGAGAGAGAAGGAACAGGGAGAGCCCCGAGAGAGAGAGAGAGAAGGAACAGGGAGAGCCCCGAGAGAGAGAGAGAAGGAACAGTGAGAGCCCCGAGAGAGAGAAGGAACAGGGAGAGCCGAGAGAAAGAGACAGCCACAGAGAGAGAGACAGAGACACAGAGAGAGAGAGAAAGACAGAGAGAGAGAGAAGGGATAGAGAGAAAGAGAGAAGGAATAGGGAGAAAGAGAGAAGGAACAGGGAGAGCCCCGAGAGAGAGAAAAGGAACAGGGAGAGCCACGAGAGAGAGAGAGAGAGAGAGAGAGAGAAGGAATAGGGAGAGCCACGAGAGAGAGAGAGAAGGAAAAGGGAGAGAGAGAGAGAGAGAGAGAAGGAACAGGGAGAGCCCCGAGAGAGAGAGAGAAGGAACAGGGAGGGCCCCGAGAGAGAGCCCCGAGAGAGAGAGCCCAGAGAGAGAGAGAGAGAGAGAGAAGGAACAGGGAGAGCCCCGAGAGAGAGAGAGAGAGAGAGAGAGAGAAGGAACAGGGAGAGCCCAGAGAGAGAGAGATAGAGATAGCGAAGGAACAGGGAGAGCCCCGAGAGAGAGAGAGAGAGAGAGAGAAGGAACAGGGAGAGCCGAGAGAGAGAGAGTGAAGGAACAGGGAGAGCCCCGAGAGAGAGAGAAGGAACAGGGAGAGCCCCGAGAGAGAGAAGGAACAGGGAGAGCCCCGAGAGAGTGAAGGAACAGGGAGAGCCCCGAGAGAGTGAAGGAACAGGGAGAGCCCCGAGAGAGCGAAGGAACAGGGAGAGCCCCGAAAGAGTGAAGGAACAGGGAGAGCCCCGAGAGAGAGAAGGAACAGGGAGAGCCCCGAGAGAGAGAAGGAACAGGGAGAGCCCCGAGAGAGAGAAGGAACAGGGAGAGCCCCGAGAGAGAGAGAGAGAGAGAGAGAGAAGGAACAGGGAAAACCCAGAGAGAGAGAGAGAGAGAGAGAGAGAGAGAGAGAGCCGAGAGAGAAGAGAGAGATGGAATAGGGAGAGAGAGAGAGAGAGAAGGAATAGGGAGAAAGAGAGAGAAGGAATAGGGAGAAAGAGAGAAGGAATAGGGGGAGGGAGAAAGAGAGAGAGAGGGAGAAAGAGAGAGAGGGAGAGAGAGAGAGAGAGAGGGGGGATGATAGGGAGGGAGAGAAGGAATAGGAAGAGCCCGGAGAAAGAGAAGGAATAGGGAGAGCCCCGAGAGAGAGAGAGAGAGAGAGAGAGAGTGAAGGAACAGGGAGAGGAGAGAGAGAGTGAAGGAACAGGGAGAGGAGAGACAGAGTGAAGGAACAGGGAGAGAGAGGGAGAGGTGGCAGAGGAGAGAGGGAGAGGAGAGAGAGGAGAGAGAGAAGGAGAGGAGAGAGAGGGAGAAAGAGACAGAGAGATGGAATAGGGGGAGAGAGACGGAATAGGGAGAGAGAGAGAGAGAGAGAAGGGAGAGAGAGAAAGAGACAGACAGAGAGAGACAGAGAGAGAGAAGGAACAGGGAGAGCCGAGAGAGCCCCGAGAGAGAGAAGGAACAGGGAGAGTCGAGAGAGCCCCGAGAGAGAGAGAGAAGGAACAGGGAGAGCCCCGAGAGAGAGAGAGAAGGAACAGGGAGAGCCCCGAGAGAGAGAAGGGAGAGCCCCGAGAGAGAGAGAAGGAACAGGGAGAACCCCGAGAGAGAGAGAGAGAAGGAACAGGGAGAGCCCCAAGAGAGAGAGAAGGAACAGGGAGAGCCCCGAGAGAGAGAAGGGAGAGCCCCGAGAGAGAGAGAAGGAACAGGGAGAGCCCCGAGAGAGAGAGAGAGAGAGAGAGAGAAGGAACAGGGAGAGCCCCAAGAGAGAGAGAAGGAACAGGGAGAGCCCTGAGAGAGAGAAGGGAGAGCCCCGAGAGAGAGAGAGAAGGAACAGGGAGAGCCCCGAGAGAGAGAGAGAGAGAGAGAGAGAGAGAAGGAACAGGGAGAGCCCCAAGAGAGAGAGAAGGAACAGGGAGAGCCCCGAGAGAGAGAGAGGGAACAGGGAGAGCCCCGAGAGAGAGAGAGAGAGAAGGAACAGGGAGAGCCCAAGAGAGAGAGAGAGAAGGAACAGGGAGAGCCCCGAGAGAGAGAGAGAGAGAGAGAGAGAGAAGGAGGAACAGGGAGAGCCCCCGAGAGAGAGAAGGAACAGGGAGAGCCGAGAGAGAGAGAGAAGGAACAGGGAGAGCCCCCGAGAGAGAGAGAAGGAACAGGGAGAGCCCCGAGAGAGAGAGAGAGAGAGAAGGAACAGGGAGAGCCCCGAGAGAGAGAGAGAGAGAGAGAAGGAACAGGGAGAGCCCCGAGAGAGAGAGAGAAGGAACAGGGAGAGCCCCGAGAGAGAGAAGGAACAGGGAGAGCCGAGAGAGAGAGACAGCCACAGAGAGAGAGACAGAGACACAGAGAGAGAGAGAAAGACAGAGAGAGAGAGAGAAGGGATAGAGAAAAAGAGAGAAGGAATAGGGAGAAAGAGAGAAGGAACAGGGAGAGCCCCGAGAGAGAGAAAAGGAACAGGGAGAGCCACGAGAGAGAGAGAGAAAGAGAGAGAAGGAATAGGGAGAGCCACGAGAGAGAGAGAGAGAAGAAATCGAGAGAGAGAGAGAGAGAGAGAGAGAGAAGGAACAGGGAGAGCCCCGAGAGAGAGAGAGAGAGAAGGAACAGGTAGGGCCCCGAGAGAGAGCCCCGAGAGAGAGAGCCCAGAGAGAGAGAGAAAGAGAGAGAAGGAACAGGGTGAGCCCCGAGAGAGAGAGAGAGAGAGAGAGAGAGAAGGGATAGGGAAAAAGAGAGAAAGAGAAGGAACAGGGAGAGCCCCGAGAGAGAGAGAGAGAGAGAGAGAGAAGGAACAGGGAGAGCCGAGAGAGCCCCGAGAGAGAGAAGGAACAGGGAGAGTCGAGAGAGCCCCGAGAGAGAGAAGGAACAGGGAGAGCCCCGAGAGAGAGAGAGAAGGAACAGGGAGAGCCCCGAGAGAGAGAAGGGAGAGCCCCGAGAGAGAGAGAAGGAACAGGGAGAACCCCGAGAGAGAGAGAGAGAGAGAGAAGGAACAGGGAGAGCCCCAAGAGAGAGAGAAGGAACAGGGAGAGCCCCGAGAGAGAGAAGGGAGAGCCCCGAGAGAGAGAGAAGGAACTGGGAGAGCCCCGAGAGAGAGAGAGAGAGAGAGAGAGAGAAGGAACAGGGAGAGCCCCAAGAGAGAGAGAAGGAACAGGGAGAGCCCCGAGAGAGAGAAGGGAGAGCCCCGAGAGAGAGAGAGAGAGAAGGAACAGGGAGAGCCCCGAGAGAGAGAGAGAGAGAGAGAGAGAGAGAGAGAGAGAGAGAGAGAAGGAACAGGGAGAGCCCCGAGAGAGAGAAGGAACAGGGAGAGCCCCGAGAGAGAGAGAGGGAACAGGGAGAGCCCCGAGAGAGAGAGAGAGAGAGAGAGAGAGAGAAGGAACAGGGAGAGCCCGAGAGAGAGAGAGAGAAGGAACAGGGAGAGCCCCGAGAGAGAGAGAGAGAGAGAGAGAGAGAGAAGGAAGAACAGGGAGAGCCCCCGAGAGAGAGAGAGAAGGAACAGGGAGAGCCGAGAGAGAGAGAGAAGGAACAGGGAGAGCCCCCGAGAGAGAGAGAAGGAACAGGGAGAGCCCCGAGAGAGAGAGAGAGAAGGAACAGGGAGAGCCCCGAGAGAGAGAGAGAAGGAACAGTGAGAGCCCCGAGAGAGAGAAGGAACAGGGAGAGCCGAGAGAAAGAGACAGCCACAGAGAGAGAGACAGAGACACAGAGAGAGAGAGAAAGACAGAGAGAGAGAGAGAAGGGATAGAGAGAAAGAGAGAAGGAATAGGGAGAAAGAGAGAAGGAACAGGGAGAGCCCCGAGAGAGAGAAAAGGAACAGGGAGAGCCACGAGAGAGAGAGAGAGAGAGAGAGAGAAGGAATAGGGAGAGCCACGAGAGAGAGAGAGAGAGAAGGAAAAGGGAGAGAGAGAGAGAGAGAGAGAGAGAGAGAAGGAACAGGGAGAGCCCCGAGAGAGAGAGAGAAGGAACACGGAGGGCCCCGAGAGAGAGAGCCCAGAGAGAGAGAGAGAGAGAGAAGGAACAGGGAGAGCCCCGAGAGAGAGAGAGAGAGAGAGAGAGAGAGAGAGAGAGAGAAGGAACAGGGAGAGCCCAGAGAGAGAGAGAGATAGAGATAGAGAAGGAACAGGGAGAGCCCCGAGAGAGAGAGAGAGAGAAGGAACAGGGAGAGCCGAGAGAGAGAGAGTGAAGGAACAGGGAGAGCCCCGAGAGAGAGAGAAGGAACAGGGAGAGCCCCGAGAGAGAGAAGGAACAGGGAGAGCCCTGAGAGAGTGAAGGAACAGGGAGAGCCCCGAGAGAGTGAAGGAACAGGGAGAGCCCCGAGAGAGCGAAGGAACAGGGAGAGCCCCGAAAGAGTGAAGGAGCAGGGAGAGCCCCGAGAGAGAGAAGGAACAGGGAGAGCCCCGAGAGAGAGAAGGAACAGGGAGAGCCCTGAGAGAGAGAAGGAACAGGGAGAGCCCCGAGAGAGAGAGAGAGAGAGAGAGAGAGAGAGAGAGAGAGAAGGAACAGGGAAAACCCAGAGAGAGAGAGAGAGAGAGAGAGCCGAGAGAGAAGAGAGAGATGGAATAGGGAGAGAGAGAGAGAGAGAGAGAGAGAAGGAATAGGGAGAAAGAGAGAGAAGGAATAGGGAGAAAGAGAAGGAATAGGGAGAAAGAGAGAAGGAATAGGGGGAGGGAGAAAGAGAGAGAGAGGGAGAAAGAGAGAGAGAGAGAGAGAGAGAGAGAGGGGATGATAGGGAGGGAGAGAAGGAATAGGAAGAGCCCGGAGAAAGAGAAGGAATAGGGAGAGCCCTGAGAGAGAGAGAGAGAGAGAGAGAGAGAGAGAGAGTGAAGGAACAGGGAGAGGAGAGAGAGAGTGAAGGAACAGGGAGAGGAGAGAGAGAGTGAAGGAACAGGGAGAGGAGAGACAGAGTGAAGGAACAGGGAGAGAGAGGGAGAGGTGGCAGAGGAGAGAGGGAGAGGAGAGAGAGGAGAGAGAGAAGGAGAGGAGAGAGAGGGAGAAAGAGACAGAGAGATGGAATAGGGGGAGAGAGACGGAATAGGGAGAGAGAGAGAGAGAGAGAGAAGGGAGAGGGAGAAAGAGACAGACAGAGAGAGACAGAGAGAGAGACGGAATAGGGAGAGAGAGAGTGTGAAGGAACAGGGAGAACCCAGAGAGAGAGAAGAAATTGGGGAAGCTGGGAAAGACATAGGAGAAATAGGGGGAGCTGGGAGAGAGGAGGAATAGGGGGAGCTGGGAGAGAGGAGGAATAGGGGGAGCTGGGAGAGAGGAGGAATAGGGGGAGCTGGGAGAGACATAGGAGAAATAGGGGGAGCTGGGAGAAACGTAGGAGAAATAGGGGGAGCTGGGAGAGACGTAGGAGAAATAGGGGGAGCTGGGAGAGACATAGGAGAAATAGGGGGAGCTGGGAGAGAGGAGGAATAGGGGGAGCTGGGAGAGAGGAGGAATAGGGGGAGACGGGAGAGACATAGGAGAAATAGGGGGAGCTGGGAGAGAGGAGGAATAGGGGGAGACGGGAGAGACATAGGAGAAATAGGGGGAGCTGGGAGAGACATAGGAGAAATAGGGGGAGCTGGGAGAGACATAGGAGAAATAGAGGGAGCTGGGAGAGACATAGGAGAAATAGAGAGAGCTGGGAGAGACATAGGAGAAATAGGGGGAGCTGGGAGAGACATAGGAGAAATAGAGGGAGCTGGGAGAGACATAGGAGAAATAGGGGGAGCTGGGAGAGAGGAGGAATAGGGGGAGAAGGGAGAGACATAGGAGAAATAGGGGGAGCTGGGAGAGAGGAGGAATAGGGGGAGACGGGAGAGACATAGGAGAAATAGGGGGAGCTGGGAGAGACATAGGAGAAATAGGGGGAGCTGGGAGAAATAGGGGGAGCTGGGAGAAATAGGGGGAGCTGGGAGAAAGAGGGGAAGCTGGGAGAGAGGAGGAATAGGGGGAGACGGGAGAGACATAGGAGAAAGAGGGGAACCTGCTAGAGAGAGAGGAGGCATGGGGGAGCTGGGAGAGAGAGACTGGGAATAGGGGAAGTCGGGAGAGACATAGGAGAAAGAGGGGGACCTGCTAGAGAGAGAGGTG
This sequence comes from Taudactylus pleione, assembly GCA_031769625.1. Taxonomy (NCBI): domain Eukaryota; kingdom Metazoa; phylum Chordata; class Amphibia; order Anura; family Myobatrachidae; genus Taudactylus; species Taudactylus pleione. The sequence goes on from JAUIMM010000011.1 coordinate 101,699, forward strand.
TAATAGGGGGAGATGGGATATATAGGAATAGGGAAAGACAGTATACAGGAGGAATAGGGGAGACAGGATGAATAAGGACAGACAGCAGTTTAGGTATAGGGGGAGATGAGAGGAGAATAGGGGGAAACAGAAAAGAGAGAGAAGAAATCAGGGCAGATGGAAGAAAGAGTAAGAGGAGGAGGAGGAGGAATATGGTGAGATGAGAGACAGAAGGAAACTAATGGTGGAGATGGCAGAGAGAGAGAGATACCTTATGTAGTTTTGGAGTGTGAAGAGAAGGTCTTAAATAGTCCCCGTATACAGTCCTCTGTGACGCTGCTGCACTTCTGTCGCTGATGCCCGGGTTTAAGCTACCATTTCATTACCAGCACTATAACCCGAAAGTGCGGCTCTTCTGAATGAGGAGCGGCTCGTGTGGTTCCACCTCCAGGCCAGCAGACTTTCTATATAGCGCGCCGCTCAGGCGCTCACCCTCCTGCTCAGATTAACAATGCCCCCATTGCCAAGGGGCTTGGATGCTGGCCGCGTCATGACGCGATTGCGTCATGACATCATCGCGCAATGACGGGGCCGCGCATTAGAGAAAATTCTTTGCTGACTGAGCATGGCACCGCCCGGGAGGGTGTACCGCCCAGTAAGCCTGCACTCAGCCAAACCGGCCCATTTAGCCATCGGCCCTTCTGGCATTTGCCAGAAGGGCCCGATGGCCAGTCCGGCCCTGCACACAATATATTGTACCAGACATGGATTGGCATAATATCTATGATCTATAGGGATGTACCTAAGGCACTGTAAGCCCTAAATACCAATCACATTATGTAGTTCTGACAGTCCTATAACGCAGAGCAATATAGAAGCATTGCCCGATCCAAGGGTAACATCATTATTTTATTTATTTGGTAGAAAAAAAGTGTTTACTGCGCCGTACATGGGTTAAAATAAACTGGGTAAATCCAATGCATAGCAGTGAACCATCGCGTAGGTACAAAGCATAAACGTACCACGGACAGAGACAGCGCGACGGATGCAGGGGGGAAGGGTTGGGCACTTCTCTAAAGCTTAGACCTTCGCATCCTGTGGTGCGTCATGTGGAGAGGAGGCACAGCAGCTCTCCATGATCTTGCACCCATCGTATGGGCGAGCAGACAGCATCAGAGGGCCTGATTCACATCCAGAAATTCCTTACTACGCACGCACGCACAAATCCCAGTGTTCGATGGTGTTCGCAATTGCGTCCATCATTGCTAGAAGAGGTTTGCGATCACGGTGACCTAAAGTGATTGCAAAAAGGGGGCGTATAATGGGCATGTGCCACACCTGTTTGTCTGTCCCTCCCTTTTAGAATGTAAGCTCTTATGAGCAGGGCCCTCTATCCTCTTGTGCTTCTCCCTACTTTACTTTCATCTACTTCTTACTCCCCACTAGGGTGCCTAACACTTGGCTGCTTTTGTATATTATCCATGTTCTTGTCCTCTATTGTATTGTACTGTATTGTATTGTATTGTACTGTATTGTATGGTATTGTATTGTATTGTACTGTAAGTCCTGTATTGTATTGTATTGTACTGTATTGTACTGTAAGTCCTGTATTGTATTGTATTGTACTGTAATGTATTGTATTGTATTGTACTGTACTGTAAGTCATGTATCATATTGTACTGTATTGTACTGTAAGTCCTGTATTGTATTGTATTGTACTGTAATGTATTGTATTGTATTGTACTGTACTGTAAGTCCTGTATTGTATTGTATTGTACTGTAATGTATTGTATTGTATATTTGTATTGTACTGTACTGTAAGTCCTGTATTGTATTGTAATGTATTGTATTGTACTGTAAGTCACTGGCCACCTATTTGTTTATGTACTGTGTAAGGCGCTGTGGAACACTTGTGGCGCCATATAAATAAATGATAATAATAATGGGAATGTCATGGGCGTGAGTATGGTCCGAGCTTGTGCAAGTGTGCGCGAGGCTCCGATTGTAGTCGATGTTACCGATGTTTTCGCAGTCTTGCAAAGTCTTATGGATGTGTGTAAACTAAGGTGGGCATCCTAATGTTGTGCGGCGACGGCATTGCGATCGCAGTGGATTAGCATATCATCATAGTCAGACTGCGTGCATAATCGCAGCCGCCATCCAACCGAATCAGGCCCTGGGTTTCTAACTTCTCTATTGCATAGAGGTCACTATATTGTATAGCGTTCACTAGAATGCTGTATGTGCAGCAAAAGTAGTGTATTGTGTAGGGTCCCTAGATCACTCTCTTTATTGTAGATTATCAATAAAATTACAGTATTTCTAAATTGTATAGTTGCTGCCATTAAAATGCTCTTTGTATTGTATACAGGTCATTAGAATGCTCTCTGTATTGTGCAGTGGTCGGTAGAATATTGTCTGAATGCTCCCTGTGTTACTAAAATTATTTCTGTATTGTATAGATACTCTATGTATAGTATATTGGTCACTAGAATGTTTTGTACAGGTGTCATTGGTATGGTCTTATATCAGAGCTCTGATTTGGAAATTGTTCACTAATTGATATCTATATTTTTTAGTGATCAATAGAATGTCCTGTATATTGTTTATATGGTATTGTATATATGTCACTAGAATCTTCTCTGTGCTGTAAATTGGTTGCTGGAATGCTTTCCATTGTTTATTGGTCACTAGAATGCATTCTGTATTGTACTGATTTAACTAAAATGCTCTCTGCATTGTTTAATGGTAAATATAATGCTTTCTTTATTATATTGAGGTAATTAGAATGTTCTCATTGATGTTAATTGGACATTATAATGCTCAGTGCATTGCATAACTCTACCTAAGATGTTCTCTGTATTGTATATTGGTAATTATGATGCTCTATGTATTGTTCATTTGTCACTAGAATGCTCCATGTATTGTTTAGAGATCACTAGAATATTGTCTATATTGCAGAGATCACTAGATTTGCTCTCTGGGGACGCGGTCAAAATGGCAACAGCTGGGAAGGCATCTGACTAAATTCCGGCATCACGGAATTTACATCAGATGCTAGATCCCGATGCAGGAATCTAAACTTCCTGATGAAGGTAAGCCGGGCAGTGTTAGCTCTTAGCCGCGGTGGGGAGGGTTAGGTTAGGGAACCCCCAGGGGGACTTAGGGTTAGGCACCACACCGGGAGGGTTAGGTTTAGGGTACGGGGAGGGGGGATTAGAGTTAGGAACCACCCCGGGAGGGTTAGGTTTAGGATTCGCGGAGGTGGAGTTAGGCTTAGGCATAACCGGAGGGAGGTTAGGGTTAGGCAACACCGTGGGGGAAGTTAGGGTTAGACACCACTAAGGAAGGGTTAAGGGGGGAGAGGGGAGGGTTAGGGTGAGCCCCAGCTAGGATCCTGACGGTTCGGGCTTCCAGCGTCAGTATTTAGTCCGCAGGCAATACATCCGGCAGCATTACACACCCGTTCCGCTCTCTCAATTGTTTTATGATTACCAATGCAGCAATGTATATAAACCTTGTCCTTGTCCTGCAATGTATAGTATCATAAGTCACCAGTTTCTTGTTCACTTATTTGTTTATGTAGTTTTTAAGGCGCTGCGGAACCGGTATGTATATAAATTATAATAATAATCACTAGAATGCTCTCTGTATTGTATAAGAGATCACTAAAATGTTGTCTGTATTGCATAGATATTACTGTAAAGCTCTCTGAATTGGTTAGGGATCACTAGAATGATCTCTGTATTGTATAGAGATTGATAGAATGCTCTCTGTATTATATAGAAATCATTATAATGCTCTCTATATTGTATACAGGTCACCTGAATGCTTTTTTCATCTTAAATTTAGAATAGGCTCTGTATTGAATACTGGTAAGTTGGGAATGTGCTGTATTTGATTATAGCTATTTAAAAAATACCAATTATCTATATATAACATTAGGCCCTCATACAGCTGTGATTAATTGGTGCAGTTTGGCGTCTTGCAGATGATTGGTCCAAAAAAATCGCCAACATTTAAAGTTCAGTGATTGCTGTTTCGGAGTTACTAAATCAAGTTGTCCAACACGTTGAATTTCAGCGATCAATTGGCGATAAATTGGGGGTGTAGATTGGTAGTGTATGGAGGCGATCAGCCGAATTGCCGCCCATTGTTATTAAAATTATGAGTCTTTCAAGATTGGCAAATCTGTGACTTGCTGAAAATTATCTGCAAATCCCTGAACAATGGAGCTCATGCAGACCCAATCGCTAAGCAGTGGCCGCTCGCTCTTGTCGATAACATCGGCACATGCGTTTGGTTCGCAATGCGCGTGCGCAAGCCAGTCTTAGCGATCGGGAATTGAGCGCTCATTGCACACAGACTGGCCGCTACTTTGAGTGACAGATAGCGCTGTTTTTGGGTAGTAACAGGGGGAAGGTGCTTGTGAACGGGGGCGTGGATGTGCGAACGCAGGCGTGTCTGGGCATCAGAACGGAGTTTAATGGGTGTGTATAATTAGCAAAGTAGCATCATTGAACACATCACTTGGTTGTTTTTTTAGCCAGAACTGCTCGCAGTGCTTGCGGGAGGGTAGGGTCTATCACAAGCGCTGCGAGCAGCACCGATGGCCCTCGATGTTCCCGATTAAATACACACGTCCTGGAGATGGCGTGTGCTGCGAGAGAGAGGTGGGAGGTTTTATAGTCCTGCGCACGCTCACTGCCATCGCTCTCCACGACATAGAGGGCGTCCTTACAACGCAAAGTGCGATCGCTTGATTTGCATACCCGGCTCCTTTTGCAAGCGAGCTCCTGAACGAGCTCCAATATCTGTAATGTGCGGGGGCAGATTAGTAGAATGGGGAATTTTTAAAATGGGGGAAAAAAAAATCACAGAATCTGTGAATTGTTTTTTGGAGATTGCCGATGTACAGTATGGGCCCCATGAGAGTCAGAAAACCAGCTACAACCAATATCTCACTATAAAGTAACAGCTTATGGTCCATATACATCAGTGATGGATTTCCACAATTTCGCAATCCACAGACGCCAGGTTTGGGGCATTGGTGAAATCCAAAATGTTGGATTTGCCGATCCCGACCAAAATATAATCGGGATTGGCAAATCAGGGACTTTTAGCATGACGAATTTTCCCGATACCCTGACGGATCTGCGATCATCGATGGCCGCCGATCAGTGGTTCTGGTTGGTTTGGGGATAGGGCCACCTGATGTATAGGGCCCGTAATGGTTAGTACATCTAGCACTTCCATTTTTAGCAACTACAGTATAACCCAGGTCCTCGGTCCACCCTCCACCTACACCGACAGTAACCCATCACTTTATGATATGGTATGGCAGACAGAGGACTGTATGTGCCTGGCCCTCTACGATTGAGATGTAATAGGAATGGTAAGTGCTAGACAAGCGGTTTAAGAGAGGAGACAGTCCATGTGCATCTCTGTGCGGCCCCCTCCTTTCTTGCAGCCTAGAAGACTCTGGCTTTGTGTCAGAATCTACTGTGCATGCAGGAAAATGGCGTGTCCACAATGTGTCCCCTGTGACTTCTCTACTGTGCATGCACAGGTCTCCAGGAAAATGGCGAGTCCACGCCATTTTCCCTGTGACTTTTCTACTGGCATTCACAGGTCTGCAGGAAAATGGCGAGTCCACGCCATTTTCCCTGTGACTTTTCTACTGGCATTCACAGGTCTGCAGGAAAATGGCGTATCCACGACATGTTCCCTGTGACTTCTCTACTGTGAATGCACAGGTCTCCAGGAAAATGACGTGTCCACGACATGTTCCCTGTGACTTCTCTACTGTGCATGCACAGGTCTCCAGGAAAATGGCGTGTCCACGACATTTTCCCTGTGAATTCTCTACTGTGCATGCACAGATCTCCAGGAAAATGGCGTGTCCACGACATTTTCCCTGTGACTTCTCTACTGTGCATGCACAGGTCTCCAGGAAAATGGTGTGTCCACGACGTGTCCCCTGTGACTTCTCTACTGTGAATGCACAGGTCTCCAGGAAAATTACATGTCCACGACGGGTCCCCTGTGACTTCTCTACTGTGCATGCACAGGTCTCCAGGAAAATGGCGTGTCCATGACGTGTCCCATTTGACTTCTCTACTGTGCATGCACAGGTCTCCAGGAAAATGGCGTGTCCATGACGTGTCCCCTGTGACTTCTCTACTGTGCATGCACAGGTCTCCAGGAAAATGGCGTGTCCATGACGTGTCCCCTGTGACTTCTCTACTGTGCATGCACAGGTCTCCAAGAAAATGGCGTGTCCACGACATTTTCCCTGTGACTTCTCTACTGTGCATGCACAGCTCTCCAGGAAAATGGCCGATGCATGATTCTCTCTGTGATTTCTGTCTGCAGCGCCTGCCGATGTAGAGTTCAGGAGAGGTCTGCACAAACTTGCCTACTCTCCTGGGACCGCCGGGAGCCTCCCGAAAATCGGATGCCGTTCCCGGCACCCCGCAAGAGTAAGCAAGTTCCTCGGATTGGTGACCTCCCCCGTGCCTGAAGTGAAAGTGAGCAGCCTGGGGGTGCGATTACGCGAGTTGCGCTAAATCGCGTCATCGTAGCTCCGCCCCCTCTTTTATAATATCGCCATTATAAAGCGGGAACGGGGCCGCGATGACACGATCATGTTGGCACGCCCTCGCTCCGCCAACTTAAACCGCCCGCCCCCTCCCTGCTGCGCCAACCTGGAAGCCCACATCCTGGAGGGGGCTGGCAGACTCGGTAAGTATGGGTCAGCCGGCTTCCCGATTGTATACCGCCCTGGACATATATGTACATATTGGTCTCCTTCCTTAGGTACTGAATAGTGTATTATTATACAGTATTAATTATTAACCCTATTGATGGTCTATAACAGTGCATGTTTTCCACATCTCCTAGTTGGTGCACAGGTTATTTATTACTGGCTGACACATTTTAAAAGATCCACAGGTGGTGCTAATCATTTCATTTGTGATACTGAGAAGAACATGCAGCACTAGTAACATTCTATTATATTACTATTTCTATTGAGGTCATGGTGTGTGCTGGGGAGGGGGGTTTCCAGGCAGACGGAAACCCCCCCTGCGTTTGCCTATGCGAGTGGAATTGTTTTCCCTGTCTCAGGTCCCAGGGGATCTGCGATCACAATGGTCCTGCAGAGAAACAAGTCCACATTAGTGTATTAAGCCATTTGTTCTAAGCTGGGCTGATACCAGAGACGGTCAGCGTGTTCCTGTGGGGTCTCCTGAGAACAAATCATTGGCTGCGAAGACGTAAGAGCGGTGACGAGGAATAAAGATCATCTCCATCTCATTAGGGAGAACTGAGACATTTGCTAGTGCTGGGAACTAGACTTTACACCATGCTGAATAGAGGTATAGCGGCATCTTTCCCCAGGGGGCGAGGAACGCTTAGCGAATAGACTAACGAGCTAATTGTAGATGATAGTCTATGTATATTTCTATTAGTATTCCTAAAGAGGACCTGTCATGTTTAAGTTAGTCTTATGTAATGCCTCGTGCATTCTGTATATCCTAATTATATCTAAGTCTGCTCTTTAGCTAGTCCTATAGGGAAAGGTAGCGTCTCCTCTGAGGTCTGGTGTACTATAAAAACATAAATAATGAACTTTATCTTAAACACAACACATCCTCTTTAAATGGACATTATAGTGAAACACTTATTACTGTAATAGGCTGAATGAATTTTGTTTTCTGATAAAGTTACATTTGACGCCATAATCTTTCCGCATCACTATGATAGGAGACTGAAATCACTATTCTGTTTTCTACAATATAACTCTCATCCCCCTCCTCCCATAATGTCACTGCCCCATCACATGCAGCCCTGTCCTCACTAACACATCACTCATCTCCTGATATACTCTGTGCTGCTGTGGACCCTGCTCCTCCCACTATATAACTCTCCGTCTGTGGCTTCCTGCTGCCTCCTTTCCCCTCCTCACATCATGTCACTGCCCCTGTCACATGCAGCCCTGTCCTCACTAACACATCCCATCTCCTGATATACCCTGTGCTGCTGGGGACCCTGCTCCTCCCACTATATAACTCTCCGTCTGTGGCTTCCTGCTGCCTCCTTTCCCCTCCTCACATCATGTCACTGCCCCTGTCACATGCAGCCCTGTCCTCACTGACACATCACTCATCTCCTGAGTAACTCTCACTTTGGTGATTCATTTCCCCCATATAAAATACTTAAAATGTCCAAAACTGGCTTTTACCTTGTATCAAGCAAACTTATCTGATTACCATCACACTGTATATGGTATCTGCTTAACTCTTTAAAAATGTCCGCCTATTCTCTATCAACTATTTAGCCAATATGGGCCTCATTCACAGTCCGTATCCCTCTTAAAGGGCCTATACATTACGCGACCTAAAAAACTGAACGATTAGCATTCAGTCCTTCAGGTCGCCGGGTACGGTGTCCGCACTGAACAGCGTTCACTGAACATCATTCAGTGCAGGATCCCAACCTCCTATCTGGGAACATGTGGAACCTGATGATCGTCGTCAGGTTGACGGGCATGTTCCATAGATAGTCGGGGTCAGCAAGGACCCAGCGTGCACGCTCATCGCTGTTCCTTGCCGGCTATCCATTAGACGACTTTCTGAACAATGCAACCAAAATCTCCTGGTTTTGGTCGGATCGTTCAAAAGATAGGCCCCTTTACGTGGGCATGTTGTCGGCATGTTTCAGACGTATAAGACTTTAATAGGTGGTGCGTCCGCATAGATTTATTTAGGAGCACACTATCACTGCCATTTTTTTTATAAAAGGTAGCCAGGGCAGCTGGTGTGTTGTGCGCTAGTGCGCTTTGGCATACCGGTCTACATGTGGGCACTGAAACTGGAAGCCCAGTCCTAGGCTTCCCGTACCATTTTCATGAAGCATGAAATACTATTTTACAAAAACATGAAATAAATTGGAAAAGGAGAAAATCAGGCCCAGCGTTTGTTTGCTGTACGCCAAAGTATTCAGCATTTTCCTTTCATGCAAATTATACAAATTGCGCACCGCGGGTCGATGTTGGCCCAGTGCGCATGCGCACTAGGGAGCCGGCTCCATAGTGCGCATGCGCGAGACCCGGATAGCGATGGCCAAGCCGTCGCTCCGGGTCTCGCTACAAAGGGGGCCTGCTGTCGATGGCGAGTGACAGCACGTCCCCTTTGGTGGGCATGCCGGGGCGTGGCTACCCAGACGGAGGCATTCCCATGGGAACGCCTACCGTCTGGGGCCGGCCCCACTGACATCACAAGTGATGTCAGTGGGAGTGCTCTCGGCTCTGATAGAGCCGAAAGCACTCCAGGGCTTGTGGCAGAAGAGACCCTACCACAAGGGTCTCGTCTCAAGCTCGATGGTCGCGATGGTCTTGACCATTGCGACCATCTTTTTGGCCGCTCGCTGTAGCTGTGGGTGGTCACCCACAGCTATGCAAGTGGCCAGGAGGCCGCTCTAAAATTAGGAAGGACGGCCCTGATTCAGAGCGAGCGCTCTGTCAGAGCATCCGGCTCTGAATCAGGGCCTCTGTCAGGACCTGTATATCATGCTGCTATAATGTAGCGAGTCCCTTCACCAAGTCCCGCTAACGCTGCAGCGAGACAGATCATTCACCTCTGGGTAAGCAGTATGACAAAATGAAAATACATTTTTCTTTCATAAATAGAATATATTTTCCTTTTATTAACAGATGTAAAAAATAAGAGCAGTTTTTCCTCGGCCCGTACTAGAAAATGTATGTACATATAATACATGAAAACATTGTGATGTCCTTAATATTTCTTAAAATAAACCTGTCGTCTAGACGCAGTGGGGCAGCCATGATGTAGGCAAGAATGACATCACCGATTTGGTTGCGAGTCAGCAGCGGCGCAGCCCACTCTGTGTACTGGTGACAGGCGCACTTTGACTAATGCACAGAAAGTAGGACAAGATGAGGTATTGAATTTAGCAGTAGAAAACCAGTAACAGAAACCATCATCACAATATACATATTAGATGCAGATTCAGTCAGCGGCGGGTTGCGTCACGCGGTCTGTTCTCGCGGGTTAAGTGCCTGGAGCTAATCAATGATAGACCCAATACATTACTACCCTGTACATAGCCAACCCTAGCGCAGCGTGCGTTCCGAGCCTTCAGCTGCGGCCCCCACCTCCCTCCTGATGCATTGGCAGATATGTTGGTTATAGCCATACTTGCCTACCCTCCCGATTCGTCCGAGAGCCTCCCGAAAATCGGGTGCAGCTCACGGGCCCACGGAAAGCGCGAGAGGGGCGGGAGGTGACACGATTTGTGCTGAATCGCGTCATTGCGGCCCGCCCCCTGCTCCACAATGCCATTAATATCAGCATTGTGAAAAGGGGGCGGGGACGCGATGGCGCTGTCACGACCATGCTCTGCCCCCAATGGTGCGACATTTGCATGGCCACACCCCCCTTTTTTGCCACATCACGTCCCTCCTCTGGAAGCCCGACAGCTCCCTCGCGGAAGGAGGGAGCTAAATGTCAGCAACCCTGGTTATAGCCCATAAGAGTGATATGTTATTACAGATAGGCATCTCTTTATGTGATTAAGGGGCCTATTTACTAAGCCTTGGATGGAAAGATAAGGTATCAGCCAATCCGCTCCTAATGTTTGAAAAATGACAGTTAGGAACTGGTTGGCTGGTACCTTCTCTCTGTTCACTTTATCACCATCCAAGGCTTAGTAAATAGACCCCTAAATGTATTGTTGTAACCTATTACCGAGATTAAAGGTTATGTCATACATGCCTACCCTCCCGGTTTTCGCGGGAGGCTCCCGATTTTTCGGGCAACCCCCCGCACCCCCGGAAGGGTAGGCATTTCTCCCGCATTCTGCCCGCTTCCTAGTGAAGTGGGCAGAATTAGGAGAATACCCGCGGCAATCGCGGGTCTCCGTGAAGAGGGCGGGGCTTAAGCTGTGATTCTGCATGAATCACAGCATTTGGCCCAGCCCCCTATGTAAATTGTGCCCAATCGCGACAATTTTACCGCGGGGGGGGGCTTAATGACGCGAATCGTCAAGCCCCGCCCCCATCGGTCCCCTGCTGCTTCTCTTACCCGGGCTTCTCCCGGGAAGAGAATATTAAAGGTAGGCAACCCTGGGTTATGTGCGTCCCTTTTGAAGGTTAGGAGTCCCCCCACGTGTCAGGTTGCCTATCGCTGATTTACATTATGATATTAAACAAGCATCTTATAAAGAAATTACAATTTAACCCTTCATATTCATACTGGTGAATGGTTGCCAGCAAAGTCGTACTACAACAAGAGGTCTCTTTGGCAAATCACAATTCAACACTTCAGAAAGAAAAATACTTCAACATGTTTTTACCCCTGGTAGGGGGTACATTCACATTTGGCAGTGATTCACGTCTTCCGATCCAACTATACAGTATCATGGCGACATACACTCCAAAGTTCATTTTGTAAAAAAAAAAAAAAGTCCAGTACAGTACCGGAGTGTAGCTTTTAGATCCGGTGTGTGGTCAAATGTGATTCGGAGGACAGGGGTGTGGCGTTTAAGGCGAAGGTATGCAGCCTAAGGCGTATCTGGTTTACTTGATGAGTCAAAATACTGTGCGCAGTTGTATTCTGTGGAGCAGGTCAAGAAATGGTCGCTATTTGTCGAAGTTCTAAAGCTGAACTTTTTGTTGCCACTTTTAAGTCTCTGTTTTCTAACTTTTCCTCCTTTAATATTTTGTAGGAGAGTCTGCCAAGAAACCAGTCTACATCCTGGTAGTCTTCCGGCCATTTCAAATACTGGCACCTTTTTATATATGCCCATATTGGCTTATACTTCTTCATCTGGTACTGCGAGAGTGACCCAGCCACAACCATGATAAGGACGTCCTTCAGTTCGGTAAAATATCGGCTCTGGGCATAATTGAATGCTTCAACGCACCACCCATCGTGGAGGAACTGCTTTGTCACAATGCAAATGGTCTTCTTGCTGTTCCAAATGGCATCACGAATATTTACGAAATGGTCTTCCCCGGGAATGAAGTTTCTTTCCTCAAAGCACAGACTGAAGCGGTTCTTGTCACAATACTCGGAATCAAGGTTTTTGAGGAAGACATTTTCCACCCACTGAAAGTCCTTCTGGGCATAACACAAGTAGGCGTCATACTTGCATGCTCCTTCCCCTGGCGACCCCTCTTCGAGTACGGACTTTATCATTCTCTTGTACAGGCCGAAGAAGATGCCGCGGAAATGGTTGTACACAATCGCTGATGTTAAAAGGGTTACGATGACAACCGAAGTAAAAACAAACAAAGAGAACATGAGTGGTCTCAGCGCTGTATTTTCGTCGCAGTCCTCGTAATCGAGAATGTAAAGTGGCTTATAGAGCAGGTGGTCAGGATAGACGCAGTAGATGTCGTTGGGTGACCCCAGCAGGGTAATGTTAGTTTGATTTAACCATATTATAAAACCTACAAGTGGGCAGTCGCAGATGAACTTGTTGTCTGTTATATCAAGGGCTTTCAAAGTAAAAAATACCTCAGGGTTGGGCGAGAGCAGCTGGTTCTTGGATATATCCAAAGTCTCCAGATTGTCAGGTAACATACCGGGTGTAACATGCGTGAAAAAGTTGGATGACAAGTTAAGAACTCGCAAGGAGCTCAGACCAGCAAATATCCTATCTGGAAAAAACTGAAGGTAGTTGTTCATGAGGATTAATACCTGAAGGGAGGAAAGATTTAGAAACATGTCCAGACAAGACCTTTGCCCCCAAATTAACTGAATCATGTTGTCAGAAAGGTCCAAATACTGCAGTGAATTGTTTTGTGAGATCCGAACGCTATAGCAACTAGACAGACGATTTTTTCTCAGCGAGAGGTTCTGAATTAGCGGGCTGCGCAGAAGTTTAGTCAAGTCATCGAGTTCCACCAACTGATTCTCTGACAAGTCCACGGTCGAAGAATACAATTTTTCGCTGTCAATGCTCTTCAGCTTGTTTTCGCGCAAACCCACGAAGACCACAACTGGCAATGCTTCGCAAAACACAATGCTTTTGATTGCGTTGCCCCGTAGGTTCACAAACTGCAGATTTGGGAGGTCTGCAAAGGCATTGTTGGCGATTTTCCCAATGTGATTGTTGTCCAGGTGAATCTGGACTAAATTTGTCATCTCGGCGAAAGCCTCACCATATATTTCGCCTAATAGGTTAGAGGACATATGAAGATGTTGGAGTCTGGGAAGACCTTGAAACGCGTATGGTTCAATTTGGTTTATTTTGTTGTTAGAGAGGACTAGCATCAGCAGATCTGAGAGGTTACCAAACACGTATGGTTTCAGCGAAAAAATACTCCCGAAAGATATATCGAGGATTTGAAGGTTACTGTTCACCAGTCCGGCGAAGGTGGTGTTATCTGGATCCTTAATGTTTTTGAACCCAAATCCTGCTCCCATTCCGTGTCTATCTAGCTTTAGTTGCAGAAGTTTGGTTCCGTTTAAAGCGTTGCACAGCGCTCCCGTAGCTTGGTAGTTGAAGGAATTGTTGGAAAGCATCAGCGTATCAAAATAAATATTGCGGAAGGGATTTCCGCACTGTCCCCAGGCACTGGTGCCTGAGAGATAAAACGGATTGGATGAAAGGTCCAAGATGGTAAAGTATTTCTGCTGGAAGCTGTGTAAATCTCCTTCGCAAATTCTGGAAATCCAATTATGTTTTAACACTAGTATTTCAAAGTAATGTAAATAATAGAACAAGGGATTGGGTTTGAGGTACGTTATTTTGTTGCTGGAAAGGTCCAAGAATTGCAAAGATATCAAATCCCTAAAATAGTTGTTTTCCAGAATGGAGCTGTTTAATCCGTTGAAGTATAATACAAGGTTCTGCAGTCTCGATAAGCCCACAAAGGCCTCCTGATCCAGGACCAGCATTACGTTATAAGACAGATCTAGCATAACGAGGTTCGGCAGATTACGGAAGCTGTTCTTCTGGATTGTTAGCTTTTCCGTTTTCTGACTGTTAAGTTGCAATTCGACCAAGTTCTCCAGTAGCGGGAAGGATGTGGAATTGACTTCGTGAATGTAGTTAAAACCCAAGACCAGCTTTGTAGAGTTAATCGGTATCTGTGGGATCTGAGTGAGATTGCAGAATAAAAACCAGGCTTCCGGTCCAATACTCTCACAGCGCAACTCCCTGCTGTAGCCGAGGAAAGGGCCAACGAAGAGAAGTGCCAGCTGGTACAACATGATCTGCCTAAATAGATAAAAAGGAGAGTTAGCATATCGTTGGCGAGTACACAAAACACATATACCAGTGCTGTAAAATAATATTCCCGATAACACCTTTGCCAATATCTGAACCTCTGTGACCAGTACCAAATAAAAGTTTTGCCTTTGTGGGTATTCTAAATGAATGGATACAGTAGAATAATAGTATCAAGGGCAGAACTTGGCATTGGCGGGCCCCATAGTAAGCTTTAAGGGAGGGCCAGGGAGTGGTGGATTGGTCCGCACACCTGAAGCCCCCGCCCCAGCCTCCTGAGTATTTTTGCCACCGGCTGCTCCCTCTAGAAGAGCGTATCTAACTGTACCTGAATTTGTTGCCTTCAGTTGTCACCAAAGTCACCAAAAAAAAAAGTAGTGTGGACGAAACAATAAATCTGGCCGTTGGGATGCCGAATACATCCCCTATGAAGGCCCTCTCTGAGGTATACAGAACTATAACAATGTCAATGAATGAAACCCTCTACCAAAATTCAGCTTTGTTTTTTTTCTCCCTTCTCATGTAAATGTCAATATTGCCTTTCCCCGACCGTTTCAGAAGCTGGTGATGTTGTGTACGGGGGCAGGGAGACCGCCAGCCGGTGTCCTGACCTATTCTACAATAATCGCTGGAATAAAACAATGCGGGAATCACTCGTGTCGCTGCCTTTAGAATGTTCGCGGATCTACGGACATTGTGCTGCGTCTCTAGATGTTGCCATTGATGTGTCCTCTCTTTTATCACAGATCAGTAATGTCTCACCGCCCAGCTTTCTGAGGAGCTTTCACTTGTGTGTTTCTTAGTCTCGTTTACCAGCTACCTACAAATCCTGCCAATTTACTTTGTCAAACATCCAGAGCAGGAAGGTATCACTGTTTCCATTGTCCGCCGTGTTTTTAAAATGCGTGACAGGCGATGTATGACATTAGAGGTGTAATCGAACCCACTCCCCAGCCCTCAACCCAATTGTTATCATTCCTAACACAGCCCTCTAATCTTTATTGTTACGCTGAATTCTACAGCTTTGCATTATGGGACATACGTGTATCACTGTTTGCTACATTTTGTATCACAAAGCTTGCATAGATCCGTAAGAAAACCCTGTTGGCAACTTGGCATCACCACTAGGGGGCGTCTCATGTACAGTATGCTGGCCCATATTAAGCCATATTCAGAGTGAGATGTAAACATGATTTTTTTGGGCTGCAAGTTGCATTTCCTCTTTTGTGTGCATAAGCAAATTGTCACAATGTTTGTCTTTTGTCATGTGTATGCCCGACCTGACTTCGCCGTCGGGACTGGGTTGGGAATGGGTGTGCAAATATGCACAGTAGGTGTTCAGACACGGCCAAACTACATTAAGGGCATGGTGTCGGGGCATACAGTATATATATTAGAGACGGTACAAAGAAGGGCAACAAAAATGGTGCATGGCCTACAGCCAGGGCCGGCTCTAGGGGAGTTCGACCAGTGCGGTCGCACAGGGGCGCCACCCGTAGAGGGGCGGCACCCCTCCCCAGCATCCCGATTTCAGCGGGATAGTACTGTCCCGCAGTCCCACCCGCGGGCCGAAGTGGCGGGCGGGTGGTCAAATCGGGAGGTTAGGGACCCCCAAAGCCGCAGCTGTGCCGGACCCCCGGAGTGTGAATGGATGCCGCGCGCACTGATTGCAGAGGGCTGGGGGAAGCCCAGCCAGTGATGGAGTGCTGGGCTTTACCCCCAGCATGACGTTGTTTGGAGGCGTGCCATGCGGCACGCCTCAAAATAACGTCACACAGGGGGGCGTGGCCTATGGTGGCCACGCCTCCAAATGCGATCGCGCGCGGACGTTTGGGCGCCTTCTCAAGGGCCGGCACAGGGTGCTCCTAACCCTGGAGCCGGCACTGCCATCAGCACAGAACTTACCCAGAAAGACTAAAGCTGGCCACACACTTGGCGATCTGCACACGATCAGCCGATGTGTACGATTTGTGTATGATTTCCCTTGAAACTCTCCCCGGCAGCTCTGCACACGATCTGCACACAATTTGGTGTCCAATCTTCATACGATCTCTCCTGCAGTCAGACTGTCACAGTGCATCGCCTCCTAGATTGTCAGATCTGCCCTACTGCACGGCAGATCTGAAGATGCGATGTGCGACCAGCGGGGACGCACATCGCATCGTGATCGTGAGTGGGGACTCACGATTTACTGAGGATTTGGCCATATTTTACAAGATCTGTCATTCCTATGTGTCGGAATCGGCCAGATCGGATAATATCGCTATGTGTGTGGCCAGCTTAAAAGATCTTAATATGTATAGTTTGGAACAGAGAAGGGAAAGGGGGGGACATGATAGATGTACAAGAACACGAGGACATGCACTGACACTGGGGGGAGGGAGGCTCAGAGGAAGAGATGTACAAGAACACGAGGACATGCACTGACACTGGGGGGAGGGTGGCTCAGAGGAAGAGATGTACAAGAACACGAGGACATGCACTGACACTGGGGGGAGGGAGGCTCAGAGGAAGAGATGTACAAGAACACGAGAACATGCACTGACACTGGGGGGAGGTAGGCTCAGAGGAAGAGATGTACAAGAACACGAGGACATGCACTGACACTGGGGGGAGGGAGGCTCAGAGGAAGAGATGTACAAGAACACGAGGACATGCACTGACACTGGGGGGAGGGAGGCTCAGAGGAAGAGATGTACAAGAACCCGAGGACATGCACTGAGACAGGAGGGAGGGAGGCTCAGAGGAAAAGATGTACAAGAACACGAGGACATGCACTGAGACTGGAGGGAGGGAGGCTCAGAGGAAGAGATGTACAAGAACACGAGGACATGCACTGACACTGGAGGGAGGGAGGCTCAGAGGAAGAGATGTACAAGAACACAAGGACATGCACTGACACTGGAGGGAGGGAGGCTCAGAGGAAGAGATGTACAAGAACACGAGGACATGCACTGACACTGGAGGGAGGGAGGCTCAGAGGAAGAGATGTACAAGAACACGAGGACATGCACTGAGACTGGAGGGAGGGAGGCTCAGAGGAAGAGATGTACAAGAACACGAGGACATGCACTGACACTGGGGGGATGGAGGCTCAGAGGAAGAGATGTACAAGAACACGAGGACATGCACTGACACTGGGGGGAGGGAGGCTCAGAGGAAGAGATGTACAAGAACACGAGGACATGCACTGACACTGGAGGGAGGCACAGAGGAAGAGATGTACAAGAACACGAGGACATGCACTGACACTGGAGGGAGGGAGGCTCAGAGGAAGAGATGTACAAGAACATGAGGACATGCACTGAGACTGGAGGGAGGGAGGCTCAGAGGAAGAGATGTACAAGAACACGAGGACATGCACTGACACTGGAGGGAGGGAGGCTCAGGGGAAGAGATGTACAAGAACACGAGGACATGCACTGACACTGGAGGGAGGGAGGCTCAGAGGAAGAGATGTACAAGAACACGAGGACATGCACTGACACTGGGGGGAGGGAGGCTCAGAGGAAGAGATGTACAAGAACACGAGGACATGCACTGACACTGGGGGGAGGGAGGCTCAGAGGAAGAGATGTACAAGAACACGAGGACATGTACTGACACTGGGGGGAGGGAGGCTCAGAGGAAGAGATGTACAAGAACACGAGGACATGCACTGACACTGGGGGGAGGGAGGCTCAGAGGAAGAGATGTACAAGAACACGAGGACATGCACTGACACTGGAGGGAGGGAGGCTCAGAGGAAGAGATGTACAAGAACACGAGGACATGTACTGACACTGGGGGGAGGGAGGCTCAGAGGAAGAGATGTACAAGAACACGAGGACATGCACTGACACTGGAGGGAGGGAGGCTCAGAGGAAGAGATGTACAAGAACACGAGGACATGCACTGACACTGGAGGGAGGGAGGCTCAGAGGAAGAGATGTACAAGAACACGAGGACATGCACTGACACTGGGGGGGGGGAGGCTCAGAGGAAGAGATGTACAAGAACACGAGGACATGCACTGACAATGGGGGGAGGGAGGCTCAGAGGAAGAGATGTACAAGGACACAAGGACATGCACTGACACTGGGGGGAGGGAGGCTCAGAGGAAGAGATGTACAAGAACACGAGGACATGCACTGACACTGGGGGGAGGGAGGCTCAGAGGAAGAGATGTACAAGGACACGAGGACATGCACTGACACTGGGGGGAGGGAGGCTCAGAGGAAATTTGAGGAAAAATTACGTCACAGAAAGGGTAGTGGATAAGTGGAATAGCCTCCATCAGAGGTGGTTGAAGCTAAAATGGTGGAACAATTTAAACACGCTTGGGATAGGCATAAGAATATCCTTAAGAGAGACGTAAGGAGCAAATAGGGTTGAATTTTCCTAAAGGACTCATGAAGACGGGAAGACTAGATGGGCCAAGTGGTTCTAATCTGCAGACAAATTCTATTTTCACTTTCTCTCTCTCTGTCTCTCTCTCTGTCTCTCTCTCTGTCTCTCTCTCTGGGTCTCTCTCTGTCTCTCTCTCTGTCTCTCTCTCTGTCTCTCTCTCTGTGTCTCTCTCTGTCTCTCTCTCTGTCTCTCTCTCTCTCTGTCTCTCTCTGTCTCTCTCTGTCTCTCTCTCTGTCTCTCTCTGGGTCTCTCTCTCTGTCTCTCTCTGGGTCTCTCTCTGTCTTTCTCTGGGTCTCTCTCTGTCTCTATCTCTGTCTCTCTCGGGGTCTCTCTCTCTGTCTCTCTCTCTGGGTCTCTCTCTCTGTCTCTCTCTCTGTCTCTCTTTCGGTCTCTCTCTGTCTCTCTCTGTCTCTCTCTCTGTCTCTTTCTCTGTCTCTCTCTGTCTCTCTCTCTGTCTCTCTCTCTGGGTCTCTCTCTGTCTCTCTCTCTGTCTCTCTCTCTGTCTCTCTCTCTGTCTCTCTCTCTGGGTCTCTCTCTGTCTCTCTCTGGGTCTCTCTCTGTCTCTCTCTGTCTCTCTCTCTGTCTCTCTCTCTCTGTCTCTCTCTCTGTCTCTCTCTCTGTCTCTCTCTGGGTCTCTCTCTGTCTCTCTCTGTCTCTCTCTGTCTCTCTCTGGGTCTCTCTCTGTCTTTCTCTGGGTCTCTCTCTGTCTCTCTCTCTGTCTCTCTCTCTGGGTCTCTCTCTGTCTCTCTCTCGGTCTCTCTCTGGGTCTCTCTCTGTCTCTCTCTGGGTCTCTCTCTGTCTCTCTCTCTGTCTCTCTCTGGGTCTCTCTCTGGGTCTCTCTCTGTCTCTCTCTCTGTCTCTCTCTCTGGGTCTCTCTCTGTCTCTCTCTCTGTCTCTCTCTCTGTCTCTCTCTGGGTCTCTCTCTGTCTCTCTCTCTGTCTCTCTCTGGGTCTCTCTCTCTGTCTCTCTCTCTGTCTCTCTCTGTCTCTCTCTCTGTCTCTCTCTCTGTCTCTCTCTGGGTCTCTCTCTGTCTCTCTCTCTGTCTCTCTCTCTGTCTCTCTCTGGGTCTCTCTCTGGGTCTCTCTCTGTCTCTCTCTCTGTCTCTCTCTGGGTCTCTCTCTGTCTCTCTCTCTGTCTCTCTCTGTCTCTCTCTCTCTGTCTCTCTCTCTGGGTCTCTCTCTGTCTCTCTCTCTGTCTCTCTCTCTCTCTCTGTCTCTCTCTCTGGGTCTCTCTCTGTCTCTCTCTGGGTCTCTCTCTGTCTCTCTCTCTGTCTCTCTCTCTGGGTCTCTCTCTGTCTCTCTCTCTGGGTCTCTCTCTGTCTCTCTCTCCTGTCTCTCTCTCTCTGTCTCTCTCTGGGTCTCTCTCTGTCTCTCTCTCTCTGTCTCTCTCTCTGGGTCTCTCTCTGTCTCTCTCTCTGTCTCTCTCTGGGTCTCTCTCTCTGTCTCTCTCTGGGTCTCTCTCTCTGTCTCTCTCTGGGTCTCTCTCTGTCTCTCTCTGGGTCTCTCTCTGTCTCTCTCTCTGTCTCTCTCTGGGTCTCTCTCTCTGTCTCTCTCTCTGTCTCTCTCTGGGTCTCTCTCTCTGTCTCTCTCTCTCTGTCTCTCTCTGGGTCTCTCTCTGTCTCTCTCTGTCTCTCTCTCTGTCTCTCTCTGTCTCTCTCTGGGTCTCTCTCTGTCTCTCTCTCTGGGTCTCTCTCTGTCTCTCTCTGGGTCTCTCTCTGTCTCTCTCTGTCTCTCTCTCTCTGTCTCTCTCTGTCTCTCTCTCTGGGTCTCTCTCTGTCTCTCTCTGGGTCTCTCTGGGTCTCTCTCTGTCTCTCTCTGTCTCTCTCTCTGTCTCTCTCTCTGTCTCTCTCTCTGGGTCTCTCTCTGTCTCTCTCTCTGTCTCTCTCTGGGTCTCTCTCTGGGTCTCTCTCTCTGTCTCTCTCTGGGTCTCTCTCTGTCTCTCTCTGGGTCTCTCTCTGTCTCTCTCTCTGTCTCTCTCTGGGTCTCTCTCTCTGTCTCTCTCTCTGTCTCTCTCTCTGTCTCTCTCTGGGTCTCTCTCTGTCTCTCTCTCTGTCTCTCTCTGTCTCTCTCTCTGTCTCTCTCTCTGTCTCTCTCTCTCTCTCTCTCTGGGTCTCTCTCTGTCTCTCTCTGGGTCTCTCTCTGTCTCTCTCTCTGTCTCTCTCTGTCTCTCTCTGGGTCTCTCTCTGTCTCTCTCTGGGTCTCTCTCTGGGTCTCTCTCTGTCTCTCTCTGGGTCTCTCTCTGTCTCTCTCTCTGTCTCTCTCTGGGTCTCTCTCTGTCTCTCTCTGGGTCTCTCTCTGTCTCTCTCTCTGGGTCTCTCTCTGTCTCTGTCTCTGTCTCTCTCTCTGGGTCTCTCTCTGGGTCTCTCTCTGTCTCTCTCTGGGTCTCTCTCTGTCTCTCTCTGGGTCTCTCTCTGTCTCTCTCTCTGTCTCTCTCTCTGGGTCTCTCTCTGTCTCTCTCTGGGTCTCTCTCTGTCTCTCTCTCTGTCTCTCTCTGGGTCTCTCTCTGTCTCTCTCTGGGTCTCTCTCTGTCTCTCTCTCTGGGTCTCTCTCTGGGTCTCTCTCTGTCTCTCTCTGGGTCTCTCTCTGTCTCTCTCTGTCTCTCTCTCTGTCTCTCTCTGTCTCTCTCTGGGTCTCTCTCTGTCTCTCTCTGGGTCTCTCTCTGTCTCTCTCTGGGTCTCTCTCTGTCTCTCTCTCTGGGTCTCTCTCTGGGTCTCTCTCTGTCTCTCTCTGGGTCTCTCTCTGTCTCTCTCTCTGTCTCTCTCTGGGTCTCTCTCTGTCTCTCTCTGGGTCTCTCTCTGTCTCTCTCTCTGTCTCTCTCTCGGTCTCTCTCTCGGTCTCTCTCTGGGTCTCTCTCTGTCTCTCTCTCTGTCTCTCTCTGGGTCTCTCTCTGTCTCTCTCTGGGTCTCTCTCTGTCTCTCTCTCTGTCTCTCTCTCTGGGTCTCTCTCTGGGTCTCTCTCTGTCTCTCTCTCTGTCTCTCTGGGTCTCTCTCTGTCTCTCTCTGGGTCTCTCTCTGTCTCTCTCTCTGTCTCTCTCTCTGGGTCTCTCTCTGGGTCTCTCTCTGTCTCTCTCTGGGTCTCTCTCTGTCTCTCTCTCTGTCTCTCTCTGTCTCTCTCTCTGTCTCTCTCTGTCTCTCTCTGGGTCTCTCTCTGTCTCTCTCTGGGTCTCTCTCTGTCTCTCTCTGGGTCTCTCTCTGTCTCTCTCTGTCTCTCTCTCTGGGTCTCTCTCTGGGTCTCTCTCTGTCTCTCTCTGGGTCTCTCTCTGTCTCTCTCTCTGTCTCTCTCTGGGTCTCTCTCTGTCTCTCTCTGGGTCTCTCTCTGGGTCTCTCTCTGTCTCTCTCTCTGTCTCTCGCTCGGTCTCTCTCTCGGTCTCTCTCTGGGTCTCTCTCTGTCTCTCTCTGTCTCTCTCTCTGTCTCTCTCTGGGTCTCTCTCTGTCTCTCTCTCTGTCTCTCTCTGGGTCTCTCTCTCTGTCTCTCTCTCTGGGTCTCTCTCTGTCTCTCTCTCTGTCTCTCTCTGGGTCTCTCTCTGTCTCTCTTTCTGTCTCTCTCTGGGTCTCTCTCTCTGTCTCTCTCTCTGGGTCTCTCTCTGTCTCTCTCTCTGTCTCTCTCTCTGTCTCTCTCTCGGTCTCATTCAGTGCGCAAGCCCCGGAGCGAGGGAGCTCTCTACAAAAGGGGTGGCTGTCGATGTTGATCGACAGCTCACCCCGTTTTGTAGGCGGGCCGGGGGGGTGGTTTCCAAAACGGAGGCGTTCCTTAAGGAATGCCTAGCGTTTTGTGGGTGGCCGCACTGACATCATCAGTGATGTCAGTGGGGAGTTTCCTGCTCGATCAGACCTGGAAGCTCCCTGAGGCTTGCGGCTGCCAAGACCCAACCTCAGGATCTCGTCGCAAGCCCCGATGGCCACGATGGTGTTCACCATCGCGACCATCAACCTGGTCAGTCGCTAAGCTGTGGGTGGTAACCCACAGCTTAGCTAGAGACCAGGAGGCCGCACTAAGAAAAGGAAGCGGCCGCCCTTATTCAGAACGAGCGCTCGCTTCTTGCGACCGCCTCTGAATGAGGGTCTCTCTGTCTCTCTCTCTCTCTCTCTCTCTCTCGTCTCAATACAAATAAAGGCGGCTGTGAGATTTGCAAATTCGCCCCTTTCGGTGACATTAGCGTCCATCGTTGAATCATACTGAATATCGACATTCTGCATGCCGACATCTCACGCCCATCCCCCATAAGAACGACAGATAATCCACCATGTTCAAGGGTCTGATTCAGATCCGCTCACTAATGCCGATGTTTATGCAGATTGAGCGATTATTTGCCATTGCGCGTGCGTATTGTGATCACGCTCTCACACAGAGGATTCACTCGCAAAGAGAGTGACAGCTAGTCAGCGTTTCGGGGAGGTAACAGGGAGCGGTTAGAGAATCACAGGCGTGCCGGTAGCGTGTATAAATTAGCAGCTGCGCCCTTGCTGGCAGCAGGAGAAGAACCATCTGTGTGTCTGCGGCAGCTTAGACTTATTCAGAAGGCCGATGGCCCGCCGGATCTGCGCTCCATGTTTGCTGTTTTTATGCGCGAGCGGCGAATGTGAGATGCTATCAGTGGGCGTCTCTAAGCGCTGGGCGGCGAGTGAGTAATTAACATATTTCCGGGAGAGCTGAGATGGCGTTTGTGTGCAGATCTGAATCAGGCCCCTAATGTAGGTGGTCACATTGTGTGTCCTCATTGTAATGATAGGACTGAAGTAAATGAAATTGTGCGCAATGTCACCGTGCGCCAATCCTACATCGGGCGCTGCCAGTGTCTGTCTGCAGTCAGGTGACCGAGGAAAGCGTATATGAAATGCACATTTTGCAGATCCGTATGAGGAATCCGTCTGATTGGATACGACGCTCACGTGCCCTCTAATACCTTTAAATAAACATTAAAGTAACGACACAGTTGCAGAAGTCACTGTTCTTGGAGATAACCGATTCATGTGACTTCTATTGTGATATATAGGTATAGCAAGTCAACTGTCTCTCTTCTGCTTAATAAGCAATACACCCTGTACTCAAACACAATCAGAGCATTGTCCTTTCAGCAGCCAGTACGTTACCCGCCTCATGACGACACACTGCTGCGTACAATGTGCTTCTCTGTCATTCACAACAGTAAGGAGAGTTTTCTAGGTGTGCTAAAAGTCAGATCACTCTCCTACACATGTAACCTGGCCGGCGGAGCGCGTCACCTCCGTCTGTGCTGGCATTTCAGTGTAGGTCAGGAGATGAGTCACTGGATCTGCTCTTTAAAGTGACGTTGTCCTGAAACACTGAATGAAGCTGCCTGCAACAGCTGAGCTGGCTGCTGAGTTGTACCGGCCAATTCCCTCGCCCACCAAATATCACTCAAGCGCAGAGTTATCCAGGTGTCTGAACACTTCAGCCCCTGGCGGCACCGCTGAACGCATGTTAATGGGTAATGTTTTACCCTACGCGTTTCATGGGTACAAATATACAGATATCAAGGTTCTCACTGACTACTTGTAGGGTAATAAAGCAAAGAAATACCTACAGCACATACACGGTGCTTTCAAAAAGAAACACACACCCCCCCCCCCCCGCCACCCCGGAAACATTAGACATTATTCGTTGCCGCAGATTCTGAATTTGTAGTAGGATGAATTTGAATTTCTGGCACTGATTCATAAAGTATTGAGGCTCATTCACTCTCAGACTCATTATCCAAAAAGGCTTCTGTAATAGCTATAACTTCAACTAAGAATCGACCAATAGGAATGGTTACAGGATAATGGGCCTGGGCTGGCGCTGCTGATTTCGGACTTAGTAGAGTGACTTTTTTTCGTCTTCTGCTCGTGGGTCTATGTTGCACTGCGCGCCTGTCCAGATGTGCGCATAGATTCGGAGTTGCGATTGAGGCGCACGGTTTCTGACATTTGTTGAAAATTTAGTGGCCGTTTCTGGGCGTCCACTTCACAAATATAAAACATACTTTGTCTACTTTGTACTATCTTTCTACAGTATGAGAAAATCGGTGGAGACCTGGGTGACATGGGTCATATTGGGGCATATTCATTTTGGGGGCGAGAATATCAAACATCCAGCATCCGCTGGGTTTTTCCTGATTTTTGCTATTCAATTAGGTGCAGGGTGTTTTTTATTTTTTGAGCACCGGGAGGTTTTTTATTTGCGCACTTCCAGAGCACGACCAATTTTTCCTAAAATCCATAATTTGAAATGCTCTGGAACCCCGGCGACACCCCTCCTAATGACTAATTAAGCAATTGGAAGTTTCTAATTGACTCAATTAGTCAGTAATACTCACCTTCCAAAGCAGGGTCTCCTGCAGCAGCGGTGAGTGAGTCAGTCTGTATAAGTGTGTATAAGTGTGTATAAGTGTGTATGAGTGTGTGTGAGTGTGTATAAGTGTGTATAAGTGTGTATAAGTCTGTATAAGTGTGTATAAGTGTGTATAAGTGTGTGTGAGTGTGTATAAGTGTGTATAAGTCTGTATAAGTGTGTATAAGTGTGTATAAGTCTGTATAAGTGTGTATAAGTGTGTGTGAGTGTGTGTGAGTGTGTATAAGTCTGTATAAGTGTGTATAAGTGTGTATAAGTGTGTGTGAGTGTTTGTGAATGTTTCTAAGGCCTTCATTCAGAGGCGGCCGTACGGTCTAACGAATGCACGGCCGCCTCGATGTTTGTCCAGTGCGCATACGCACGAGGGAGCCGGCTCCTTCGTGCGCATGCGTGAGACCCGCTACAACCGACAGCGCCGGTCGTATAGGGTCTCTTTCCAAAGGGGGCGAGCTGTCGATGTTGATTGACAGCTCGCCCCGTTTGGAAGGCGGGCCGGGGGGCTGGCATCCCAAACGGAGGCGTTCCCATGGGAACGCCTACCGTTTGGGGGAGGCCCACTGACATCACTAGTGATGTCAGTGGAGAGCTTCCGGCTCTGACAGAGCCATAAGCTCTCCGGGGCTTACGACAAGTGAGACCCTACCCTGACCATAGCGACATTCACCCTAGCGGTCGTCAGAGCTGTGGGTGTAAACCAACAGCCTAATGACCAAAACAGAGGCGGGCGGTCAGGATGCAAGCGGCCGCCCAGTTTCTGAGCGACCGCTTGCATCCTCCGACCGCCTCTGAATGAGGCCCTAAGTGTGTATGAGTGAGTGTGTGTGCCCACCCCCGTAACAGGCTCTAGGAGAACTACATCTCCCAGCGGCCCTTGCACCTCCCAGCAGCCCCCAGGACTCCCAGCAACTTCCCTAGTGAGTAGATGGAGGGGAGGCCACCGGGAGCCGCAGAGACCCCCAGGGCAGGTGTCATTTTTTTTTTCTTTCTTATGCGGCGTGGGGTCTTCAGAGCTAAAAATCCTGCAACCACTTTTTTTTTATTTGATACCGCGGGTATCGGGAGCACGCATACCCACGGTAATCCAAACTTGGGCGCAAGGTTCTTTACCTCACTAAATCTCGCGCCCAATTGAATATGCCCAATTAAAAGTGGCAGGACTGTGTTCAAGGGAAAGAGAAGCAGAGAGAGACTGACATGGCGTCCCTCGGTAATGGCGTGGAAGGCTGGCTTCATTGTAATTACTGGGAATTGCCTATAGCTAAGATTGGATAAAACCAATAGATACAGAAACATGGCAGGAAATCTGCACTCATCACTCGCACATGCGGGGAAAGGATAGGGATCACTAATGTGCTCACTTTACTCTAACACATCGCAGGGACTGAGCCCCCATGTGAACATTAGTACATCCCCACAATACTTAGGGGGAGATGTATCAAAGCTTGGAGAGAGATAGAGTACCGACCAATCGGCTCATAAGTGTCATGTTACAGGCTGTGGGCCTGATTCAGACTTGGGAATGTAAAGTAGGGCCTCATTCAGCAAGGAACGCTGATGCGAATGCGGCCGCAATCGCGCAGGCAGTTCTGCTGCAAAAGTATGCTAATAATTGCCATCGCAAAGCACTCGCACGGACAACATGCAGACGCCCACTTCCCCTCTCGCACATCCGTAATACCGCGCAATCCAGCCCAAACATCGGTAACATCGAAGTACATCGGAGCCACTTGCACATGTAAGGCAGGTCTGACCCTACCACTAAATTGCTGACTTTCCTGCACGCAGTGAGAGCTCAGGCTGTGTATGGCATCGCAGTGCCCGATTTATGCACGTCGCTCTGACAGCGTTCAAACGCACGGCTCTATTAGAGCAGGAAGCTCACTGGGGCTTGCGGGAACGAGACCCTACCACAAGGGTCTCGTTACAAGCCCGATGGTCGCGATGGTCACCCACAGCTTAGCGAGAGGCCAGGAGGCCAGGTTTAAAAAAAAAAAGCGGACACCCCTAATTCAGAGCGAGCGCTCGCTATTTGCGAGCGCCTCTGAATCAGGCCCAGAGTTACTTGCTCTGTCTTAAGCAGCGTACACACTAGGCGATATTAATGAGCGATTGAATGATTACGACATCGTAATCGTTCAATCGCTCATTAATCGTGCACTTTAATGTAGGAAACGACCAGCGATGTGCGCCCACGCTGGTCGTTTCCAACATCTATCATCGCCTGAACATGCAGCCCAATCTGCCGATAACGACAGACTGGCCATGTTCGGGGATGAGGGAGGGTACCTACACTGAACGATATATTATTCAGTGTAGGCACTACAGGGGATCAGCAATGACTGTATGATTACGATGTTGTAATCGTACTGTCTTTCCTAATCGCCAAGTGTGTACACTGCTTCACTCTATTCCCTACTCTGTTTGAAAAAAGACAATTAGGTGCTGATTGGTTGGTACTTTCTGTTTCTGCACTTTATCTCTCCCCAAGCTTTTGATAAATCTGCCCCTTAAAAAATATAATTATCAGATCAAAAACCTAATAATTTATAAATGGGTCCCTAAAACTAACTAAGAATGGGAGCAACAAATATGAAGGAAAAACTATTAGGATTAGGAGCATTCCCCCAAAGAGCTTACAATCTAAATGGGTGATGAGAGCCAAACAGCGAGAAACAGAGCAGTGCTACGAATCCACAAGTGCTGAGCTTTAAATGATGTAAGGAAGTGATAGAGGAATAGGCAAAGACTGCCGCCGTGTAACTGGTAATAAGTACGGGGAAGGGTTTGTACAGAGCAGCGGCGTTCAGGTGCGTTAAAGGGGAACGTTTTATGGTGCAAGCTGATAATGGCGCAGGAATGAGGGGGCTATGAGCGGGATATATGGAATTCTGCACAATTTATTAACGTTCACTTATATAGCGCCAGCACTTGTATCCCATTGTGCTTTACATTTGCGAACAGAACAGTAATAAAATCAGGCTGGGTAATAATAACAGGGGATAGGAGGGCCCTGCTCGCAGGCTTATACTTTCTAGGGTGGATTGGCTTTAATAACATCCTGCAAAACATTTACTCAAGCGCTCAGGAAAGGAAATGTGCAAAGGTCAGGACTGAGGTTGTGAAACTTTTGCACAGTAAGGAAGTTTTTGGATGGCCGCATGCTGGGGGTTACTTAACATCCTGCCATGGTCAGAAAATGATTTTGCACTGACTGAGGGCCTCATTCAGAGTACCTGATGGTTCGTGCACTACTTCCATGTAAGAATATCGGAGCATGCGCAGGTTCTGTAGTGCACATACGTCAGTCTTCTACTGCAAGATCTCTCACCGTTCTCCAAAGCCACAGCGCCATATGGGGGTGACGCCCCCATTCTCCCGACGCAGCCTTCTTGTCCTCGGCTACAGAGCCCTTCACACAGTGGAGTAGGGAAACGGGGCGGATCTTATTTTTCCTAGAATGATTCACACACATGCAAAGAGATCAAACCATAGATGTCCATAAAGTAAGTTGTGTAATGTGAAATGACCCAGGGAAAAAGTATTGAACACATGAGGAAAGTGAGATGCAATCTATGCAATCTAAAGATCAGAGGGCCTGATTCAGACCCGGACGCTAAGCCGCGGATGCACGTTATGGGCGATTGTCGCCCGTTTGCACATGCGTATGCGTCAAAATACGTATGCAGGAACCAGTCATTGCGTCCGGGAATCGTGCGCTCGTAGTACACAGACTGGACGCTATTTTGAGTGACAGCGCCGTTTGTGGGTGGTAACGGGAAGGTGCTTGTGAACGGGGGGAGTGGTTCTGCGAACGCAGACGTGTCTGGGTGTCAAAACGGCGTCTTAAGGGTGTGCATAATTCGCAAAGATGCGTCATTGTACACGTCACTTGCCTGTATTTCAGCCTGCAGTGATCGCAGTGCTTGTGGCGGGGTAGGGTCTACCTCTAGCGCTGCATGCAGCTCCGATGGTTCCGATTAATCACACACTTCCTGGAGATGACGTGTGTTAAGAAAGAAAAGTCATAAGACATAGAGGGCGTCCTTACACCAGACAGTGCGATCGCGGAATTTGCATACCCGGCCCCTTTTGGCTGCGAGAGAGCGCAGCTTAGTGTCTGGCACTGAATCGACCCCAGAGTTCATAGAAGAGGCCACGGAAACATTCAAGACTTGAAGACTGTTTGTGTGGAAGAATGGCGCAAAATCCCACCTGAGCAATGCGTGCGACTGGTCGACTGGTCTCTCCATACAGGAGGCGTCTTGAAGCTGTCATTACCAACAAAGGCTTTTGTACGAAGTATGAAATAAATGTTAGTAAGCGTCTTCAATACTTTTTCCCTGTGTCATTTCACATTATTACACATAACTTAATATATGGACATCTATGGTTTGATTTCTTTACATGTGTGGATTACATGGGTTGTTGCTGACATTTGGTAAAAATGTAATTACAGTAGCCCCATTAAAAGTATATTTACTGAGAAAAATGTTGATGTGTTCAATACTTATTTTTACCCGCTCTATGTATGTATGATGTATGACGAAAGATTTGTAATAAATCTGAAACATTGCTACACTATAGCTTGAGTCCGGAAAGGCTCCTTTGATCTGTTTGAAAATCCGTGGAGTGCTACCTTGTGTGTATCTATGACGATTCTGCCTGCTGTCTCCTGGCCTGAGCACCCCGGTCGATGTAAGCTGTAACAGTGAGTGCCGGTCCACAACAACATTTATATATATATATATATATATATATATATGTATATATATATATATATACAGTATATATATATATTTATATATACATATAAATATATATATACCACCATGTGCTCTTATATATATATGTAGTGTGTTTGTATGGAGAGGTACTGCTATAAAGACACACTAACACTTCAGACACAGGAACAATGACAGACTAACACTCGGGGCAATATAACTATGACACACTGACAATTGTGGATCCAGAACAATGACACACTGACAGTTGGTGCACTAGAACAATGACACACTGACACCTGGGAACCAGAACAATGACACACTGACACTTGTGGATACAGAACAATGACACACTGACACTTGTGGATACAGAACAATGACACACTGACACTTGTGGATACAGAACAATGCCACACTGACACTTGTGGATACAGAACAATGACACACTGACACTTGTGGATACAGAACAATGACACACTGACACTTGTGGATACAGAACAATGACACACTGACACTTGTGGATACAGAACAATGCCACACTGACACTTGTGGATACAGAACAATGACACACTGACACTTGGGGCACTAGAACAATGACACACTGACACCTGGGAACCAGAACAATGACACACTGACACTTGGGGATCCAGAACAATGACACACTGACACCTGGGGGTCCCAGAACAATGACACACTGATACTTGTGGATACAGAACAATGACACACTGACACCTGGGAACCAGAACAATGACACACTGACACTTGGGGCACTAGAACAATGACACACTGACACTTGGGGCACTAGAACAATGACACACTGACACTTGGGGCACTAGAACAATGACACACTGATACTTGTGGATACAGAACAATGATACACTGACACTTGTGGATACAGAATAATGACACACTGACACTTGGGGCACTAGAACAATGATACACTGACACTTGTGGATACAGAACAATGACACACTGACACCTGGGAACCAGAACAATGACACACTGACACTTGGGGCACTAGAACAATGACACACTGACACCTGGGAACCAGAACAATGACACACTGACACTTGGGGCACTAGAACAATGACACACTGACACTTGGGGCACTAGAACAATGACACACTGACACCTGGGAACCAGAACAATGACACACTGATACTTGGGGCACTAGAACAATGACACACTGATACTTGGGGCACTAGAACAATGACACACTGACACCTGGGAACCAGAACAATGACACACTGACACTTGGGGCACTAGAACAATGACACACTGACACTTGGGGCACTAGAACAATGACACACTGACACTTGTGGATACAGAACAATGACACACTGACACTTGTGGATACAGAACAATGACACACTGATACTTGGGGCACTAGAACAATAACACACTGACACTTGTGGATACAGAACAATGACACACTGACACTTGGGGCACTAGAACAATGACACACTGACACTTGGGGATCCAGAACAATGACACACTGACACTTGGGTATCCAGAACAATGACACACTGACACTTAGGGTCCTAGAACAATGACACACTAACACCTGGGAACCAGAACAATGACACACTGACACTTGGGGTACTGAAACAATGATACACTGACACCTGGGAACCAGAACAATGACACACTGACACTTGGGTATCCAGAACAATGAAACACTGACACTTGGGGCACTAGAACAATGACACACTGACACTTGGGGCACTAGAACAATGACACACTGACACCTGGGGTCCCAGAACAATGACACACTGACACCTGGGGCACTAGAACAATGACACACTGACACCTGGGAACCAGAACAATGACACACTGACACTTGGGGCACTAGAACAATGACACACTGACACTTGGGGCACTAGAACAATGACACACTGACACCTGGGAACCAGAACAATGACACACTGATACTTGGGGCACTAGAACAATGACACACTGATACTTGGGGCACTAGAACAATGACACACTGACACACTATATACATGGCAGGTATATATATATTTATATATACATATATATATATATACCACCATGTGCTCTTATATATATATGTAGTGTATTTGTATGGAGAGGTACTGCTATAAAGACACACTGACACTTCAGGCACAGGAACAATGACACACTGACACTTGGGGTCCTAGAACAATGACAGACTAACACTCGGGGCACTATAACTATGACACACTGACAATTGTGGATCCAGAACAATGACACACTGACACTTGGGGCACTAGAACAATGATACACTGACACTTGTGGATACAGAACAATGACACACTGACACTTGGGGATCCAGAACAATGCCACACTGACACTTGGGGATCCAGAACAGTGCCACACTGACACTTGGGGCACTAGAACAATGACACACTGACACCTGGTATCCAGAACAATGACACACTGACACTTGGGGTACTAGAACAATGATACACTGACACTTGTGGATACAGAACAATGACACACTGACACCTGGGAACCAGAACAATGACACACTGACACTTAGGGTCCTAGAACAATGACACACTAACACCTGGGAACCAGAACAATGACACACTGACACTTGGGGCACTAGAGCAATGACACACTGACACTTGGGTATCCAGAACAATGACACACTGACACTTGGGGCACTAGAACAATGACACACTGATACTTGGGGCACTAGAACAATGACACACTGACACTTGGGGCACTAGAACAATGACACACTGATACTTGGGGCACTAGAACAATGACACACTGATACTTGGGGCACTAGAACAATGACACACTGACACGTGGGGCACTAGAACAATGACACACTGACACTTAGGGTCCTAGAACAATGACACACTAACACCTGGGAACCAGAACAATGACACTGACACTTGGGGCACTAGAGCAATGACACACTGACACTTGGGTATCCAGAACAATGACACACTGACACTTGGGGCACTAGAACAATGACACACTGACACTTGGGGCACTAGAACAATGACACACTGACACTTGGGGCACTAGAACAATGACACACTGACACTTGGGGCACTAGAGCAATGACACACTGACACCTGGAAAAGAGAACAATGACACACTGACACTTGGGGCACTAGAACAATGACACACTGACACCTGGGGTCCCAGAACAATGACACACTGACACTTGGGGCACTAGAACAATGACACACTGACACCTGGGAACCAGAACAATGACACACTGACACTTGGGGCACTAGAACAATGACACACTGACACTTGTGGATACAGAACAATGACACACTGACACTTGGGGCATTAGAACAATGACACACTGACACCTGGGAACCAGAACAATGACACACTGATACTTGGGGCACTAGAACAATGACACACTGACACTTGGGGCACTAGAACAATGACACACTGACACTTGGGGCACTAGAACAATGACACACTGATACTTGGGGCACTAGAACAATGACACACTGACACCTGGGAACCAGAACAATGATGCACTGACACTTGGGGCACTAGAACAATGACACACTGACACTTGGGGCACTAGAACAATGACACACTGACACCTGGGAACCAGAACAATGACACACTGACACTTGGGGCACTAGAACAATGACACACTGACACTTGGGGCACTAGAACAATGACACACTGACACCTGGGAACCAGAACAATGACACACTGACACCTGGGAACCAGAACAATGACACACTGATACTTGGGGCACTAGAACAATGACACACTGACACTTGGGGCACTAGAACAATGACACACTGATACTTGGGGCACTAGAACAATGACACACTGACACTTGGGGCACTAGAACAATGACACACTGACACTTGGGGCACTAGAACAATGACACACTGACACTTGGGGCACTAAGTGTCAATGATAACAATGATACACTAACACTTGCTGTATCTTATTTAACATTATAATCCACCTGTTCTGCTTATTACAGGTGATGCTGATTGGCTATTCCCCACTGAGCACTCGAAAATAAAAAAAATGGAAAATTAACCAATGACAAGCTGCATTACTGCATGAATAAAGAAGTACAACATTTGCTCAGGTCAGACATAAAACATCTTTTGCTGATGAAATGTAACTTTAATCGCTTTGTGTATCTGAATTCTTATCCTGCGAAGATGAGAAAAGCACTTGGCATCGCATCAAGGCTCTGAGCTTTCCCGATATGTGTATTCTGGCTCTGCTAACTCCCATCATTTCTTATTCTATGTTGTTGTTTTTTTTAGTATTAATAAATAACCTGTATTTAAGGCAGAAGTCCCATGAAAATGATGCGTGTATATAAGACACTGACACCGCTTACGTCCTGCAACGCTACCCACATATTGTCACCGACTGATGACCTGAATGCTGCGCTCTGCTCAATGTAACAAGTCTGCGTATGCATAACTGTCAGTATAGCTGTACACCCACATTACCAATAAGTGCAC
The DNA here is from genome assembly GCA_031769625.1 of Taudactylus pleione. Classification (NCBI taxonomy): domain Eukaryota; kingdom Metazoa; phylum Chordata; class Amphibia; order Anura; family Myobatrachidae; genus Taudactylus; species Taudactylus pleione. The sequence goes on from JAUIMM010000011.1 coordinate 135,860, forward strand.
CACCCAACTGGTTACATACTGGGATCTTCGTTGTCTCCGGGCCAGGGTTGTCTTTAACAGCAGTGTGGGCCCTGGGCAAAGGAATGCACTGAGGCCCTACCCACCCATTCACGGGAAAAAAATGTAAATGGTCAATAAAATTAAACCCTCCTGCATGCCCATCAGACCTCCCACACATGCAGAGAGATTCTGGACCTCATTCAGAGCTGGCCGCACAGAGTGTGCAGTCGGTCTGAATGAGGGGAGGACCTCTTGAATTTTCAAGACGTCCTCCTTTGCGGTGGTAAGGCTGTGGGTTAACACTCAAAGCCTTACGACCGCCTAAGGTGATGGTCGCGATGGTCGAGACCATCGCGACCATCGGTGCTTACGACGAGACCCTAGGGTAGGGTCTCCCTTGTCGTAAGCCCCAGAGAGCTTTTGGCTCTGTCTGAGCCGGAAGCTCTCCACTGACATCACTAGTGATGTCAGTGGGGCTGTCCCCAAATGGTAGGCGTTCCCATGGGAACGCCCCCTTTTGGGCTGCCATCCCCCCGGCCCGCCTTCCAAACGGGGCGAGCTGTGAATCAACATCGACAGCTCGCCCCCTTTGGATCGAGACCCGCTACGACTGGCGCTGTCGGTCGTAGCGGGTCTCACGCATGCGCACGACGGCGCCGTCGTGCGCATGCTCTGTGGGGGGCCATCGACCCGGTCCGAGCGCATCGGCACTAACGACCGGGTCTGAATGATCCCCTCTGTCTGACTGGTCTGAAGCTGGCGGATGAAGTGAAACTGGGACTGAGGTCACCGGGGAGGGGGGAGGTTGGATCAGAATATAATGCACTCGCGGCCGGCTTATAAAATATCACAAATTTACCAACTGGCTGCGGCTGCAGGAGAGCGGGTTGGTGGGCCCCTACAAGTTTCGGGCCGTTGGGCAACTGCCCAACAAGCCCAATGGAAGAGATGGCCCTGCTGCGGGCATCCGCTGCTGTGTACATACACTCTGCCATAACAGTGCCACCTGTACACACATATTCCAACAGAGACAACCGAGGACTGTGAAGTCAGAGTACCAGGGCCCAATGGTCCTCGGAGAGGAAGCCCCTTTTCCCGTTATTTGGGTGGCGGGAGATATCGGACCAAATGTAATAGGATGAGAGTTTAGAATATGTGAGAGTTTAGCAGTAACCTCTCACATTGGTCGAGTTTTATCTTCAAAAAAAGGGAAAACATCTGGATGAGAGTTTAAATCGTGAGAGTTTATTCAGTCTAACAACATGTGAGTTTTCCTGTTCTCAGACTCTATTACATAGGCCGGGTTTAAAAAGTGTGAGAGATTTCTGCTAAACTCTGACATTCTCTAATCTCTCACTATTACATTTGGCCCTTTGTGTTGTGCAAGAGTGCAATTCCCCTTTAGTTAAGGAATTCTAAGTATGTTTCTTTAAGTCAGATGCTTAATAGGGCGAGGAAACACTAACAGGAAGATATAAGTAATAATGTATAGGTCATTGGTACGGCCTCATCTAGATTACTGTGCTCAGGCCCTGATTCAGAGCCGGACGCTCTGACAGAGCGCTCGCTCTGAATCAGGGCCGGCCTTATTGATTTTTAGAGCGGCCTGCTGGCCGCTCGTATAGCTGTGGGTGACCACCCACAGCTATAGCGAGCGGCCAGGAAGATGGCCGCGATGGTCAAGACCATCGCGACCATCGGGCTTGCGACGAGACCCTTGTGGTAGGGTCTCATTGCCGCAAGCGCTAGAGTGCTTTCGGCTCAAACCAAAGGGGGCGTGCTGTCACTCAACATCGACAGCACGCCCCCTTTGGTACGAGACCCGATGCAACGGTTTGCCCGTCGCTATCCGGGTCTCGCACATGCGCACAACGGAGCCGGCTCAGTCATGCGCATTGGGCCAACATCAACCCGCTAGCGAGCGCTCAGCACTCGCGAGTGGGTCTGAATCAGGCCCTCAGTTCTGGAGGCCATATCTCCAGAAGTCTCTTTGAGACTGTACAAGGAAGAGCAACTACAATGGTGCATGGCCCACAGCACAGAACTTACCCAGCACAGTGGCATCACTAGTTCGGTGCGCACCGCAACGGGTGTCACTCTCAGAGGCGCTGACACCAAAATGCCGGCTGTTCACTAACGCCACAGTGCGCCAATGGCTGCTGGTCACTGAGGAGAAGCCGGATTTTACCAAGGTGCAGGAGAGAGACACTCTTCAAAGGAAGAGAAGTACTATCACAAGAGAACATGCACTGAGACTGGGGCGCGCAAGGTCCCGGGCGTCTTTTTTTTTTTGCCTGTTTTTCACCCCAAAATACAGACTCAGGGGCCTATTCATCAACACTAAAATAACGTTTTTAAGGACATTTTCCTTAAATAATGTTATTTTGGTATTCATGTAGCCACTTAGCACAGGAGATATCACAGATATCTCCTTGCTAAGTTCCCCTGCGTTAATTTCCACACTCCCCATACATTAGTACATTAGTACATTAGTACATTAGTATGGGTACATTAGTACATTAGTATGGGGATGTGGAAATTGTGGTATTCATCAAATTCCGAAAATTATCAATTTTCGGAATTTGATGCAGTTACTATTCGCCACTGCGAGGTGGTGAATAGCAGGTGAAACTTACCTGTATCCGCCCCCCGACGAGTCCCTCCGGCGCTCTGCTCCGTCCTCAGGCTCCGGAGGCTGATCGGACATGTGTGCTCCCCAGCAGAGCACAAGAAAGTTTAGACAAAAAAAAAAGTTTTTTTTTTTTTTCTAATCTGTCATGTGGTCTGCTGGGAAACCACATGACAGACCAGCAGGACGGAGCCGGAGGCTGCTGCGCGGACACGTAAGTCGGGGGGGGGGGGGAGGTGAGCGGAGGGGGGTCGGGGGGGGTACACAAACTTAACACATCTGTAGGCAGTGCTGCGCATGCGCTGGTTTTACAGATGTAACAGCGCATGTGCAGCACTGTTTCCAGATGCGATAAGGTAGTGTAGGCAGGAACAGTATCTATTTCCCGAAAAGCTGTCATCGCAAAAATGACAGCTTTTCGGAATAGATACTTATGGAGAGGTGGAATGATGAATTCCACCTATAATTAGCTAGAGCTCCATGAGAGTTCTAAAGCTAATTATCTCCAGAGAATTTTTAGGTTTAATGAATAGGCCCCACAGTCGCACAGATATACAATTGTCACATATGAAATTAATCAGCACAGTCTGCTGGTGCATCCTCTTCGCATCAAATTGCAACAAAAACCATACTTTGCCCTCGACACCCCGCAAGACTAGGCAAGCCCCCCGGAATGGATGCCGGCACCCAGCTAACCCCCGCGCCAGCTACAAAAGCGGGTGGTGCGGGGGTGTGATGACGCGATTTTCGCTGAATTGCGTCATTGTAGCCCCGCCCCTTGCCTTATAATGACAGTAATACTGGCAGTATAAAGCGGGTGGCGGGGACACTATGACGCAATCACATCGGCACGCCCCCGCTCCGCCTATTTGACCCGCCCCCATCCTCCCTGCTGGACGGACCTGCCAGCCCCCTCCCGGATTCCCCTGCCGAAATGTCGGCAAGTATGATTATTTTTGGGGTGGAAAAAGACCCCCTGCACATGCATAGGCACACGGGACCTGGTGGCTCACTCGCGACAGGCGTCTCACGCCACATGGCGTATTGAGGCTAGATGTATGAGGACACATCTGTAGGTTCAGAGGAAATTTGAGGAAAAATTACTTCACAGAAAGGGTAGTGACTAGTGAATACGTGGAATCGCTCCCATCAGGGGTGGTAGAGGCTAAGGGCCTGATTCAGAGCAGCTCGTAAGCGGCCGCTCGTTCGTTCCGAGCGATGTTTGCCCAACTGCGCATGCGTTCGGATTTTAATACGCATGCGCGAACCAGTCAGTGCGGCCAAAAATCGTTTGTTTGCTAAATAGCGAATGCCTGCTATTTTGAGTGACCGGAGGAGGCGTATGTGGGTGGTAACAGAGGAAGGTGCTTGAAAACGGGGAGTGGAGATCCGAACGCAGGCGTGCTTAAAGGTCAAAACGGGCGTTTTATGGGTGTGCATAATTAATACAGCAGCATCATTGACCATGTCACTGGGTTATTTTATAGTCAGAACTGCTAGCAAGATTGTGGTAGGAAAAACCAACCACAAGAATAGCGAGCAGTTCATACGCTGGTCGATGTACTCGATTAATCTAATAAATAGCGAACATGACGTAGGATGCGAGCGGCCAGGGGGCGTAGTTATCCAAAAAACTACCGCAAGTTTTGTTCGCTCGTTCAGACATGGAGGCGTCAACAGACCGCAAAGAGCGAACGGTTCATTTGAATAGCCACCCCCTTTTCCTGAACCACCGTCTGCAAATAGCGTCCGGCTCTGAATCAGGCCCTAAGACAGTAGAGCAATATTATAAACATGCTTGGGATAGACATAAGGAGATCCTTACAAAGAACTAAGGATCACATAGGGTTTGAGGTTACCTTACAAAACGGCCAGACTAACAGGGGTATTCAATTTGGAGCGAAAATTTCGGAATCGTCGATAAATTATCGCCGATGACATCATTTTCGCCGATTTCAATTATCCCAGTATTCAATTTCAAAGACTTTTCGCAGGTTCGAAAAGTCTTTGAAAAAAAACGGGGATAACTTTTCACCACTGAATAGGTGGCGAAAAAAAGTGCAGAATTGAGGTTTAGGTTTGCAGGCTTAAAAAAAATAGCCTGCACCCCTGGGAATGTCATTTAAAAATAAACTGTGTTAAAAAAGTTTAAAAAAAAAATTAGGGACACCCCAAAAAAATTATTCTGCAAATATGCGGCAGGTGTATTCTAGAATAGGTTATTAGCGGCAGGTGCATTTTGCAGAATTTTTGAAAAATTACTTTAGGGACATAAAAATATGCTAGTACCCATTTTCATGTACCCCAAATTTGATGGGACCACTTAAAAAAACGAAAAAAAAATACCTAAGTGCTCTTCTGCAACACTTCTTCAATGTCGGGAAAAAAACACCTACTGCGGCTATTTAAAACCCCGACTTTCATTTGCAGGCTAAAACAGGGGTACCCATAGTGATCCCCCATGTTTTGACAGCTTTAGGGGGGTCCTACAATTTATTCCAGGTAAATCCCGTTTTTTTTCGCCGATCCTATTTCGCCAGCTCCCGTTTTCGTAGCTTTTTAATTGAATACTGGGATAAAGCGAGCGCGCGCCCGATACTTTATCCCAGGAAAATCAGCGATGTGGAGCGAAAAGTCCAGCATGGACTTTTCGCTCCAAATTGAATACCCCTGTAGATGGGCCAAGTGGTTACATTCAATGTTTAATAATCATGAAGTTTTCTTAGCTTTTTATTTTATTTTTGCTGACCTGTCTTCCAAATCCTCAGCTAACTTTAGTTGGAGCTGTTTGTTTTGACCCTCTCATTTACATAGTATAGGAGCTCATTGTAGTGCTGGCTCACTCCATTGATTCCCAGTAAGATTGCAGAGGGAGCTATTGTGGGGGCTGGGCACATGTCAAACTGTGTGAAGAAGCATTCTTATTAGGGTTGGCCATTGGTCCCTTCCCCATCGATGGTTGCCATCAATCGATATTTTAGCTGGAACCATTGATTGTTATAAACTATTCTACCATCTATCATCGATGTTTCCCGCTATCGAAGAGCCTTTGCTGGAGAAAGTGCACATGCTTGCTCTCCGTGGCTCCCCCGGCGCCGTGGTTTGCCGTTGCTGTGTGCTCTGCTGAGGAGGATGGGACGTACTTCATCTCACCTACTGAGCTCAGCCTCACTCACCTCAGGCTGGAGACAGAGCTGTGACATGCCCACATAGGCAGGTCAAGACGCAAGTAACCGTCTTCCCTGCCGCTGGCTCTGCTACGGTGGCCCTTGACTGTCAGCACTCAGCACGTAGCGCAGCGGCATTACTAGTAAGTGTTGTGGGGTGGGCACAATAAAAAAAAATTCCATCACCATCTGCCCCACAACCTCCATCAATGGCGGAAAACCATCTGGTTCTCCGCCATCGATGGTAAAAGCATTTAACATTGTCCAAAAACCATTGATGATTTAAAATCATCGATGATCAATGACCAACCCTAATTCTTAAGGGGCCTATCCATTAGTAGATCAATTGAACGATATATCGTTCAGTCGTTCAATTTATCTGCTATGGATAGGCCCTGAACGATGACAGATGCGCACTCCCGCGGCCGATAAATTGAATCTTTCATCTCTCCAACATGTTGGTCATTTATCGCATATCGCTGCCAGATATTAGAAATATCTGGCAGTTTATATGGCGGTAAACGACGAAAGATATTAGCAGCAGCTACAGAGAAAAAAAATCCACTCCCTGAATGATGTCATGCGATATCGTTCATCTTTTGCCAAAATCTGTCATGTACATGACGGATATCTTTCAGCACAGCCACCAGAATTTTCAATAGATATCTTTTGTCTTTTATCGCTCAGAAATACATCTGCTAATGGATAGGCCCCTTTACAGTTTAATATTATGTAATACAGCTTTGCAATGTTCCTGTCGAGCGGAGCTGAATGAACGTTGTACAGTATCGCTGATGCCTAATGGAGAAAATATAATAATCAATACAACTTGAATGAAATTAGTAACAAGATGAGAACTTTCTATGATTGAAGAACTGCAACGGTTTTCAATACCACAACTGGCCCCACATGTGCAGTGCCACTAATGGCGTCGGGCACCAGGCTCAGCTACAACTTGCCGAAGAAGTAAGCACCTTCGGGTGCCGTTACCCTATGCAGACAAGCTCTGAAAACGTTTGAGTTTTGTAGCTTGTTAAATTACTTCACATTCCGGAACTTGGTAAAGCATACAGCTTCCCTCTCTGTCGGCCCCCAATGACGCATGCACACTGAACCCGGAAGCAGAGTGATAGCGTAAGGTCTTCACCGGGATCGGGTCTTATCGGAGCCTCATGTTAAATTTACGTGAAAATATTAATTTTTACCATATAAATTTAGGAGCAAATATTTTGGCATATCTGCAGTTTTAACGGAGATTTTGATAAATAGGGGTTAGGAATTAAGGGGTCTATTTACTAAGCAGTGTTAGGAGACAGAGTGAAAAGTGATGTCTGTGCCAGCCAATCAGCTCCTAACTGCCATCTCACAGGCTGTGCTTGAAAAATGACAGTTGGGAGCTGATTGGCTGGTACCTTATCACTTTTCACTCTGTCTCCTAACACTGCTTAGTAACTAGACCCCTAACCTTTACAAAACTGCATGGAACCACAGGAATGGCAGCTCTGTCATACAAACTTCACAACACACACTTTATAAACTTTAATGATGATTATTATCCTCTATATGGCACCACATAGGGTCTGCAGCACTTTTCGAAGTGCAAAATTAGAAACTGTATGAAGAAAAGCAGGAATAAAAGTGACTTACAGTACAGAACATGGATATAAACATCGCTGCATCGGCCGTCATAGTACCCAAATACTTAGCAGGGCGGCAGAACCCAAGGGATAGGTGCTGTTGTACGCAGTGGGGAGGAGATGATGGTAGAAGCAAAGGAAGGAAAAGCACATGAGAGAAGAGGATCCTGCTTGTGAGAGCTTTCCCAGAAGGGCTGATGGTCTCTGGGTTGGTTCGAGGAGGACGGAAGTACCCCCACCCTCCACCCAACGATGGGTATTAGCTCCAGGGGAGGGAAGGTGTGATGGCTGTGGGCCGGGAAGAGAGGAGGGGGGCGTGCCGTGAGGTCAGGCCCCTGTGACTCGCGGCACCCCCCCCACCATGAAAGTAAACCACGCACCTTTCTCAAGCACACGCACAGGGCGGACTAACAGGGCTGATGTACAGCCCCAGTCCGTCCCTGGTCTAAAGGGGAATGGGCAGACAGAAAAGGGTGACACGGGCAGGAGAGATAGTGATCAAAGAGCAGTAAGTTAGCATGAGAGCTGGAAGGCTGTTTCTTTTTTTACAATACAAAGACTATACTGCTGACATGGTAAAACACATGGGGGGTTTCCAGTTGCCAGGAACCACCATACCCCCTTCCCGAGCCCAGACAGATCCAGACTTCCTCCAATGCTCCACAGAACAGGAGAATTGGATTATGGAATTGTGACCACATCTGTAACAAAAACATTCAGCTCAGACGGGCTAACCCTACTGCCGCATATAGTATAACGGGTTACTGTGATCACTGGTCCTGTATATGTCTGATGTATTACATACACTGCACTATGTATGGCTGGTCCTACTACCGCATATAACGTGTTACTGTGATCACTGGTCCTGTATATGACTGATGTATTACATACACTGCACTATGTATGGCTGGTCCTACTACCGCATATAACGTGTTACTGTGATCACTGGCCGTGTATATGTCTGATGTATTGCATACACTGCACTATGTATGGCTGGTCCTACTGCCGCATATAACAGGTTACTGTGATCACTGGTCCTGTATATATCTGATGTATTACATACACAGCACTGTGTATGGCTGGTCCTACTGCCGCATATAACAGGTTACTGTGATCACTGGTCCTGTATATGACTGATGTATTACATACACTGCACTATGTATGGCTGGTTCTACTGCCGCATATAACGGGTTACTGTGATCACTGGTCCTGTATATGTCTGATGTATTACATACACTGCAATATGTATGGCTGGTCCTACTGCCGCATATAACGGGTTACTGTGATCACTGGTCCTGTATATGTCTGATGTATTACATACACTGCACTAAGTATGGATGGTCCTACTGCCTCATATACAGGTTACTGTGATCACTGGTCCTGTATATGTCTGATGTATTACATATACTGCACTATGTATGGATGGTCCTACTGCCGCATATAACAGGTTACTGTGATCATTGGCCCTGTATATGTCTGATGTATTACATACACTGCACTATGTATGGCTGGTCCTACTGCCCCCATATAACAGGTTACTGTGATCACTGGTCCTGTATATGTCTGATGTATTACATACACTGCACTATGTATGGCTGGACCTACTGCCACATATAACAGGTTACTGTGATCACTGGTCCTGTATATGTCTGATGTATTACATACACTGCACTATGTATGGCTGGACCTACTGCCACATATAACAGGTTACTGTGATCACTGGTCCTGTATATGTCTGATGTATTACATACACTGCACTATGTATGGCTGGTCCTACTGCCGCATATAACAGGTTACTGTGATCACTGGCCCTGTAAATGTCTGATGTATTACATACACTGCACTATGTATGGGTGGTCCTACTGCCGCATATAACGGGTTACTGTGATCACTGGCCCTGTATATGTCTGGTGTATTACATACACTGCACTATGTATGGCTGGTCCTACTGCCGCATATAACGGGTTACTGTGATCACTGGTCCTGTATATGTCTGATGTATTACATACACTGCACTATGTATGGCTGGTCCTACTGCCGCATATAACGGGTTACTGTGATCACTGGCCCTGTATATGTCTGATGTATCATATACACTGCACTATGTATGGCTGGTCCTACTGCCGCATATAACGGGTTACTGTGATCACTGGCCCTGTATATGTCTGATGTATCACATACACTGCACTATGTATGGCTGGACCTACTGCCGCATATAACATGTTACTGTGATCACTGGTCCTGTATATGTCTGATGTATCACATACACTGCACTATGTATGGCTGGTCCTACTGCCGCATATAACGGGTTACTGTGATCACTGGCCCTGTATATGTCTGATGTATTACATACACTGCACTATGTATGGCTGGTCCTACTGCCTCATATAACAGGTTACTGTGATCACTGGCCCTGTATATGTCTGATGTATTACATACACTGCACTATGTATGGCTGGTCCTACTGCCGCATATAACGGGTTACTGTGATCACTGGCCCTGTATATGTCTGATGTATTACATACACTGCACTATGTATGGCTGGTCCTACTGCCGCATATAACGGGTTACTGTGATCACTGGCCCTGTATATGTCTGATGTATCACATACACTGCACTATGTATGGCTGGACCTACTGCCGCATATAACATGTTACTGTGATCACTGGTCCTGTATATGTCTGATGTATCACATACACTGAACTATGTATGGCTGGTCCTACTGCCGCATATAACGGGTTACTGTGATCACTGGCCCAGTATATGTCTGATGTATTACATACACTGCACTATGTATGGCTGGTCCTACTGCCTCATATAACGGGTTACTGTGATCACTGGTCCTGTATATGTCTGATGTATTACATACACTGCACTATGTATGGCTGGTCCTACTGCCGCATATAACGGGTTACTGTGATCACTGGTCCTGTATATGACTGATGTATTACATACACTGCACTATGTATGGCTGGTCCTACTGCCGCATATAACGGGTTACTGTGATCACTGGTCCTGTATATGACTGATGTATTACATACACTGCACTATGTATGGCTGGTCCTACTGCCGCATATAACAGGTTACTGTGATCACTGGTCCTGTATATGTCCGATGTATTACATACACTGCACTATGTATGGCTGGTCCTACTGCCTCATATAACAGGTTACTGTGATCACTGGTCCTGTATATGTCTGATGTATTACATACACTGCACTATGCATGGATGGTCCTACTGCCGCATATAACGGGTTACTGTGATCACTGATCCTGTATATGTCAGATGTATTACATACACTGCACTATGTACGGCTGGACCTACTGCCTCATATACAGGTTACTGTGATCACTGGTACTGTATATGTCTGATGTATTACATACACTGCACTATGTATGGATGGTCCTACTGCCGCATATAACGGGTTACTGTGATCACTGATCCTGTATATGTCTGATGTATTACATACACTGCACTATGTATGGCTGGTCCTACTGCCGCATATAACAGGTTACTGTGATCACTGGTCCTGTATATATCTGATGTATTACATACACAGCACTATGTATGGCTGGTCCTACTGCCGCATATAACAGGTTACTGTGATCACTGGCCCTGTATATGACTGATGTATTACATACACTGCACTATGTATGGCTGGTCCTACTGCAGCATATAACGGGTTACTGTGATCACTGGTCCTGTATATGTCTGATGTGTTACATACACTGCACTATGTATGGCTGGTCCTACTGCCGCATATAACGGGTTACTGTGATCACTGGTCCTGTATATGTCTGATGTATTACATACACTGCACTATGTATGGATGGTCCTACTGCCGCATATAACGGGTTACTGTGATCACTGATCCTGTATATGTCAGATGTATTACATACACTGCACTATGTACGGCTGGACCTACTGCCTCATATACAGGTTACTGTGATCACTGGTCCTGTATATGTCTGATGTATTACATACACTGCACTATGTATGGATGGTCCTACTGCCGCATATAACGGGTTACTGTGATCACTGATCCTGTATATGTCTGATGTATTACATACACTGCACTATGTATGGCTGGTCCTACTGCCGCATATAACAGGTTACTGTGATCACTGGTCCTGTATATATCTGATGTATTACATACACAGCACTATGTATGGCTGGTCCTACTGCCGCATATAACAGGTTACTGTGATCACTGGCCCTGTATATGACTGATGTATTACATACACTGCACTATGTATGGCTGGTCCTACTGCCGCATATAACGGGTTACTGTGATCACTGGTCCTGTATATGTCTGATGTATTACATACACTGCAATATGTATGGCTGGTCCTACTGCCCCCATATAACAGGTTACTGTGATCACTGGTCCTGTATATGTCTGATGTATTACATACACTGCACTATGTATGGCTGGACCTACTGCCGCATTTAACAGGTTACTGTGATCACTGGCCCTGTATATGTCTTATGTATTACATACACAGCACTATGTATGGCTGGTCCTACTGCCTCATATAACAGGATACTGTGATCACTGGTCCTGTATATGTCTGATGTATTACATACACTGCACTATGTATGGATGGTCCTACTGCCGCATATAATGGGTTACTGTGATCACTGATCCTGTATATGTCTGATGTATTACATACACTGCACTATGTATGGCTGGTCCTACTGCCGCATATAACAGGTTACTGTGATCACTGGTCCTGTATATGTCTGATATATTACATACACTGCACTATGTATGGCTGGTCCTACTGCCGCATATAACGGGTTACTGTGATCACTGGTCCTGTATATGACTGATGTATTACATACACTGCACTATGTATGGCTGGTCCTACTGCCGCATATAACGGGTTACTGTGATCACTGGTCCTGTATATGTCTGATGTATTACATACACTGCACTAAGTATGGATGGTCCTACTGCCTCATATACAGGTTACTGTGATCACTGGTCCTGTATATGTCTGATGTATTACATATACTGCACTATGTATGGATGGTCCTACTGCCGCATATAACGGGTTACTGTGATCACTGGTCCTGTATATGACTGATGTATTACATACACTGCACTATGTATGGCTGGTCCTACTGCCGCATATAACGGGTTACTGTGATCACTGGTCCTGTATATGTCTGATGTATTACATACACTGCACTATGTATGGCTGGTCCTACTGCCTCATATAACAGGTTACTGTGATCACTGGCCCTGTATATGTCTGATGTATTACATACACTGCACTATGTATGGCTGGTCCTACTGCCTCATATAACAGGTTACTGTGATCACTGGTCCTGTATATGTCTGATGTATTACATACACTGCACTATGTATGGCTGGTCCTACTGCCCCCATATAACAGGTTTCTGTGATCACTGGTCCTGTATATGTCTGATGTATTACATACACTGCACTATGTATGGCTGGACCTACTGCCGCATATAACAGGTTACTGTGATCACTGGACCTGTATATGTCTGATGTATTACATACACTGCACTATGTATGGCTGGTCCTACTGCCGCATATAACAGGTTACTGTGATCACTGGACCTGTAAATGTCTGATGTATTACATACACTGCACTATGTATGGCTGGTCCTACTGCCGCATATAACAGGTTACTGTGATCACTGGTCCTGTATATGTCTGATGTATTACATACACTGCACTATGTATGGCTGGTCCTACTGCCGCATATAACGGGTTACTGTGATCACTGGACCTGTAAATGTCTGATGTATTACATACACTGCACTATGTATGGCTGGTCCTACTGCCGCATATAACGGGTTACTGTGATCACTGGCCCTGTATATGTCTGAAGTATTACATACACTGCACTATGTATGGCTGGTCCTACTGCCGCATATAACGGGTTACTGTGATCACTGGTCCTGTATATGTCTGATGTATTACATACACTGCACTATGTATGGCTGGTCCTACTGCCTCATATAACGGGTTACTGTGATCACTGGCCCTGTATATGTCTGATGTATTACATACACTGCACTATGTATGGCTGGTCCTACTGCCTCATATAACAGGTTACTGTGATCACTGGTCCTGTATATGTCTGATGTATTACATACACTGCACTATGTATGGTTGGTCCTACTGCCGCATATAACATGTTACTGTGAACACTGGTCCTGTATATGTCTGATGTATTACATACACTGCACTATATATGGCTGGTCCTACTGCCGCATATAACGGGTTACTGTGATCACTGGCCCTGTATATGTCTGATGTATCACATACACTGCACTATGTATGGCTGGTCCTACTGCCGCATATAACGGGTTACTGTGATCACTGGCCCTGTATATGTCTGATGTATCACATACACTGCACTATGTATGGCTGGTCCTACTGCCGCATATAACGGGTTACTGTGATCACTGGCCCTGTATATGTCTGATGTATCACATACACTGCACTATGTATGGCTGGACCTACTGCCGCATATAACATGTTACTGTGATCACTGGTCCTGTATATGACTGATGTATCACATACACTGCACTATGTATGGCTGGTCCTACTGCCGCATATAACGGGTTACTGTGATCACTGGTCCTGTATATGTCTGATGTATCACATACACTGCACTATGTATGGCTGGTCCTACTGCCGCATATAACGGGTTACTGTGATCACTGATCCTGTATATGTCTGATGTATCACATACACTGCACTATGTATGGCTGGTCCTACTGCCGCATATAACGGGTTACTGTGATCACTGGTCCTGTATATGTCTGATGTATTACATACACTGCACTATGTATGGCTGGTCCTACTGCCCCCGTATAACAGGTTACTGTGATCACTGGTCCTGTATATGTCTGATGTATTACATACACTGCACTATGTATGGCTGGTCCTACTGCCCCCATATAACAGGTTACTGTGATCACTGGTCCTGTATATGTCTGATGTATTACATACACTGCACTATGTATGGCTGGTCCTACTGCCCCCATATAACAGGTTACTGTGATCACTGGTCCTGTATATGTCTGATGTATTACATACACTGCACTATGTATGGATGGTCCTACTGCCGCATATAACGGGTTACTGTGATCACTGGCCCTGTATATGTCTGATGTATTACATACACTGCACTATGTATGGCTGGACCTACTGCCGCATATAACAGGTTACTGTGATCACTGGTCCTGTATATGTCTGATGTATTACATACACTGCACTATGTATGGCTGGACCTACTGCCGCATATAACAGGTTACTGTGATCACTGGTCCTGTATATGTCTGATGTATTACATACACTGCACTATGTATGGCTGGTCCTACTGCCGCATATAACAGGTTACTGTGATCACTGGTCCTGTATATGTCTGATGTATTACATACACTGCACTATGTATGGCTGGTCCTACTGCCGCATATAACATGTTACTGTGATCACTGGTCCTGTATATGTCTGATGTATTACATACACTGCACTATGTATGGCTGGTCCTACTGCCTCATATAACAGGTTACTGTGATCACTGGTCCTGTATATGTCTGATGTATTACATACACTGCACTATGTATGGATGGTCCTACTGCCGCATATAACGGGTTACTGTGATCACTGGCCCTGTATATGTCTGATGTATCACATACACTGCACTATGTATGGCTGGTCCTACTGCCACATATAACGGGTTACTGTGATCACTGGCCCTGTATATGTCTGATGTATCACATACACTGCACTATGTATGGCTGGACCTACTGCCGCATATAACATGTTACTGTGATCACTGGTCCTGTATATGTCTGATGTATCACATACACTGCACTATGTATGGCTGGTCCTACTGCCGCATATAACGGGTTACTGTGATCACTGGCCCTGTATATGTCTGATGTATCACATACACTGCACTATGTATGGCTGGTCCTACTGCCGCATATAACGGGTTACTGTGATCACTGGCCCTGTATATGTCTGATGTATTACATACACTGCACTATGTATGGCTGGTCCTACTGCCTCATATAACGGGTTACTGTGATCACTGGTCCTGTATATGTCTGATGTATTACATACACTGCACTATGTATGGCTGGACCTACTGCCGCATATAACAGGTTACTGTGATCACTGGTCCTGTATATGTCTGATGTATTACATACACTGCACTATGTATGGCTGGTCCTACTGCCGCATATAACAGGTTACTGTGATCACTGGTCCTGTATATGTCTGATGTATTACATACACTGCACTATGTATGGCTGGTCCTACTGCCGCATATAACATGTTACTGTGATCACTGGTCCTGTATATGTCTGATGTATTACATACACTGCACTATGTATGGCTGGTCCTACTGCCTCATATAACAGGTTACTGTGATCACTGGTCCTGTATATGTCTGATGTATTACATACACTGCACTATGTATGGATGGTCCTACTGCCGCATATAACGGGTTACTGTGATCACTGGCCCTGTATATGTCTGATGTATCACATACACTGCACTATGTATGGCTGGTCCTACTGCCACATATAACGGGTTACTGTGATCACTGGCCCTGTATATGTCTGATGTATCACATACACTGCACTATGTATGGCTGGACCTACTGCCGCATATAACATGTTACTGTGATCACTGGTCCTGTATATGTCTGATGTATCACATACACTGCACTATGTATGGCTGGTCCTACTGCCGCATATAACGGGTTACTGTGATCACTGGCCCTGTATATGTCTGATGTATCACATACACTGCACTATGTATGGCTGGTCCTACTGCCGCATATAACGGGTTACTGTGATCACTGGCCCTGTATATGTCTGATGTATTACATACACTGCACTATGTATGGCTGGTCCTACTGCCTCATATAACGGGTTACTGTGATCACTGGTCCTGTATATGTCTGATGTATTACATACACTGCACTATGTATGGCTGGTCCTACTGCCGCATATAACGGGTTACTGTGATCACTGGTCCTGTATATGACTGATGTATTACATACACTGCACTATGTATGGCTGGTCCTACTGCCGCATATAACGGGTTACTGTGATCACTGGTCCTGTATATGACTGATGTATTACATACACTGCACTATGTATGGCTGGTCCTACTGCCGCATATAACGGGTTACTGTGATCACTGGTCCTGTATATGTCTGATGTAATACATACACTGCACTATGTATGGCTGGTCCTATTGCCTCATATAACGGGTTACTGTGATCACTGGTCCTGTATATGTCTGATGTATTACATACACTGCACTATGTATGGCTGGTCCTACTGCCTCATATAACGGGTTACTGTGATCACTGATCCTGTATATGTCTGATGTATTACATACACTGCACTATGTATGGCTGGTCCTACTGCCGCATATAACGGGTTACTGTGATCACTGGTCCTGTATATGTCTGATGTATTACATACACTGCACTATGTATGGATGGTCCTACTGCCGCATATAACGGGTTACTGTGATCACTGGTCCTGTATATGACTAATGTATTACATACACTGCACTATGTATGGCTGGTCCTACTGCCGCATATAACGGGTTACTGTGATCACTGATCCTGTATATGTCTGATGTATTACATACACTGCACTATGTATGGCTGGTCCTACTGCCGCATATAACTGGTTACTGTGATCACTGGTCCTGTATATGTCTGATGTATTACATACACTGCACTATGTATGGCTGGTCCTACTGCCCCCATATAACAGGTTACTGTGATCACTGGTCCTGTATATGTCTGATGTATTACATACACTGCACTATGTATGGCTGGTCCTACTGCCCCCATATAACAGGTTACTGTGATCACTGGTCCTGTATATGTCTGATGTATTACATACACTGCACTATGTATGGCTGGTCCTACTGCCCCCATATAACAGGTTACTGTGATCACTGGTCCTGTATATGTCTGATGTATTACATACACTGCACTATGTATGGCTGGTCCTACTGCCCCCATATAACAGGTTACTGTGATCACTGGTCCTGTATATGTCTGATGTATTACATACACTGCACTATGTATGGCTGGACCTACTGCCGCATATAACAGGTTACTGTGATCACTGGTCCTGTATATGTCTGATGTATTACATACACTGCACTATGTATGGCTGGACCTACTGCCGCATATAACAGGTTACTGTGATCACTGGTCCTGTATATGTCTGATGTATTACATACACTGCACTATGTATGGCTGGTCCTACTGCCGCATATAACAGGTTACTGTGATCACTGGTCCTGTATATGTCTGATGTATTACATACACTGCACTATGTATGCCTGGTCCTACTGCCTCATATAAAAGGTTACTGTGATCACTGGTCCTGTATATGTCTGATGTATTACATACACTGCACTATGTATGGCTGGTCCTACTGCCACATATAACATGTTACTGTGATCACTGGTCCTGTATATGTCTGATGTATTACATACACTGCACTATGTATGGCTGGTCCTACTGCCACATATAACATGTTACTGTGATCACTGGTCCTGTATATGTCTGATGTATTACATACACTGCACTATGTATGGCTGGTCCTACTGCCGCATATAACGGGTTACTGTGATCACTGGCCCTGTATATGTCTGATGTATCACATACACTGCACTATGTATGGCTGGACCTACTGCCGCATATAACATGTTACTGTGATCACTGGTCCTGTATATGTCTGATGTATTACATACACTGCACTATGTATGGCTGGTCCTACTGCCGCATATAACATGTTACTGTGATCACTGGTCCTGTATATGTCCGATGTATTACATACACTGCACTATGTATGGCTGGTCCTACTGCCGCATATAACGGGTTACTGTGATCACTGGTCCTGTATTTGTCCGATGTATTACATACACTGCACTATGTATGGCTGGTCCTACTGCCGCATATAACGGGTTACTGTGATCACTCGTCCTGTATATGTCCGATGTATTACATACACTGCACTATGTATGGCTGGTCCTACTGCCGCATTTAACACGGTTACTGTGATCACTGGCCCTGTATATGTCTGATGTATTACATACACTGCACTATGTATGGCTGGTCCTACTGCCTCATATAACAGGTTACTGTGATCACTGGTCCTGTATATGTCTGATGTATTACATACACTGCACTATGTATGGATGGTCCTACTGCCGCATATAACGGGTTACTGTGATCACTGATCCTGTATATGTCTGATGTATTACATACACTGCACTATGTATGGCTGGACCTACTGCCTCATATACAGGTTACTGTGATCACTGGTCCTGTATATGTCTGATGTATTACATACACTGCACTATGTATGGATGGTCCTACTGCCGCATATAACGGGTTACTGTGATCACTGATCCTGTATATGTCTGATGTATTACATACACTGCACTATGTATGGCTGGTCCTACTGCCGCATATAACAGGTTACTGTGATCACTGGCCCTGTATATGTCTGATGTATTATATACACTGCACTATGTATGGCTGGTCCTACTGCCGCATATAACGGGTTACTGTGATCACTGGTCCTGTATATGTCTGATGTATTACATACACTGCACTATGTATGGCTGGTCCTACTGCCGCATATAACAGGTTACTGTGATCACTGGCCCTGTATATGTCTGATGTATTATATACACTGCACTATGTATGGCTGGTCCTACTGCCGCATATAACGGGTTACTGTGATCACTGGTCCTGTATATGTCTGATGTATTACATACACTGCACTATGTATGGCTGGTCCTACTGCCTCATATAACGGGTTACTGTGATCACTGATCCTGTATATGTCTGATGTATTACATACACTGCACTATGTATGGCTGGTCCGACTGCCTCATATAACAGGTTACTGTGATCACTGGCCCTGTATATGTCTGATGTATTACATACACTGCACTATGTATGGCTGGTCCTACTGCCACATATAACATGTTACTGTGATCACTGGTCCTGTATATGTCTGATGTATTACATACACTGCACTATGTATGGCTGGTCCTACTGCCGCATATAACGGGTTACTGTGATCACTGGCCCTGTATATGTCTGATGTATCATATACACTGCACTATGTATGGCTGGTCCTACTGCCGCATATAACGAGTTACTGTGATCACTGGTCCTGTATATGTCTGATGTATTACATACACTGCACTATGTATGGCTGGACCTACTGCCACATATAACAGGTTACTGTGATCACTGGTCCTGTATATGTCTGATGTATTACATACACTGCACTATGTATGGCTGGTCCTACTGCCGCATATAACATGTTACTGTGATCACTGGTCCTGTATATGTCTGATGTATTACATACACTGCACTATGTATGGCTGGTCCTACTGCCGCATATAACGGGTTACTGTGATCACTGGCCCTGTATATGTCTGATGTATCACATACACTGCACTATGTATGGCTGGTCCTACTGCCACATATAACATGTTACTGTGATCACTGGTCCTGTATATGTCTGATGTATTACATACACTGCACTATGTATGGCTGGACCTACTGCCACATATAACAGGTTACTGTGATCACTGGTCCTGTATATGTCTGATGTATTACATACACTGCACTATGTATGGCTGGTCCTACTGCCGCATATAACAGGTTACTGTGATCACTGGTCCTGTATATGTTTGATGTATTACATACACTGCACTATGTATGGCTGGTCCTAATGCCGCATATAACATGTTACTGTGATCACTGGTCCTGTATATGTCTGATGTATTACATACACTGCACTATGTATGGCTGGTCCTAATGCCGCATATAACAGGTTACTGTGATCACTGGTCCTGTATATGTCTGATGTATTACATACACTGCACTATGTATGACTGGTCCTACTGCCGCATATAACGGGTTACTGTGATCACTGGCCCTGTATATGTCTGATGTATTACATACACTGCACTATGTATGACTGGTCCTACTGCCGCATATAACGGGTTACTGTGATCACTGGCCCTGTATATGTCTGATGTATTACATACAGTGCACTATGTATGGCTGGTCCTACTGCCTCATATAACAGGTTACTGTGATCACTGGCCCTGTATATGTCTGATGTATTACATACACTGCACTATGTATGGCTGGTCCTACTGCCGCATATAACGGGTTACTGTGATCACTGGTCCTGTATATGTCTGATGTATTACATACACTGCACTATGTATGGCTGGTCCTACTGCCGCATATAACGGGTTACTGTGATCACTGGTCCTGTATATGTCTGATGTATTATATACACTGCACTATGTATGGCTGGTCCTACTGCCGCATATACAGGTTACTGTAATCACTGGTCCTGTATATGTCTGATGTATTACATACACTGCACTATGTATGGCTGGTCCTACTGCCGCTTATACTGGTTACTGTAATCACTGGTCCTGTATATGTCTGATGTATTACATACACTGCACTATGTATGACTATTGCTTGCTAAGTGCTAATTATGCCTACTACATGGACTGGCCACACTCGCTCTAAAAGTATTTGGAAACCCTTCTCTAGAAATCCTGTGTTTGTCCCTGGCTGGCGCAAATAGCAGTGTAGCAATGTATTATAAGTCAGTCCAGATGAGTATAGTTCTGTGTCACCTGCATGTGATAATAACAGTATTATCACAGCAATCTCACAGCTTCCTACAGCAAAGTATAGGATTACATAACAGCCAGCAGGGGCAGTTTCGTGCCTGGCCTCAGCCACACAGAGATCCTGCCTGTGCCATCTGCCTGTGCCACATACATACACAATGCACCTACCTACAGCTGGCACCTGGCGTGCGGAGGTCTGAGTCCAGTCTTGCACTGAGTTAGCAGGGGCTGAGCTGCTGACATTCCGGTGTCACACACTTTCCTCATGTCTTGCACAATCTCGTGTGCATGTGTGTGTGTGTGTGTGTGTGTGTGTGTGTAAGGAGACTTCCAGGGAGCCAGCTGTAATCTGCTCCTCCCCTGCCAGCCTCCCTCGCCCCCCTCTCAGCATGTCCTATGTGTACTACTGACCTGCAGGATGTTACTCTGAGGTGTCAGGGAACTCCACAGCAGAAAAGGGAACGTAAAAGTGAGGTAACATGGCGTCTGTGTACTCCAGCAGAATGCCCCTGGGGTTAGATGGGGTATAGCTTCCAGTACACAAGCTGCACACATTACTTCTTCTGCAGGAATCCAGGAGAAAGTCTATTTGCAACAAAGTTACATAAAACAAGTTAGTCCATGAGTGCAAAAGTGTTGGCCCCACTCAGAGCCCCCTCCCAGCAAGTGGGGATCTCATCCTTTGGGCAATTTATAGCAGGAATACAATAGGAAACTAGTAGCAGGAAGCTACAGTGGCAAACGCAGGATTTCTGGAGGGGGGGTTTCCAAATGCCTGATTTTAGAGCGAATGTGGCCAGTCCATGAAGAGGGCAGAATTAGTACTTATGCAGTTTTATTATATGTCATACAAAGTGTATTGTGTGTCATAATTCCAGCATATACAGGACCAGTGATCACAGTAAGCCATTAGATGCTTCAGTAGGGCCATCCTGCCTGAGCTGAATGTATTTACTGTATATTAGATGTGAGCACCATTCCAGACTATTGGAGCAAGTCCGGGAGCCTGGAGGAGCAGCAGAGGAACCTAGCACTGCCCTGGACATATATGTACATATTGGGCTCTATAGCAGTGCATCCCTAACAGTGCATGTTTTCCAGATCTCCTAGTTGGTGCACAGGTTATTTATTACTGTCTGATAAATGTTAAAATATCCACAGGTGGTGCTAATTATTTCATTTGTGATACTGAGAAGAACATGCAGCACTAGTAAAATTCTATTTCTACTGTGGTCATGTGTGTGCTGGTGAGGGGGCTTTCCAGGCAGATGGAACCCCCCTGCGTTTGCCTATGAGCTATTTCAGGGCTGTTTTGTAGAAGGCGGCTTTTCCTGATTATTCCCTGACATAAGGAAACGGTTACTAACATTTACATTAAGGTGTGAAATTTGCAGTAAATCACTGTGAACAATTAGATATTTAACAGTGGTGTAAGGAAGACTAATTTATGCAACGTGTGGACCCCGCCGTGCTTCTATATTATTATCATTATTATTATTAACAATTACATTGCGCTTTACTATTAGGAATAAACAGTAATGAAATTAGACTGGGTAGTAACCAGGGGTGGATTGGGCCGCCGGGAAACCGGGCTGGTTCCCGCTGGGCCGGTCCCCTCAGTGGCCGGCGTTCAGCCAGCACTTGCCCACCCACCGCTGCCGCGATCGGAGCCCAGCTCCGATCGGGCAGCTCTTTAGTTCTGCACTGCAGCACATGCGCTGTTGTGCTGATAGGGGGGAAAAAGAGGCTGACGGGGGAGTTGCTGCGCAGCCGCAGCAGCACCTCCCACAAGCCTTTGCGGAGCCTGTCAGTCACCACTGACGGCTCCGCCTCCGTTCAACCCCTCTGCGGCCCAGCTCCCCACCTCCAGGCAGCAGCCATGCACAGTGACGCTGCGCGACCGAAACAGGCGGCGGCCAGACAGAAGACGGAATTGTAAGTAGTGGTGGCGGCTGCACGGGGGGAATGGGGGGGCTGTTGGGAATGAGAGTGACACACGGGGGCTGGGGCTGTTGGGAATGAGAGTGACACACGGGGGCTGGGGCTGTTGGGAATGAGAGTGACACACGGGGGCTGGGGCTGTTGGGAATGAGAGTGACACACGGGGGCTGGGGCTGTTGGGAATGAGAGTGACACATGGGGGCTGAGACACACTGTGGGGAATGGTGTTGAGACACACTGGGGCTGGGGGAATGGGGCTGAGAGCTACAGGTGGGCCTGGGTATGGGGAGGCGCAGGGGGTCCTGAGAGACATATGGGGTCCTGGAGAGAGACATGGAGGCCTGGATATGGAGAGATACAGAGAGCCTGGAGAAGCACATGGGGCTGAGGATGGAGAGACGTAAGGGGGTCTGGAGTAACACTGGGGCCTGGGAAGACACCAAATGTTTGATCAGGGAAATTCACATTTTGCCCTGCACTTCTGTTACTATACATTATCTTGTTATGATAATGACATTGGTTATATTTCTACATAAACAGGCATCTTCAAGACAGTGTGATCTACATGAATAGTGAATACCGGCTGAAGACGCTGCGCAGAGAGGCTCAATTTCTTCAGAGTTTCCCCGTTGCAGGGAAACCACAATATAGGTGTAACCCCCCTTCAGTGTGCGGTGTGGTACATAGGTGCATTTGGAGTGATACACCTCCTATTGCCTCAGGCTAGCTCTCCAGGGTGTGGGCAATACCTGAGAAGGGGGTCCCTGCCCATGCAGGCTTTATAACAGTCACACATATAGATACAGGTATAGATAGACACATGCAGCAACAGTTCTATTGAATAACTTGGGCGCCAGACCTTCTCTTATAAAAATAAACCAATTTATTTCTCTCCTCCTGCACATGACTTTACAGGACAAGAATATGGTTACAGCAGCTTCTCCTCTCCCTCCAGCTCATATACTTGGCATGTCAGATGGTATATGACAATCTTATGGATATGATTACATTACATCACCCTCTTCTTCACCAGCACAGTCTTTAAGCACAGTCACAATGAATGCTTTGCATTTTACCCACACAGGTCCACCTGGCCCTTTGCTGGCTGGTGCCTGTAGTTCTCCACTTCATATGTGCAGGTCCACCTAGCCCTTCGCTGGCTGGTGCCTGTAGTTCTCCACTTCATACGTGCAGGTCCACCTAGCCCTTTGCTGGCTGGTGCCTGTAGTTCTCCACTTCATACATGCAGGTCCACCTGGCCCTATGCTGGCTGGTGCCTGTAGTTCCACAGCTTCACACACATCTCACATAACTTCTTTTGCACTCTGCCTCTCCTTTGTCTCTTCTAAGACAATATACAGAGTGTCTCATACACAGTCTGCCTCTCTCTGCTCCCCTTCTCTATCACATGGGACAGCAATATACAGACTTTGCTATTGCAGCTATCAGACTCTCAGCTGCCGTCCATCCCTATCCTACAGGAATGGCTCCTATAGCCACACTGCTACCACAGTGACCCCCCCTTTAATGGCTGCTGGGGGGCTTTTATGCATAAGGGACTCCTCTGGTACCTTAACCGTAAAAGCTCCTGGGAAATTACTCTTCCCCATCTCTTCACTACATATACTTGCGTCTCTTACCCCTCTCAGGGGTGCTGAACACTTCACTGAGTGGCTCACACTGCAACCTTCCAGCTCTTTCTCTGTGGTCTCTCACAGACTTTATCTCAGTGGTCTCACTCCAGACCTATTTCTCCTTTGGCGTTAGATGGGCATCGTGGCAGTCACCACGGCCCCGCCAATCTCCCCCTGCCAGGGGAGCACAAGGGCTACATTTCTGCTTCCAGCTCTGAAGCTTCCCAAAGATGTCTGCTCTCTCCCAAATTCTTCTTCTCAACCCCCTTTGTTCTCTCCCCCTCCTCCCCCTGCTCTGCCAGCTACACACCCAGTCTTCCCACCCCTGCGTGTCTATCTCTCCAGCCCCTCCTTTACCTGAAAACTGATCCGGGTCTCAGGCATGTAATATCTACAACAGGAAGCAAGCTCTAACACTGAGAGGGGTGTATTTACAAATACCATCCCTTAGAGGGTGTTACATAGGTAAGAAAATAGACTTCCAAACTGACTGGCCTGTACCTAGTTCAAAGGGATGGGGGTCCCAAAAATAGTTTATCATTCACCAAGATTTCTGTTGCTGACCCTGCTCCCCTCAGTGGCTTGCAAAAGTCCCTCAAGGCCCTAAGAGGAGGGAGTATCCTGCCCTCCACCACAGTCCCTGTCCCCTCAACAGACCCGCCCCCATAAGGGCTGCTTCCAGAAATTTCCCGGGCTGATTTTCCATCCCAATCCGCCCCTGGTAGTAACAGACAGAGAGGTACGAGGGCCCTGCTCACAAGCTTACACTCTATCTGGAAATAGGCATTGAGACACAGGGATAAGTGCTGTATATTGGGTGGGATATGCACACAAAGGTAGAGATGGGTGCACTAGTGCTCAGAAAGGAGCAGCTTAGGAAACCAAATATACTAAGGGGTGGTCCAAACCCTCCACCAAAATATTGCACACAAGCGGACGTACAATGGTAACAATAGCACTTATACATATATAAAAAATGGATACAATCCTGTAATAAATGTTTCTAGAATCCACTGGCTGAATGATTCGTGAGTTCTTATATTTATGTCCGGTGGAAAATCTCCTCATAAGCCCTCTCCTCCACACGTATATAGCATAGAAGAGAGAAAAAGGCACATAATAAGTTTAACTTTAAACACAATAAAACATGAACTTGTTAAAATATTACTGTAAAAGATGTAACTATAAACACATAGCATCCAGTAGCTCTAAAGGGGCACATCCGCTACTAGCAGATAGTGGAATAACAGTACGATTACAACATTGTAATGGTAAAGTCGTTCCTGATCCCCTGTAGTGCCTACACTGAGTGATATGTCATTCAGTGCAGGCGCCCTCCCTCATCCCCGAACATGGTCAATCTGTCGTTATCGGCTGATTGACCGGCATGTTCAGGCGATGATTGATGTCAGACATTATAGTGTACGATTTGTGCACGATTAATGAGTGATTGAATGATAACCAAGTCGTTATCGTTCAATCGCTCATTAATATCGCCTAGTGGATGTGCGCCTTAATTCACAAGCTATACTTCAATGGCTGTAAGCAAGACTTTTACCGGCTGTCGGCAGATCTGGCAACAGCCAGTTCTTAGGGCCTCATTTGAAGTCAGTCATTGCGGCCGCACGGTCGTAGGGGAAAGGGGCCGGATATGCAAATGAAGCGATCGCTAGTTGTGTCGCTAAGATGAGATTGTTAGCTGAACGACCGAGGGAAGGATGCGGTCGTAAGACTAAATCACGCCCCCTTCTCGATCACAACACACGTCATCTCCTGGGATATAAGGATTAATCGCGACCATCGGGACACATCGGAGCTGATCGCAGAGCTTAAGGCTGACCATACCCTCTCTTAAGCACTACGATCTAGTCAGTGCAATAACCGTCATGTCACGTGTGCCATGACACTACTTTGTTAATTATGCACTCCCATTAAACGCCATTCACATAGTCAGGCACGCCTGCGTTCGGATCTCCACACCCCCGTTTTCAAGCACCTTCCCCTGTTACCACCCACAAACGCCTCATTCTGTCACTCAAACTAACGACCTGGCTGTATTCAAGGAGAGAGAAATTTCTGATCGTAACAGCTAGTTTGCACACGCGCACTGCGAATTTTATGCATGCGCAGTTTAATGAACATCGGCTGCCTAAGACCGAGCGGCCGCAACGACTGACTCTGAATGAGGTCCTTAGTGTGGCATTTGAACAGTATGGAGTCCCGCTGGCTGCAGTCCTGGGTAAACACTGCTTCCTGAATCCCGTACAAGCCGGATCGTCTGCGGTATCACCTCGGCAGCGAAGGTGTGAGCGACTTCTGCATGCTCACTGCACCCTGGAGGACAATCTCTTATTAGACACAAGGGGTGAAATCCAGATTAAGCCCCGATTACACCCCATGCCTATAACTTCTGGACATCTAGTACGGAGTCTATATTTCACTGTATTTACTTCAAGTACCTTATTCTTAAAAGTTTATTTTGATGAAGTCTTTTGATTAATTTTTTCATATTTGCTGGTTTATGAGCTAAGCTGAATACCATTTGTCTACATATGATCGCTGCTTATATTTTATGTCCTACTTTTTTATGAATAAACTATGTGATGTTTTATTGACAAACAGGATTACACTATTATTTTCCATTATAGGGGGGCATTCAATTTGGAGCGAAAAGTCCGGACTTTTCGCATGCAGGACTTTTCGCACCACATCGGAGGTTTGGCAGGGGATAAAGTATCGGGCGCGTGCCTGCTTATCGCGGTGTTCAATTCCAGAAGCTGCGGAATCGGGACACGGCGAAAAGGTAAGTATAGAAAAAATCTGGGAATTTTCGGGAAATCTTCCTGGCACCCCTATAAAGAGGTCCAGACATGGGGGATCACTATGGGTACCCCTTTTTTGCCTGCTGAAGGGAGTTGGGGTTTTTAAATAGCAGAGGCAGGTGCATAAATGCGGCTTTCAAGAAGGGGTGAAGAATAGCACTTAGCTTTTTTTGGGAGGGGCAAAATAACTATGCCCATCAATTTTGGGTACATGAAAATGAGTGTAAGCATATTTTTAAGTCCCTTAAATGATTTTTAAAAATTCTTCAAATATGCACCTGCCGCTACCACCCACAATGAAGAAAACACCTGCCGCATACTTGGGAACCCCTAAGGAATAAATTGCGCCAGTTCAGAAGTTTGTCCCCCAACTTTTTTTTTTTTTTTACCCCAAAAATTATAGCACATTTTTGGGGTGTCCTGACAATTTTTTTCAACTTTTTTTGACACAGATAACTTTTAAAGGACATTCCCAGGACTGCAGGCTATTTTTTTTTACGCCTGAACCCCTAAACCCCAATTCTGCACTTTTTTTCGCCATGTAAAACATGGTGAAAAGTTATCACCATTTTTTAACAAAGACTTTTTGCACCAGCGAAAAGTCTTGTGAAATTGAATACAGGGATAATTAAAACAGGCAAAAATTACGGCTTTCGCTCCATGTTGAATACGGCCCTATGTCTTCTCTCCCTTTCTATGTTCACATTTGAATATTGGCTTGTTTTGTGAGACAACTTGTGACAGAGGGGAAGTATTTACTGTTTCTTTTGATTTTTGCCACATTATCTGTACACATTATTCCCTAAAGCTCCAGAGGTTCTGTTCACCTATCACATTCATATCAATCAGCTTGTGAATTAGAGCTATTGGATGCCATGGGCCAAATGTAATAGGGGGAGAGTTTAGAAAATGTGAGAGTTTAGCAGTAACCTCTCACATTGGCTGAGTTTTATCTTCAAAATGGGAAAACATCTGAATGAGATCTTAAATCGTGAGAGTTTTTAAGTCTAAAAAAACATGCGAGTTCGCTCTGTTACTTTGTTTTTGGACACTATTACATTGGCAAAGTTTAAAAAGTGTCAGAAACTCTCACTTTTCTAAACTCTCACCCTATTACATTTGGCCCCTATGTTTATAGTTACATCTTTTATAGTAACATTTTAACAATTTCATGTTTTATTGTGTTTAAACTTTAATATGTAATTAAAACGGCATTACACTATATGTTCCTCACGAATCATTCAGCCGGTGGATTCTTCTAGGAACATTTATTACAGGATTGTATCCATATCGGGTGGGATGTACTATCACTGACAAATACTGTCAACCCTCCGAAAGTGCAATTTTCAAAGGTTTGACTGCATTTTCCATATGCATCAAGTTCCCGGAAAGTGTAACTTTCCAAAGCTTGTTCCCGATAAGCGCCGCCATTTATAGATGATATTGCCTAATAGAAGCCTATGGGCCTCTTCTCAGAGACTTCCCCGATGGGGTTCGACTAGGATCCATCCCTTGGTACTTGCACATGAGCTGAAGGACTCGCAGGTCATAAACCAGGAAGTCTTCTCTTCACAAAGGACAGCTCTTATTGGGTAGGATGCATCCCGCCCCCCTTGACATGCATGGCGGCGTTAGTTACACCGGTACGCATGAGGAAACTTGCAAAGGACATTTCTCTCGGTAAGAGCGGTCCTTTGCGAATGAGGAACTTCCGGATCTATGACCCAGAAGCCCCTCTGGTGTCATTCTGTGCACTCGCCGCAGGGGGTGCTGGGAGGGATCTGATTGGATACCTCTTACAGCACTCTATCGACTACAAGCCCATAGGCTTCTATAGAGTAGTAACGCCATCAGAGAGGTGTTAACAATGACATTGTAGATGGTCGCGATATTGTACATCATTTACTAGTTTTTTCCTAATTGTTTGAAAAACATCTTTTTAATAAATCAAACCTCTTATTTGAACCACAAGCGGTTATCACCTATGCCTGTCCCTTCCTTCTTACCTCTCTGATTCACTAAGAAGAATCAAGAGACTCATTAAGTTCTGGTTAGATTGGGAATCCCCACATTGCACAATAAACCAATACCGGTCGGGGTGTTACATTTTAACCAGAACTTAATGTTCGTGACGACAAAAATGTAACACCCCGACCGGTATTGGTTTATTGTGCAATGTGGGGATTCCAAATCTAACCAGAACTTAATGAGTCTCTTGATTCTTCTTAGTGAATCAGAGAGGTAAGAAGGAAGGGACAGGCATAGGTTATAACCACTTGTGGTTTTTGGAATTTGATGAATACCATAATTTCCACATCCCCATACTAATGTACTAATGTACTAATGTATGGGGAGTGTGGAAATTAAAATCTCCTGCGTTAAGATACTTCATGAATACTAAAATAACGTTATTTAAGGAAAATGTCCTTAAAAACGTTAATTTAGTGTTGATGAATAGGCCCCTAAGACATAAATATATGTATTGCATGCATGCAAGATATCATCAGAAATAAGGTCCAGCGCTTTCTTTACAGGTGGTGCACGATGAGGGATTGCCCTGTTTTGTTTCCACTAATGGAATACACGGTGAGGAATTGCAGTTTACAAGCACTAAAATCCTTTGTTTTATACGAACAGCTTGCTGGATCCCTAAAACGGTATGTAGTCAGGAAGCTGGCAGTCGAAATGCTGACCGCCGGCTTCCCGACTGTGAGATCCTGGTATGGGATTAATGATAGGCGTCTAAATACCGATGCCTATCATTATCTCCACGCCAAAATCCCAACACCCGGCATACCGAACAAAGGTAAGCTGGGCATCAGGACCTTTTAGCTGCGGGATGGGGGGATAGGGGTAAGGGACTCCCGGAGGGACTTAGGGTTAGGCACTCACCCGGGAGGGATAGGCTAGGGGAAGGGGGGGTTAGGGTTAGGCACCCTCGGGGTGAGGTTAGGGTTAGGCACCCCCCAGGAGGGTTAGGTTTAGGGTGCGGGGAGGGGGGGTTAGGTATAGGCACCCCTGGGGGGAAGTTAGGGTTAGGCTCTAGGGGGGGAGGTTAGGTTAGGCACCACTAAGTGAAGGTTAGGGGGGAAAGTGGAGGTTTAGAACTTACCTTAGTCGGGATCTTCAGCTTTCTGCCTTCCGGCGTCGGTATTACATCCACCGGGCTTACATCCGGCGGTATGTCATACCGATTCCTACCATGCGGTAGCTCCTTTCCTTTAGCAACATTGAGATAAATTAATTATAGTTACTTGAGGGACTTAGCAATAAAGTAACTCTGTGGAGCAGTATTGGGAGATCTTATTAGCACATGCTGAGGTTAATGTCTCTCTTTAGTAGATCTTTTTTCACTGTATGCAAATTATTTACAGAACATCCAGGGACTTTTGATAATGGCTGAGGACTTATTATATAATAGTAGAGATGTGCGCCGACCCCCGTGTTTTGGTTTTGGATCTGTATCTCCTCTTGTTTTGGATCTGGATTGGTTTTGAGAAAACCGCCCTTGCGTGTTTGGTTTTTTAGTTCTGTATTTTTAAAAAAAAAAAATCATAAAAACAACTAAAATCACATAATTTGAGCCTGTTTTTGTTCCTACAGTATTATTGAACCCAATAACATTTATCTCCACTAGTTTCCAGTCAATTTTGACCACCTCAGCAGCTCACAATATTGATTTTTTTCATCTAGTTAAGGGCCAAAAGGTTGCATCCAGCTAGCTGGCTGACTAAGCTAAGCAACAGCAGTGGGTGGCACTAACATGTGGCAGTTCAGCTTCGAACATGGCACAGAGTGGCATTGCAGTGGTAGACAGAATGGCTGTTCAATAAACTATACAACCCTTAAGCATTTTAAAAACCAAGATTGTTTTCCTTAACTAGGTCAGAGGCCCGACGGAGTTAGAATGTTTATGGACTGAAGACAGGAATAGGACGGAAGAATTGATTCATTTTTTATTTATTTAAATTAATATTTTGATTCTTAAAAAAAAATATGAGGGGAAATCAATCTAGGACCAAGTTCTTCAGTTCCTAAAAGACATCTTTGATCTGGAGGAGGTTTTTTAATTTTCTATACATCATGATCTAATAAAAAAAAATGAGGTGGCCTCGCTTGTGGAGGTGCTGCTAGAACATACTGTAAACAGACGTTTACTAGTTTGTACTCAGGGAGGTTGTTAGGGATAATGGGACCAAGACTTGCTGATTACATCAGAGGAAAGCAGCCTCTAGTTCTCTGCCCACCCCATCAATTTGGTGGTTCAGAATTTTCTTTAAAAAACATGAACGGGGCACACAGGAGATGCTGTCTGTGACCATTACAATTTCTGGACATTCATAAACCATAACATTAAAAATGTCAGGCAGCAATGCCCCAAACAGCACATAATGCAAAGAAAAGAGGTGCAAGGTGGAATTGTCCTTGGGCCCTCCAACCCACCCTTATGTTGTATATATGAAACAGGACATTCACAGTTTAACAAACCAATCACTTCAGCGACAGGGACTGCCACTTGTGGCTGAAGTGATTGGTTTGTTTGGAACCCCCCACTAAACAAGCTGCCAATGCGCAGTGGACATTGGTGGCAATGATACCATACACAAACTGGCTGTATCCAGTGCTGCACAATACTATGGTGTGCCCAGTGCTGCACAGTACAATGGTGTGCCCAGTGCTGCACAGTACTATGGTGTGCCCAGTGCTGCACAGTACTATGGTGTGCTCAGTGCTGCACAGTACTATGATGTGCCTAGTAGTATAGTGTACCCATTGCTGCACAGTACTATGGTGTGCTCAGTGCTGCACAGTACTATGATGTGCCTAGTAGTATAGTGTGCCCAGTGCTGCACAGTACTATGGTGCACCCATTGCTGCACAGTACTATGGTGTGCCCAGTGCTGCACAGTACTATGATGTGCCTAGTAGCATAGTGTACCCATTGCTGCACAGAACTATGGTGTGCCTAGTAGTATAGTGTGCCCAGTGCTGCACAGTACAATGGTGTACCCATTGCTGCACAGTACTATGGTGTGCTCATTGCTGCACAGTACTATGATGTGCCTAGTAGTATAGTGTACCCATTGCTGCACAGTACTATGGTGTGCTCATTGCTGCACAGTACTATGGTGTGCTCATTGCTGCACAGTACATTGGTGTGCCTAGTAGTATAGTGTACCCAGTGCTGCACAGTACTATGATGTGCCCAGTGCTGCACAGTACTATGATGTGCCTAGTAGTATAGTGTACCCAGTGCTGCACAGTACATTGGTGTGCCTAGTAGTATAGTGTACCCAGTGCTGCACAGTACTATGGTGTGCCCAGTGCTGCACAGTACTATGATGTGCCTAGTAGTATAGTGTACCCAGTGCTGCACAGTACTATGGTGTGCCCAGTGCTGCACAGTACTATGATGTGCCTAGTAGTATAGTGTACCCAGTGCTGCACAGTACTATGGTGTGCCTAGTAGTATAGTGTACCCTGTGCTGCACAGTACCATGATGTGCCTAGTAGTATAGTGTTCCCAGTGCTGCACAGTACTATGATGTGCCTAGTAGTATAGTGTACCCTGTGCTGCACAGTACTATGATGTGCCTAGTAGTATAGTGTGCCCAGTGCTGCACAGTACTATGATGTGCCTAGTAGTATAGTGTACCCTGTGCTGCACAGTACTATGATGTGCCTAGTAGTATAGTGTTCCCAGTGCTGCACAGTACTATGATGTGCCTAGTAGTATAGTGTACCCTGTGCTGCACAGTACTATGATGTGCCTAGTAGTATAGTGTGCCCAGTGCTGCACAGTACTATGATGTGCCTAGTAGTATAGTGTACCTTGTGCTGCACAGTACTATGATATGCCTAGTAGTATAGTGTACCCAGTGCTGCACAGTACTATGATGTGCCTAGTAGTATAGTGTGCCCAGTGCTGCACAGTACTATGATGTGCCTAGTAGTATAGTGTACCCAGTGCTGCACAGTACTATGGTGTGCCCAGTGCTGCACAGTACTATGATGTGCCTAGTAGTATAGTGTGCCCAGTGCTGCACAGTACTATGATGTGCCTAGTAGTATAGTGTACCCAGTGCTGCACAGTACTATGGTGTGCCCAGTGCTGCACAGTACTATGATGTGCCTAGTAGTATAGTGTGCCCAGTGCTGCACAGTACTATGATGTGCCTAGTAGTATAGTGTACCCAGTGCTGCACAGTACTATGATGTGCCTAGTAGTATAGTGTGCCCAGTGCTGCACAGTACTATGATGTGCCTAGTAGTATAGTGTGCTCATTGCTGCACAGTACTATGATATGCCTAGTAGTATAGTGTACCCAGTGCTGCACAGTACTATGATGTGCCTAGTAGTATAGTGTGCCCAGTGCTGCACAGTACTATGATGTGCCTAGTTGTATAGTGTGCTCATTGCTGCACAGTACTATGATGTGCCTAGTAGTATAGTGTAAGTGTACCCAGTGCTGCACAGTACTATGATGTGCCCAGTGCTGCACAGTACTATGATGTGCCTAGTAGTATAGTGTGCTCATTGCTGCACAGTACTATGGTGTGCCTAGTAGTATAATGTACCCAGTGCTGCACAGTACTATGATGTGCCTAGTAGTATAGTGTGCCCAGTGCTGCACAGTACTATGATGTGCCTAGTAGTATAGTGTGCCCAGTGCTGCACAGTACTATGATGTGCCTAGTAGTATAGTGTGCCCAGTGCTGCACAGTACTATGATGTGCCTAGTAGTATAGTGTACCCAGTGCTGCACAGTACTATGATGTGCCTAGTAGTATAGTGTGCCCAGTGCTGCACAGTACTATGATGTGCCTAGTAGTATAGTGTACCCAGTGCTGCACAGTACTATGATGTGCCTAGTAGTATAGTGTGCCCAGTGCTGCACAGTACTATGGTGTGCCCAGTGCTGCACAGTACTATGATGTGCCTAGTAGTATAGTGTGCCCAGTGCTGCACAGTACTATGATGTGCCTAGTAGTATAGTGTACCCAGTGCTGCACAGTACTATGATGTGCCTAGTAGTATAGTGTGCCCAGTGGTGCACAGTACTATGGTGTGCCCAGTGCTGCACAGTACTATGGTGTGCCTAGTAGTATAGTGTGCTCATTGCTGCACAGTACTATGATATGCCTAGTAGTATAGTTTACCCAGTGCTGCACAGTACTATGATGTGCCTAGTAGTATAGTGTGCCCAGTGCTGCACAGTACTATGGTGTGCCCGGTGCTGCACAGTACTATGATGTGCCTAGTAGTATAGTGTGCTCATTGTGCACAGTACTATGATATGCCTAGTAGTATAGTGTACCCAGTGCTGCACAGTACTATGATGTGCCTAGTAGTATAGTGTGCCCAGTGCTGCACAGTACTATGGTGTGCCCAGTGCTGCACAGTACTATGGTGTGCCTAGTAGTATAGTGTACCCATTGCTGCACAGTACTATGGTGTGCCCATTGCTGAATTGTACCTGCTGCCAGTGTGCCTCTTTACTCCTCATGGGCTGCTCAGAGCTGGTGGCAGCAGATACTACTGG
Organism: Taudactylus pleione; assembly: GCA_031769625.1. Classification (NCBI taxonomy): domain Eukaryota; kingdom Metazoa; phylum Chordata; class Amphibia; order Anura; family Myobatrachidae; genus Taudactylus; species Taudactylus pleione. The sequence continues at coordinate 170,952 of JAUIMM010000011.1, forward strand.
TAGCCAGGTCCAACGTCCACTGTGTGCAGGAGCTGCTGAGAGTGGGCCCAGCAGGATGAAACGTCCTTCTCCCAGCTGCAGCAGGCAATCTGAGGAAGGCATGGCATGGGCAGCAGGGATCCTTACAGACTAGGGATGGACATCGATGGTCGATGTTTATGAACCATCAATGATTTCCCTGCAATGGTAGTGTTGTTATCATTCGATGGCGGCGTGCTGATGTTTGCCGCGATGTAATGGTAATGATCGATGGTCTTCAATGGGTAATGTTGTTTTTTTTTTTTTTAAACCTGACAGCTGGCTTCTACCTGTACCCGGCTGCTGGCGTCTTCTCACTGGATTCGGGGACAATATTATCACGTCTCTGAATAAACACTAGTAGATAACAGACTCACAACTAGATAACTTATCACTATATAATACATACACAACTGCCATCCTGTAATAAGAGCCTGGGATCACGCCATGGCAGGAATACTGAGTACCATATATATATATCTAAAAGAGAAATGACATATGAGACACAGTAACAATGCTGGACATCACAAGGGGTATACTCGTACCGATGTGTAAAACAGGGTGGGCTGGTTACCACATGGTAGAATAGAAAAAACAACCAGGCTAATCACCAACACGTCCTCCGGAGATCTCGCAGGTTGCCACACACCACTCCGCAGACCACCGTGGATGGACGCGGCGTGTCGGGACCAACGTGGAGCACAGGAGCCGGACGGTGACGCTGGAGCGGGATGACGTCACATAGGCCACGCCCCTTTTTTTCTATTCTACCATGTGGTAACCAGCCCATCCTGTTTTACACATCGGTACGAGTATACCCCTTGTGATGTCCAGCATTGTTACTGTGTCTCATTAAATATTTTTATGCACTATGGAGCGCCCCCATATGTCATTTCTCTTTTAGATTCCATCATCCTGTGAGATCCAGGATTCATTTGTTTATCATTTGGGGAGCAGCGGTCCCAGCTCAATGTGTGGACTCTAGTGCTTCAAGACTAACATTGGTCGTTCTGTGGTGAGCTGTATACGCATTCACCTATTGACTGTATACCAAGATAGACTGTCAGCGCCGGTCCTAATTCTTTTAATATATATATATATATATATATATATATACACAGTACAGTATACAACAACCCTCTTATTTCTCCTCCACCCCTCACTGCATGTCTTCTACTGGTTTTAACAATCCTCTTGAGAACCGTACAGGGTATTATATAATATTGATTTATTAATTTATAGCATAGTAAAATAAAGCTCTATATACACTATATAGTAATAGCAAATTCTGGGCCTGATTCAGAGCCACTCGTAAGTGGCAGCTCGTTCGCTCTGAGCGATGTTTGCCCAACTGCGCATGCGTACGGATCGTTATACGCATGCGCGAACCAGTCAGTGCGGCCGAAATTCATGTGCTCGCAAAATAGTGAATGCCTGCTAATTTGAGTGACAGGAGGAGGCGTATGTGGGTGGTAACAGGGGAAGGTGCTTGAAAACGGGGAGTGGAGATCCGAACGCAGGCGTGCTTAAAGGTCAAAACGGGCGTTTTATGGGTGTGCATAATTAAAACAGCAGCGTCATTGACCACGTCACTGGGTTATTTTATAGTCAGAACTGCTCGCAAAATTGTGGTAGCAAAAACCAACCCCAAGAATAGCGAGCAGTTCATACGCTGGTCGATGTACTCGATTAATCTAATAAATAGCGGACATGACGTAGGATGCGAGCGGCCAGGGGGCGTAGTTTCCCAAAAAACGACCGCAAGTTTTGTTCGCTCGTTCAGACCTAGAGGCGTGAACAGACCGCAAACAGCGAACGGTTCATTTGAATAGCCACCCCTATTTTCTGGACGAGCGAGCGCAAATAGCGACCGGCTCTGAATCAGGCCCCCTGTTTTTAATTACTAGTAAAATCTGAGTAATGACAACATGTTCTCCCCAGTACAATAACTGTTCCTGTCTCCATGATTAGGCCACGCCCAGTGGCAGACTGGAGCATGAAGGACCCACAGGGGAATGCAATAATAGAGGCCCACAAAGGGGTGTGGCCAGTCACTGGAGGGGGTGTGGCCAGCTATAATGGGTATATTTTATAGTCTTCTATTTTTATAGTAGAAATAGAATACATACGCTCTCTCTATTAGTGGGGGAGGTCAGTGATCTACTCCTGTGCATGGCAGTCAGTTATGTGGGTAAGGAAGATTGTGGTGGGCATCGGGGGTCATGGTATGGAGTGGCCAGGTGGATAGTACAAACAGCAGAGAGATAGTGTTTGCTATGGAAGGGTCACAGGAATAGTGTAGGTAGTGGTGAGTATGGAGGAGTCAGGGAGGTAGCGCAGTGAGATAGTGTTTGGTATGGAGGAGTCAGGGGGTAGTGCAGATAAGTAGTGGTGAGTATGGAGGAGTCAGGGAGGTAGTGCAGAGAGATAGTTTTTGGTAAGGAGGGGTCAGGGGATAGTGCAGATAGGTAGTGGTGAGTATGGAGGGGTCAGGGGGTAGTGCGGATATATAGTGGCGAGTATGGAGAGGTCAGGGGGTAGTACAGATAGGTAGTGGTGAGTATGGAGGGGTCAGGGATGTAGTGCAGAGAGATAGTTTTTGGTAAGGAGGGGTCAGGGGGTAGTGCAGATAGGTAGTGGTGAGTATGGAGGGGTCAGGGGGTAGTGCAGATATATAGTGGTGAGTATGGAGGGGTCAGGGAGGTAGTGCAGATAGGTAGTGGTGAGTATGGAGGGGTCAGGGGGTAGTGCAGATAGGCAGTGGTGAGTATGGAGGGGTCAGGGGGTAGTGCAGAAAGGTAGTGGTGAGTATGGAGGGGTCAGGGAGGTAGTGCAGAGAGATAGTTTTTGGTAAGGAGGGGTCAGGGGGTAATGCAGATAGGTAGTGGTGAGTATGGAGGGGTCAGGGGGTAGTGCAGATATATAGTGGTGAGTATGGAGGGGTCAGGGGGTAGTGCAGATAGGTAGTGGTGAGTATGGAAGGGTCAGGGATGTAGTGCAGTGAGATAGTGTTTGGTAAGGAGGGGTCAGGGGTAGTGCAGATAGGTAATGGTGAGTATGGAGGGGTCAGGGGGTAGTGCAGATAAGTAGTGGTGAGTATGGAGGGGTCAGGGGTTAGTGAAGATAGGTAGTGGTGAGTATGGAAGGGTCAGGGATGTAGTGCAGTGAGATAGTGTTTGGTAAGGAGGGGTCAGGGGTAGTGCAGATAGGTAGTGGTGAGTATGGAGGGTTCAGGGGGTAGTGCAGATAGGTAGTGGTGAGTATGGAGGAGTCAGGGAGGTAGTGCAGAGAGATAGTTTTTGGTAAGGAGGGGTCAGGGGGTAGTGCAGATAGGTAGTGGTGAGTATGGAGGGGTCAGGGGGTAGTGCAAATTTATAGTGGCGAGTATGGAGAGGTCAGGGGGTAGTGCAGATAGATAGTGGTGAGTATGGAGGGGTCAGGGATGTAGTGCAGAGAGATAGTTTTTGGTAAGGAGGGGTCAGGGGGTAGTGCAGATAGGTAGTGGTGAGTATGGAAGGGTGAGGGGGTAGTGCAGATATATAGTGGTGAGTATGGAGGGGTCAGGGGGTAGTCCAGATAGGTAGTGGTGAGTATGGAGGGGTCAGGGGGTAGTGCAGATAGGCAGTGGTGAGTATGGAGGGGTCAGGGGGTAGTGCAGAAAGGTAGTGGTGAGTATGGAGGGGTCAGGGAGGTAGTGCAGAGAGATAGTTTTTGGTAAGGAGGGGTCAGGGGGTAGTGCAGATAGGTAGTGGTGAGTAGGGAGGGGTCAGGGGGTAGTGCAGATATATAGTGGTGAGTATGGAGGGGTCAGGGGGTAGTGCAGATAGGTAGTGGTGAGTATGGAAGGGTCAGGGATGTAGTGCAATGAGATAGTGTTTGGTAAGGAGGGGTCAGGGGTAGTGCAGATAGGTAATGGTGAGTATGGAGGAGTCAGGGGGTAGTGCAGATAGGTAGTGGTGAGTATGGAGGGGTCAGGGGTTAGTGCAGATAGGTAGTGGTGAGTATGGAAGGGTCAGGGATGTAGTGCAATGAGATAGTGTTTGGTAAGGAGGGGTCAGGGGTAGTGCAGATAGGTAGTGGTGAGTATGGAGGGTTCAGGGGGTAGTGCAGATAGGTAGTGGTGAGTATGGAGGGGTCAGGGGGTAGTGCAGATAGGTAGTGGTGAGTATGGAGGGGTCAGGGAGGTAGTGCAGATAGGTAGTGGTGAGTATGGAGGGGTCAGGGGGTAGTGCAGATAGGTAGTGGTGAGTATGGAAGGGTCAGGGATGTAGTGCAGCGAGATAGTGTTTGGTAAGGAGGGGTCAGGGGTAGTGCAGATAGGTAGTGGTGAGTATGGAGGGGTCAGGGAGGTAGTGCAGATAGGTAGTGGTGAGTATGGAGGGGTCAGGGAGGTAGTGCAGATAGGTAGTGGTGAGTATGGAGGGGTCAGGGTGGTAGTGCGGATAGGTAGTGGTGAGTATGGAGGGGTCAGGGATGTAGTGCAGTGAGATAGTGTTTGGTAAGGAGGGGTCAGGGAGGTAGTGCAGATAGGTAGTGGTGAGTATGGAGGGGTCAGGGATGTAGTGCAGTGAGATAGTGTTTGGTAAGGAGGGGTCAGGGGTAGTGCAGATAGGTAGTGGTGAGTATGGAGGGGTCAGGGGTAGTGCAGATAGGTAGTGGTGAGTATGGAGGGGTCAGGGGGTAGTGCAGACAGGTAGTGGTGAGTATGGAGGGGTCAGGGATGTAGTGCAGTGAGATAGTGTTTGGTAAGGAGGGGTCAGGGAGGTAGTGCAGATAGGTAGTGGTGAGTATGGAGGGGTCAGGGATGTAGTGCAGTGAGATAGTGTTTGGTAAGGAGGGGTCAGGGGTAGTGCACATAGGTAATGGTGAGTATGGAGGGGTCAGGGGGTAGTGCAGATAGGTAGTGGTGAGTATGGAGGGGTCAGGGAGGTAGTGCAGTGAGAAAGTGTTCGGTAAGGAGGGGTCAGGGAGGTAGTGCAGATAAGTAGTGGTGAGTATGGAGGGGTCAGGGATTTAGTGCAGTGAGATAGTGTTTGGTATGGAGGGGTCAGGGAGGTAGTGCAGATAGGTAGTGGTGAGTATGGAGGGGTCAGGGGGTAGTGCAGATAGGTAGTGGTGAGTATGGAGGGGTCAGGGAGGTAGTGCAGAAAGATAGTTTTTGGTAAGGAGGGGTCAGGGGGTAATGCAGATAGGTAGTGGTGAGTATGGAGGGGTCAGGGGGTAGTGCAGATATATAGTGGTGAGTATGGAGGGGTCAGGGGGTAGTGCAGATAGGTAGTGGTGAGTATGGAAGGGTCAGGGATGTAGTGCAGTGAGATAGTGTTTGGTAAGGAGGGGTCAGGGGTAGTGCAGATAGGTAATGGTGAGTATGGAGGGGTCAGGGGGTAGTGCAGATAAGTAGTGGTGAGTATGGAGGGGTCAGGGGTTAGTGAAGATAGGTAGTAGTGAGTATGGAAGGGTCAGGGATGTAGTGCAGTGAGATAGTGTTTGGTAAGGAGGGGTCAGGGGTAGTGCAGATAGGTAGTGGTGAGTATGGAGGGTTCAGGGGGTAGTGCAGATAGGTAGTGGTGAGTATGGAGGAGTCAGGGGGTAGTGCAGATAAGTAGTGGTGAGTATGGAGGAGTCAGGGAGGTAGTGCAGATAGGCAGTGGTGAGTATGGAGGGGTCAAGGGGTAGTGCAGAAAGGTAGTGGTGAGTATGGAGGGGTCAGGGAGGTAGTGCAGAGAGATAGTTTTTGGTAAGGAGGGGTCAGGGGGTAGTGCAGATAGGTAGTGGTGAGTAGGGAGGGGTCAGGGGGTAGTGCAGATATATAGTGGTGAGTATGGAGGGGTCAGGGGGTAGTGCAGATATATAGTGGTGAGTATGGAGGGGTCAGGGGGTAGTGCAGATAGGTAGTGGTGAGTATGGAAGGGTCAGGGATGTAGTGCAGTGAGATAGTGTTTGGTAAGGAGGGGTCAGGGGTAGTGCAGATAGGTAATGGTGAGTATGGAGGGGTCAGGGGGTAGTGCAGATAGGTAGTGGTGAGTATGGAGGGGTCAGGGGTTAGTGCAGATAGGTAGTGGTGAGTATGGAAGGGTCAGGGATGTAGTGCAGTGAGATAGTGTTTGGTAAGGAGGGGTCAGGGGTAGTGCAGATAGGTAGTGGTGAGTATGGAGGGTTCAGGGGGTAGTGCAGATAGGTAGTGGTGAGTATGGAAGGGTCAGAGGGTAGTGCAGATAGGTAGTGGTGAGTATGGAGGGGTCAGGGAGGTAGTGCAGATTGGTAGTGGTGAGTATGGAGGGGTCAGGGGGTAGTGCAGATAGGTAGTGGTGAGTATGGAAGGGTCAGGTATGTAGTGCAGTGAGATAGTGTTTGGTAAGGAGGGGTGAGGGGTAGTGCAGATAGGTAGTGGTGAGTATGGAGGGGTCAGGGAGGTAGTGCAGATAGGTAGTGGTGAGTATGGAGGGGTCAGGGATGTAGTGCAGTGAGATAGTGTTTGGTAAGGAGGGGTCAGGGAGGTAGTGCAGATAGGTAGTGGTGAGTATGGAGGGGTCAGGGATGTAGTGCAGTGAGATAGTGTTTGGTAAGGAGGGGTCAGGGGTAGTGCAGATAGGTAGTGGTGAGTATGGAGGGGTCAGGGGTAGTGCAGATAGGTAGTGGTGAGTATGGAGGGGTCAGGGGGTAGTGCAGACAGGTAGTGGTGAGTATGGAGGGGTCAGGGATGTAGTGCAGTGAGATAGTGTTTGGTAAGGAGGGGTCAGGGAGGTAGTGCAGATAGGTAGTGGTGAGTATGGAGGGGTCAGGGATGTAGTGCAGTGAGATAGTGTTTGGTAAGGAGGGGTCAGGGAGGTAGTGCAGATAGGTAGTGATGAGTATGGAGGGGTCAGGGATGTAGTGCAGTGAGATAGTGTTTGGTAAGGAGGGGTCAGGAGTAGTGCACATAGGTAATGGTGAGTATGGAGGGGTCAGGGGGTAGTGCAGATAGGTAGTGGTGAGTATGGAGGGGTCAGGGAGGTAGTGCAGTGAGAAAGTGTTCGGTAAGGAGGGGTCAGGGAGGTAGTGCAGATAGGTAGTGGTGAGTATGGAGGGGTCAGGGATTTAGTGCAGTGAGATAGTGTTTGGTATGGAGGGGTCAGGGAGGTAGTGCAGATAGGTAGTGGTGAGTATGGAGGGGTCAGGGGGTAGTGCAGATAGGTAGTGGTGAGTATGGAGGGGTCAGGGAGGTAGTGCAGTGAGAAAGTGTTCGGTAAGGAGGGGTCAGGGAGGTAGTGCAGATAGGTAGTGGTGAGTATGGAGGGGTCAGGGATTTAGTGCAGTGAGATAGTTTTTGGTATGGAGGGGTCAGGGAGGTAGTGCAGATAGGTAGTGGTGAGTATGGAGGGGTCAGGGGGTAGTGCAGATAGGTAGTGGTGAGTATGGAGGGGTCAGGAGGTAGTGCAGATAGGTAGTGGTGAGTATGGAGGGGTCAGGGTGTTGTGCAGATAGGTAGTGGTGAGTATGGAGGGGTCAGGGAGGTAATGCAGATAGGTAGTGGTGAGTATGGAGGGGTCAGGGGGTAGTGCAGATAGGTAGTGGTGAGTATGGAGGGGTCAGGGAGGTAGTGCAGAGAGATAGTGTTTGGTAAGGAGATGTCGAAGCCGAATAATTGGCTGAGACCGTATCAGTTTAAAATCAGATCTGCGCGACGCCATTTTGCGAATAGCAACGAGAGCCATTTTGCGACTGGCCGCTCAGCACCATTTTAGTGAAACTCGCTACTATAAGTACATACGGCGATGCTATTTAGCGTCGTGCGATTCCCACGCAATAGAAAGAAGTTAAATGTCCTTACCACATAAATACAGACAGTCACTAAAACATATAAACTAATTATCCCTGCAAGACACGCACAATAATGTACTCCACAAAACACATAGTCGCACAACGCTAACTTGCATCTTTTCCCAATTCCCCAATACTTACACACTGCACACTTACATGAAAGGTTTCCTAGTACTAAAGTGTAATATTCAAGGTTCATCCAGTGGTTATTAATGTTGTGTAATAAAGGTTATTTAATATCTAAGGTTTAGTACATGGTAAACAGACCGTGTCTGGTGTTGTACTGATCCACTGTGTCTCCACAGATTTCCGGTACCATCGGTGAGAAGATCGGAAAAGACATCTGCAAACTATGGACTATAGAGAGTTAAAACATTAAAATGTACTCTGTAATGTTAGCAGAATAGATTTGCATGCAGCGGGAAAAAAGGATACAAAGGGCAATTGGAGGCCGTTGTGTCCATTTGAAATTGTCCAATAAATGATCCTGTAACCAAGACACCTTTAACAAGAACCAATGGAATCATGCCAAATGTGTCTATTGTATTCCATTCCCAATCCCTGAAAGAGTATATATGTGCGCTCTCTGACACACAGTCTGGAGTCTTCTTGCTGATGCTGTTGATGGAGGTTTCTTGCTGATGCCGGTATCTGGGCCCAGAGCGCGTGCGTATGTACAACTGTACCTTGGGTCTGTATGATTTATTTGCGCTATTTGTCTTTATATCACAGCGTGTAACCATCTGTTTTTAAGCTGAATAATAACTTTTTGTGCTTTGGAAACACATTCAAAGTCTGAAGGCATTTATTTACTGTGCGACTCATTACGCTAATAGCGACAATTCTAGAAGGTATAGGCAGGATCTAGAAGGTATAGGCAGGATCTAGAAGGTATAGGCAGGATTTAGAAGGTATAGGCAGGATCTAGAAGGTATAGGCAGGATTTAGAAGGTATAGGCAGGATCTAGAAGGTATAGGCAGGATTTAGAAGGTATAGCCAGGATCGTACAGAGGTTTTAAGTAGGTTTTGATAGAGGGGTCAGGGGGTAGTGCAGACAGGTAGTGGTGAGTATGGAGGGGTCAGGGAGGTAGTACAGATAGGTAGTGGTGAGTATAGAAGGGTCAGGGAGGTAGTGCAGAGAGATAGTGTTTGGTATGGAGGGGTCAGGGAGGTAGTGCAGATAGGTAGTGGTGAGTATGGAGGGGTCAGGGGGTAGTGCAGTTAGATAGCGTTTGGTAAGGAGAGGTCAGGAGGTAGTGCAGATAGGTAGTGGTGAGTATGGAGGGGTCAGGGAGGTAGTGCAGAGAGATAGTGTTTGGTATGGAGGGGTCAGGGAGGTAGTGCAGATAGGTAGTGGTGAGTATGGAGGGGTCAGGGAGGTAGTGCAGAGAGATAGTGTTTGGTATGGAGGGGTCAGGGAGGTAGTACAGATAGGTAGTGGTGAGTATAGAAGGGTCAGGGAGGTAGTGCAGAGAGATAGTGTTTGGTATGGAGGGGTCAGGGAGGTAGTGCAGATAGGTAGTGGTGAGTATGGAGGGGTCAGGGGGTAGTGCAGTTAGATAGCGTTTGGTAAGGAGAGGTCAGGGAGGTAGTGCAGATAGGTAGTGGTGAGTATGGAGGAGTCAGGGAGGTAGTGCAGAGGGATAGTGTTTGGTAAGGAGAGGTCAGGGGGTAGTGCAGATAGGTAGTGGTGAGTATGGAGGTGTCAGGGAGGTAGTGCAGATAGGTAGTGGTGAGTATGGTGGGGTCAGGGGATAGTGCAGATAGGTAGTGGTGAGTATGGAGGGGTCAGGAGGTAGTGCAGATAGGTAGTTGTGAGTATGGAGGGGTCAGGGAGGTAGTACAGATAGGTAGTGGTGAGTATAGAAGGGTCAGGGAGGAAGTGCAGAGAGATAGTGTTTAGTATGGAGGGGTCAGGGAGGTAGTGCAGATAGGTAGTGGTGAGTATGGAGGGGTCAGGGGCTAGTGCAGTTAGATAGCGTTTGGTAAGGAGGGGTCAGGAGGTAGTGCAGATAGGTAGTGGTGAGTATGGAGGAGTCAGGGAGGTAGTGCAGATAGGTAGTGGTGAGTAAGGAGGGGTCAGGGTGGTAGTGCAGAGAGATAGTGTTTGGTAAGGTGGGGTCAGGAGGGTAGTGCAGATAGGTAGTGGTGTGTATGGAGGAGTCAGGGAGGTAGTGCAGATAGGTAGTGGTGAGTATGGAGGGGTCAGGGGATAGTGCAGATAGGTAGTGGTGAGTATGGAGGGGTCAGGAGGTAGTGCAGATAGGTAGTGGTGAGTATGGAGGGGTCAGGAGGTAGTACAGATAGGTAGTGGTGAGTATGGAGGGGTCAGGGAGGTAGTGCAGAAAGATTGCGTTTGGTAAGGAGGGGTCAGGGGGTAGTGCAGATAGGTAGTGGTGAGTATGGAGGGGTCAGAGTGGTAGTGCAGAGAGATAGTGTTTGGTAAGGAGGGGTCAGGAGAGTAGTGCAGATAGGTAGTGGTGTGTATGGTTGAGTCAGGGAGGTAGTGCAGAGAGATAGTGTTTGGTATGGAGGGGTCAGGGGGTAGTGCAGATAGGTAGTGGTGTGTATGGAGGAGTCAGGGAGGTAGTGCAGAGAGATAGTGTTTGGTAAGGAGGGGTCAGGAGGTAGTGCAGATAGGTAGTGGTGAGTATGGAGAAGTCAGGGAGGTAGTGCAGATAGGTAGTGGTGAGTATGGAGGAGTCAGGGGGTAGTGCAGAGAGATAGTGTTTGGTAAGGAGGGGTCAGGGGGTAGTGCAGATAGGTAGTGGTGAGTATGGAGGAGTCAGGGAGGTAGTGGAGATAGGTAGTGGTGTGTATGGAGGAGTCAGGGAGTTAGTGCAGAGAGATAGTGTTTGGTAAGGAGGGGTCAGGAGGTAGTGCAGATAGGTGGTGGTGAGTATGGAGGAGTCACGGAGGTAGTGCAGATAGGTTGTGGTGAGTATGGAGGAGTCAGGGAGGTAGTGCAGATAGGTAGTGGTGAGTATGGAGGAGTCAGGGAGGTAGTGCAGATAGGTAGTGGTGAGTAGGGAGGAGTCAGGGAGGTAGTGCAGAGAGATAGTGTTTGGTCAGGAGGTAGTGCAGATAGGTGGTGGTGAGTTTGGAGGAGTCAGGGAGGTAGTGCAGATAGGTAGTGGTGAGTATGGAGGGTCAGGGAGGTAGTTCAGAGAGATAGTGTTTGGTAAGGAGAGGTTAGGGAGGTAGTGCAGATAGGTAGTGGTTAGTATGGAGAGGTCAGGGAGGTAGTGCAGATAGATAGTGGTGAGTATGGAGGGGTCAGGGATGTAGTGCAGTGAGATAATGTTTGGTATGGAGGGGTCAGGGGGTAGTGCAGATAGGTAGTGGTGAGTATGGAGGGGTCAGGGATGTAGTGCAGTGAGATAGTGTTTGGTATGGAGAGGTCAGGGGGTAGTGCAGATAGGTAGTGGTGAGTATGGATGGGTCAGGGAGGTAGTGGTGAGCATGTAGAGGTCAAGGAGGTAGTGGTGAGTATGGAGGGGTCAGGGGGTAGTGCAGATAAGTAGTGGTGAGTATGGAGGGGTCAGGGAGGCAGTGCAGTGAGTCAGTGTTTGGTAAGGAGAGGTCAGGGGAGCAATGCAGATAGATAGTGGTGAGTATGGAAAGGTCAGGGAGGTAGTGGTGAGCCACCCATTAAAACTTGCAATCAGTTGTGGGTAAATGAGACCACTATACATATACTAACATTAAGCCCCACTGTATTGCCTTCCATTTTATGTCACAGTATATTGAATTTACTTTATAGCACACTGTAGTGCCGTCCCACATTATGCCACTGTAGTGCCCACACATTATGCCATCTGCAGTGCCCACGCATTATGCTACACTGTAGTGCCAACACATTATACCACACTGTAGTCCCCACACATTATGCCACCTGTAGTTCCCACATTATTCTACACTGTAGTCCCCACACATTATACCACACTGTAGTCCCCACACATTATGCTACACTGTAGTGCCAACACATTATGCCACCTGTAGTGCCCCCACCTTATACAACAGTATAGTGCCCACACATTATGCCACCTGTAGCACTCACACACTATACCACACTGTAGTGCCCACACATTATGCCACACTGCAGTGCCCACACATTATGTCACCTGTAGTGCCCACACGTTATACTTTATAACACACTGTAGTGCCGGCCTACATTATGCCACTGTAGTGCCCACACATTATACCATCTGCCGTGCCCACGCATTATTCTACTCTGTAGTGCCCACACATTATGCCACACTGTAGTGCCCACACATTATGCCACACTGTAGTCTCCACACATTATACCACACTGTAGTGCCCACACATTATATCACACCATAGTGCCCACACATTATGCCACACTGTAGTCCCCACACATTATACCACACTGTAGTGCCCACACATTATGCTTAGAACAAGAATTTAGCCAATGGCGCTGCAAAAGGAACTCAAATCAATATAAAAATGTACGATATATCTATAGAAATATTGATAATAATGTAGCAGGTGTGCCACGCTGCTGCTATGGTTGCTAGCCTTAAGAAGAAACAAAATAAGAAGAAATAACAGCGCTGTGGGCAGGGCCGCCATCAGGGGGGGACTGCCGGGCCTGTAGTCCCGGGCCCGGAGAGAGAGAGGGCCCGGTGGTCAGCATTAATGTAGAAGACGTGGCGCAGGCACTGGCAGCATTCCAAATAAGTTGCCAGCCGCGAGCCAATTAGAGCTCGCGGAACGGCAGCCAATCAGGAGCGGCCGCTCCTGATTGGCTGCTTACAGAACGACAACCAATCAGGAGCGGCCGCTCCTGATTGGTTGTCCCGCGAGCAGCCAATCAGCAATGGCCGCCCTTGATTGGCTGTCGGTCCGTGAGCAGCCAATCAGCAGTTGCCTTACCTGAAATGCCACCGACAATTTCTTGTGGCTGCCGGTGCATAACCCACTGCTGCGGCCCTGCAACCTGGGCCCCCGCTCTCTCCCTGGACCGACTAAAATAAGTACTTAAGTCCTAATAATGCAACCAGCCTTTCACTGAGCGTCGTCCCCCCCACCCAAGTCCAGACAACCTTCCCTACCCTGTGCCTCTCCCCTACTCCTAACAGCCCTCCCTCCCATGTCCCTCCCCCTTCTCCAGCCTTGCCTAACCTGCTCCCCCCCCCCAATATGGTTCAGCCTTCCCTGCCCTATGCTCTTCCCCAGGGGGGCCCTGAATTGTTTAAAACACCACAGAGACTTAGGACCTTATTCAGAGTCGGTCGTACGGTCTACGACCGCACGGCCGTCTCGATGTTTGGCCAGTGCGCATGCGCACGAGGGAGCCGGCTCCCTCGTGCGCATGCGTGACACCCGCTACGACCGACAGCGTCGGTCGTAGCGGGTCTCTTTCCAAAGGGGGCGAGCTATCGATGTTGATTGACAGCTCACCCCGTTTGGAAGGCGGGCCGGGGGTATGGCAGCCCAAATGGAGGCGTTGCCGTGGGAACGCCTACCGTTTGGGGGAGGCCCCACTGACATCACAAGTGATGTCAGTGGAGAGCTTCCGGCTCTGACAGAGCCAGAAGCTCTCCGGGGCTTACGACAAGTGAGACCCTACCCTCTGACAGAGCCAGAAGCTCTCTGGGGCTTACGACAAGTGAGACCATCGCGACCATCACCCGAGCGGTCGTTAGAGCTGTGGGTGTAAACCCACAGCCTAACGACCGAAACAGAGGCGGGCGGTCAGGATGCAAGCGGGCGCCCAGTTTCTGAGCGACCGCTTGCATCCTCTGACCGCCTCTGAATGAGGTCCATAATATCAGCCAGCAGCTGATTGCTATTTACTTGTAACACTGATGATCAGCTGCCCAAACTCGTACTAAATATGTCTTATAATTTGTATTGGATCCAAGCACCAAGGAATAAAAAGTCTCAATGAATTTCACAGTTTCAATGTTCCTCTTTATATATTAATCTCCCGATGGAGAAATTGATTAATTCCAATGAACAATGGCAAGATCTTACTGCAAATTGCACAGAGGATATTTTGAGAATAAAGTTATTCCATATACTGGTAAAAATGTAAGCTCTTACCACCAGCCTCCCGGTCCTGACTGCCTGCTGGCAGAGACCTCTCGCTCAGACTCAGTCCCGGCTTGCGACACCCGGTAATCGGCCGCTTATGTGTGGTGGCCTGGGTGGTACCTGTAATGTCCTACGGTAGTAGGAAACAGATCCCCAACTCCACTGGCTCCGTTTGCGGCGTTCACTCTCCACGCTGCAGCTCGCCTGATGCTTCCCAGCAATGCGCGGCCTCTCAACATGGTGTTTGGGGATATCCGTAATACCCGGCAGAGGTGTATTAGTGAGATGATACGTCCTAGTAGGACTATAATAGCTCAGCCTCTCCGCTGTCTCAGGACTGGCGATAACGGCAGAATAATTATCCGAGTGGTAGTAAATGTACTGCTGGGCAAAAATGTCTCTCACGCTGGTACTCAATGACCGCTGATGTAGTACCCTGAGCGTTTCTCCCCATCGGGATGTCCTCAGAGGGGTGTGTCCAGTACAATGTTTATTCACCCTTAATATACCAGGTTGAATTCTAAAACACCTGTGTATAATTAAATCATTCAATAAAGCTTAATTTCAGAGTAGTGCTGACATAACTATTATTGCCACAGAGAAGTGTACCGCATTTCTCTATGCAACTAATACAGATAATTACATAAAAACAGAAAAATAATAAATGTATGAAATTAAAAAATATTAATAATAATGTGATAAAATATATTCTATAACAATTACATACCCGTACCTAATACAATGTTCTATAATAATTGTATCATTTAATAAATAAATAGATTAATAAAAATCAAATAATCTCTCTATATTAGATATATAGGAGCAAAGAAAAATATGTGTATATATGTGTAAAAGCCAATAAAAATATATTATGTGTAAACTAAGTAATGTTCATATATTAAATAACTGACTAAACAAAAAATATTTTGTATATAAGATATTTAAAATTATCATTAGTTATCATAACTATACTAAAACCTACTTATAGTAACTAAATAAGAGGGGTATTCAATGTGAAACGTTAACTTCACTGTCGAAGTTAACGTTTCATATCGGAGTTTTTACCTGCGTTAAAGAATGGTGCGCGCTCCCGCTTATCCCCGTATTCAATATAAAATTAACGAAAACGGGAAACTCCGAAGTTGGATCTGCGTAAAGCTACAAATTTTTCCTTAAAATAATTGTAAGACCCCCCTAAAGTTGTAAAAACATGGGGGGACACTATGGGTACCCCCGTTTTACCCTTTAATTGAAAGTCGGGGATTTAAATAGCCGCAGCAGATGCTTTTTTCCCGACATTGAAGAAATGTTGCAGAAGAGCACTTAGGTTATTTTTTTCGGTTTTTTTAAGTGGTCCCATCAAATTTGGGGTACATGAAAATGGGTACTAGCATATTTTGATGTCCCTAAAGTGAGTTTTTAAAAATTCTGCATTTGTGCACCTGCCGCTATACTTCTATTCTTCAAAACACGTGCCGCTAATAATTCTATTATAGAATACACCTGCCGCATACTTGCAGAATAGCCCTGAAACTATTTCCCTATTGTTAAACAATTTTTTCACAATTTTTTTTTTTCACCCCAATTTTTAAATTAATTTTTTGGGGTGTCCCTTTTTTTTTTTTAAACTTTTTTTGACACAGTTCTTTTTTAAATGTCATTCCCAGGGGGACAGGCTATTTTTTTTAAGCCTGCACCCCTAAACCCCAATTCTGCACTTTTTTTCGGCACCTATTCAATGGTGAAAAGTAACACCGTTATTTATCAAAGACTTTTCAAAACTGCGATAAGTCTTTGAAATTGAATACGGTGTAAAAGTAAAACCTGCGATAATGACGTCATACCTCCGATATTAACGCAAAAACGATGTTTTCGCTCCCATATTGAATACCCCTCTAAATCTGGTATATAGTGGATCATCTAAAATGACATGATTTACTACTAAACAGACCTATTCTAAAACAATTGTTACACATAATAACAATAATAATTGATATTATTGCATCCAAAGATTATAGGTGATATTATTCTTAGGCCCTCATTCAGAGCCACTCGTAAGCGGCCGCTCGTTCGTTATGAGCGATATTCGCTCATCTGCGCATGCGTACGGATTGTAATACGCATGCGCGAACCAGTCAGTGCGGCCGAAAATCGTTTGTTCGTAATATAGCGAATGCCTGCTATTTTGAGTGACAGGAGGAGGCGTATGTGGGTGGTAACAGGGGAAGGTGCTTGAAAACGGGGAGTGGAATTCAGAACGCAGGCGTGCTTAAAGGTCAAAACGGGCGTTTTAAGGGTGTGCATAATTAATACAGCAGCGTCATTGACCACGTCACCTGGTTGTTTTATAGTCAGAACTGCTTGCAATATAGCGGTAGGAAAAACCAGCCACAAGAATAGCGAGCAGTTCATACGCTGGTTTATGTACTCGATTAATCTAATAAATAGCGGACATGACGTATGGTGCGAGCGGCCAGGGGGTGTATTTTTCGCTCGTTCAGACATAGAGGCGTGAACAGACCGCAAAGAGTGAACGGTTCATTTGAATAGCCACCCCCTTTTTCAGAACGAGCGAGCGCAAATAGCGTCCGGCTCTGAATCAGGGCCTTAGACCACTGCAACCTCAGATGTTTCACTTTCAATGACATGCTGGTAATAGGAATACTAATAATAGGATCTATCTATGCACAAAATAATATAATAAATGAGGTAACTTGTCAGTTAAAATTCAGCACCTTTGGTTACATGAACTATCGCTGAGACATATACTCTCACTATATATAAATGCATGATCTAATTCTGATAGTGTATGCAAAGAAGGAAAACATAAAGTAAAGGAAAAAAGAAAAAATATAAGTCAGGAACATATCTCTTCATTAGAACTCATGATTATACAAGTCATAATTTGGCCATGTAACCTCTATGCTAGAATCATATAGGAACTAAGGAGTGCAGAGTGGGTGTAGTTTAAAGCTAAATATATCATTATGAATAGGGTAACACTGCATACACGTGGTGACCTGGATACCATGATATACCTCAAAGGACTTCATTAAGATCTATAGTTTCATTCAGACCTTCAGGAAACAAGCTATTGAATCCGTGTATCCAATACACTTCCCGTGTGCAAAGTCTTTTGTACCTATCTCCTCCCCTACAGGTGTGTTTGATATGTTCCACACCCGTGATGGTAAGGCTATCTGCACTGCTATTATGATGTAATACAAAATGTCTTGAAACACTATGGGCCATGACCTTATTTAATATATTTCTTCTGTGTTCTCCAAACATAAGTTTAAGATTTCTAGTGGTTCTACCTATATAGGAAAGATTACAACTACATTGTAACAGATAGATTACATAATCTGTTCTACAGTTTATAAATTCTTTCATCTTGTAAACTTTATTTGAAAATTTCAATGGTAACTGTTTGGTTTTATTTTTAACACGAGGACACATTAAACATCTAGTGTTTCCACATTTATAAAAGCCTGGTGGGATACTGGGAATATAAGAGGATCTAGATGGCTCATCCTGCTGTTTGCTGGATCTAAAAAAACGGGGGGCAAGAATACTCTTCAGATTACGATTTTTCTTAAATACAATACATGGTTCATCCTCAATGATGTTTCTGAGGATGGGATCGCCCTTAAGAATTGGATAATTCTTTTTAATAAGATTTTTTATTTGGTAGGCTGCCTTATTATATTTACAAATGTATGGTATTCCCTCCACCAGTTCCGTATCTGAGGGTTTATGGGTGGTAATTGTACCTGTGCTTCTTTCCCATCCCAATAATAAATAAATCATCAATAAAACAGTCTTGTCCTATATGGCCGTTTTATTGATGATTTATTTATTATTGGGATGGGGAAGAAGGCCTCTGATGAAGTATGTAAAATGGATCGGGAACATTTGTTAGGACCTTCTCAAACATATAGGAACAAGCTCATGAATATTAATAATACCACCCATAAACCCTCAGATACGGAACTGGTGGAGAGAATACCATACATTTGTAAATATAATAAGGCAGCCTACCAAATTAAAAATCTTATTAAAAAGAATTATCCAATTCTTAAGGGCGATCCCATCCTCAGAAACATCATTGAGGATGAACCATGTATTATATTTAAGAAAAATCGTAATCTGAAGAGTAGTCTTGCCCCCAGTTTTTTTAGATCCAGCAAACAGCAGGATGAGCCATCTAGATCCTCTTATATTCCCAGTATCCCACCAGGCTTTTATAAATGTGGAAACACTAGATGTTTAATGTGTCCTCATGTTAAAAATAAAACCAGTTACCATTGAAATTTTCAAATAAAGTTTATAAGATTAAAGAATGTATAAACTGTAGAACAGATTGTGTAATCTATCTGTTACAATGCAGTTGTAATCTTTCCTATATAGGTAGAACCACTAGAAATCTTAAACTTAGGTTTGGAGAACACAGAAGAAACATATTAAATAAGGCCATGACCGATAGTGTTTCAAGACATTTTGTATTACATCATAATAGCAGTCCAGATAGCCTTACCATCACGGGTGTGGAACATATCAAACACTCCTGTAGGGGAGGAGATAGGTACAAAAGACTTGCACACGGGAAGTGTATTGGATACACGAATTCAATAGCTTGTTTCCTGAAGGTCTGAATGAAACTATAGATCTTAATGAAGTCCTTTGAGGTATATCATGGTATCCAGGTCACCACGTGTATGCAGTGTTGCCCTATTCATAATTATATATTTAGCTTTAAACTACACCCACTCTGCACTCCTTAGTTCCTATATGATTCTAGCATAGAGGTTACATGGCCAAATTATGATTTGTATAATCATGAGTTCTAATGAAGAGATATGTTCCTGGCTTATATTTTTTCTTTTTTCCTTTACTTTATGTTTTCCTTCTTTGCATACACTATCAGAATTAGATCATGCATTTATATATAGTGAGAGTATATGTCTCAGCGATAGTTCATGTCACCAAAGGTGCTGAACTTTAACTGAGGACAAGTTACCTCATTTATTTATATTATTTTGTGCATAGATAGATCCTATTATTAGTATTCCTATTACCAGCATGTCACTGAAAGTGAAACATCTGAGGTTGCAGTGGTCTAAGAATAATAACATCTATAATCTTTGGATGCAATAATATCAATTATTATTGATATTATGTGTAACAATTGTTTTAGAATAGGTCTGTTTAGTAGTAAATCATGTCATTTTAGATGATCCACTATATACCAGAATATTTTAGTTATTATAAGTAGGTTCTAGTATCGTTATGATAACTAATGATAATTTTATATATCTTATATACAAAATATTTTTTGTTTAGTCGGTTATTTAATATATAAACATTACTTAGTTTACACATAATATATTTTTATTGGCTTTTACACATATATACACATATTTTTCTTTGCTCCTATATATCTAATATAGAGAGATTATTTGATTTTTATTAATCTATTTATTTATTAAATGATACAATTATTATAGAACATTGTATTAGGTATGGGTATGTAATTGTTATAGAATATATTTGATCACATTATTATTAATATTTTTTAATTTCATACATTTATTATTTTTCTGTTTTTATGTAATTATCTGTATTAGTTGCATAGAGAAATGCGGTACACTTCTCTGTGGCAATAATAGTTATGTCAGCACTGCTCTGAAATTGAGCTTTATTGAATGATTTAATTATACACAGGTGTTTTAGAATTGAACCTGGTATATTAAGGGTGAATAAACATTGTACTGGACACACCCCTCTGAGGACATCCCGATGGGGAGAAACGCGTCAGGGTACTACATCAGCGGTCATTGAGTACCAGTGTGAGAGACATTTTTGCCCAGCAGTACATTTACTACCACTCGGATAATTATTCTGCCGTTATTGCCAGTCCTGAGACAGCGGAGAGGCTGAGCTATTATAGTCCTACTAGGACGTATCATCTCACTAATACAACTCTGCCGGGTATTACGGATCTTCCCGGACACCATGTGGAGAGGCCGCGCATTGCTGGGAAGCATCAGGCGAGCGGCAGCGTGGAGAGTGAACGCCGCACAGAGCCAGTGGAGTTGGGGATTTGTTTCCTACTACCGTAGGACATTACAGGTACCACCCAGGCCACCACACATAAGCGGTCGATTACCGGGTGTCGCAAGCCGGGACTGAGTCTGAGCGAGAGGTCCCTGCCAGCAGGCAGTCAGGACCGGGAGGCTGGTGGTAAGAGCCTATATTTTTACCAGTATATGGAATAACTTTATTCTCAAAATATCCTCTGTGCAATTTGCAGTAAGATCTTGCCATTGTTCATTGGAATTAATCAATTTCTCCATCGGGAGATTAATATATAAAGAGGAACATTGAAACTGTGAAATTCATTGAGACTTTTTATTCCTTGGTGCTCGGATCCAATACAAATTATAAGACATATTTAGTATGAGTTTGGGCAGCTGATCATCAGTGTTACAAGTAAATAGCAATCAGCTGCTGGCTGATATTAAGGACCTCATTCAGAGTCAGTCGTAGCGGCCGCACAGTCATACGGGCTACGACCGCAAAATCCGATCTTACGGCTGTTCGATCGTAAACAAAGTGACGCCCATTCATTAGCACTGCACCTCCTCTAGCTACCGACTGATCTGATCGAACGAACAAGACAGTCGTAGTCAGGCGCTGTGATTCGCTGTATGCTAATTATGTTGTGATGGTTGCGGCCGTATGTGTTGTATTGATGGTCACATGTCATGTTTACATGGACTATCGATCAGCTTGTTATTAGCTTGTTGTCAATTATCTAATTAAAAGTGTTTAACTCTTGCTGTTCTTTTTATTCAGTTTTTTTTCATGTGTCAATAAACTTTATTGTTTTTTTTGTGGGTGTTTTCTCCGTTCTCGTTTTTTTTTCAAAATTCCAAAAACAAAGTAATGTTTATTATCTGTGAATGTACTGTTGCTAATTGTGTTAACTTTAAAAATGCATGTGCATTTTGCGTTAGGATCATTTGCACTCTTTTGTTTGCAATTGCACACTGCGTGTTTTATCCAATCAAATCTGACCTTGTTTTCTGGGTCACATGATTAAAGGATTGGCCAGTAGTGTTTTTTTTTTAGGAAACTGAGTAAATATTTTAGCCAATCATCTTTATTTTACCCCATGTATATTTCATGTTTTCTGAAAAATCGGCCATTGCCATCATGAGAGCCGCGGCCTTTACCCGTCGGGAATTATTGATTCTCGTCAATATTATGGACAGGCATATTATGAACGGCCAGCCTCCAATTTCAAACTGCATAAAGCGGGCGGCCTATGCGGAGGTGAGGCGAGCCCTTCGCAGTGCAGGATATAGGCGCAATATAGCGCAACTTGAGAGGCGGTGGTCAGATTTGCACCGTCGGTCGCCAGTTCTTTTGTGAAATTTGCGGGCTCGATTACGCAGATGTAAGTATGCGTTTGTATAAATGTTATAATTAGTGGACTTTTAAAAATGTCTGTTCCTTTTCCAATTTTTTAATTAAATGTAAACAAACCCTCCTGTATGTTGTCCCTATTGTCCTGTATGTGTAAAGTGTACTTGTATTGTGTAGCCGAAAGTGAAAACTAAACTTAGATTTTTGTAATATCTTTACATTTTAGAAACACAGCGGAGACAGAGAAGGGCCCGTAGATATGGACGCAATGCAGGTCCCAACCTGCAGCCCTCCTCCTCACCTTCCCCATCCGCTCAACCCAGCCCTCCCTCCCCAACACCATACTCCCCCAGTAACCCTCCCTCCCTCCTCCAAAACTCCCATAGTATTCCTCCCTCCCCTGCCCACTCATCCCAAATCTCCACTCCCGTGCCCGAGTCCTTAACCCAAATTTCCCCTCCCTTTGATTTTTTCGCCTCCATTTCCCCTCCCACCATTCCCCCAACTCCAACTTACTCCCCATCTGTTTCTCCAGCACCATCTCCCGCACCATCTCCATCGGGTGCTTTGTTGCAACGCTCTGATGGTATGTGTTTTTTAATTTTAATTTTTTTTTTTTTTGTGGACTGTTGTTGTTATCCATGTTGTTTTTTAAATATTTTGGCAGTGTGTTTGTTTTCTTTTTTACAGTATGGGTGTCATAATCATTGCACAGTAATCCTGTTCTTCCATATTTTTTGCTTAGGTTTTGTGCCTGGGCTCTTTTTATTTTTGGGGTGGGCAAAAATGTATGTCTTTTGGTGGTTTACAAAATGCTTTTTATTTGGTGTAAAAATTGATTACATTTGTATTTGTATTTTAGATTTAAATAAAACATGTCACAGAACTTGGGAAGGTGATAGGAACCAGACTAACCTTGTTAATGTTGTGTACACTGTGTTTAAAATGTACTAAGATGTAACTTCATTTGGAAAAGTTATGTTAGCCATAGCAAACAAACACATTGTCGTTTTGGATTATCAATAACATTCTAGAAGTGAATACGTGCAGTGTGTTTTAAGAGTATGGCCATCATGACTTAAGTATACGCCTCCCATTTTTTTTTAAAACATCCTAGGGTTTTTTTGGTTATGCCACATAGTTAGGGTTTAAAATTGTTTTTACACCATAAAATTTGAAACATAATAATAATGTTGTGTGGAGGAAACTTTCGAACACACCCTAACATCATTGTGTTTACCCACTTTTTGGGACCTTGACTAATGTTTAATGTTAAAATGTGGTTCATTTTTTAGATGTTTTTAACCTACAAATAAATTTTTCTGTCCACAGATCTAACCAACATCATGGTGGAAATTCTGGAGGAGCTGATACGAACAAGTGGCCATTTGGTACAGGCCTACTGCTGCCTAAAGCGTATTGTGGGGAGGCTGGAGAGATTTTAGTTTTCTTTGTCCTCTTTGTACATTTAAAAATGTAGTTTATTACAGTAAAGTTTTTGTTAGAAAAACATTTGTCCTCTTTTATTTTAAAAATTAAATGGTGTAATTCTGCATTTCAAATACTTTGTGAACAAAGCTGGGTGCCTTTCCATAGTGTAACTAATTCAAAAATGTTTATTTAAACCTTAAGAACATTTGCAGTAATGTTTTTTTAAAGTTTTGTTTGGGGTTGCCCTACATTATCCACCTCAAAATGGCTTTCCAAATACATTTACACCAAACATTTTTATTTAGGAAAATCATTTATTAACTAACAAAAATGTTGGCAACATGCTTTTAATCGTAAAAAGCATTTCATCACAGAATTACACATAAAAAATGTCCTCAGGGTTTTCCAAAATAAAATATCTTGCTTAGTCAGACATAAACAACAATAGCCAAAAACAAACAAAATATTTCTTTTTTAACATACAAATTTTTAAAAATAAAGCAACATTAACTAAACATGTGGTGGTATATCCGGTAAATTTTGATAGTTGACCAAAAACAGTACAGGGTATTGCCAATGGGTTCCATTATTTTTTCAGTTTTGGAAAGTGTTGTGATTTTTGAGGAATAAAAAATAAAAAAACAAATTAGGTACACCTTAAAATACATTTGCTCTAACTGTAACTTTCAAACTAAATTTAAAATTTATTACCTAAAAAATCTGGAAACAACAGAATCGCGTCTGGCCCCCCCCTGACAGCATCACAACACCTTCCTCCGGGGGGCCATCCTCTGGCAAGGCATCCTCTGGCTGCATGGGTACTCGACTCCTTATTGCAATGTTGTGTAAAATCCCACACAGGACCACAATGCGAGAAACCATATCCGGCGAGTACATGAGTGCACCACCAGAGTGATGGAGACACCGGAACCGGCCCTTTAAAAGGCCGATACAGTGCTCCACCACCTGCCTGGTGGCAGTAAATGCGGCATTATATTGAGTTTGTGGCCCTGGTGTGGGATTCAAATAAGGAGTCAGCAGCCAGGGTGTGCAAGGATATCCACTGTCACCTGATGGAAATGGGACACCAAAAGATACATAAATTGACCATGAAAACATGTTTACACTATTACTATAGCTACATACTGGATTTATACTTACCAAGAAGCCACTCGTACGCATCATGGCTGCAGCCTGGAAATTTGGTATTCAGGGATCTGGAGGGAGGCATCACATAGCACCATTACATTTAGCGAATGGAAATGTTTATGGTTCCTATAGATTTGTTCCCTGCATGCATTGGGCTGAAGTGCTATGTGAGTGCCATCCACTACCCCTATGACGTGTGGAAAGCAAGCAATCTCAAAAAACTTCTGCTTTACCACATCAAGAGCTTCCGTATCCAAAGGCATACTAATAAAATGTGCTACATGATTAAAGAAAGCATCTAGCACACGCCTCAGGATCCATGAAAATGAGGGCTGGGAGAGGCCACCCACCAGACCCACAGTGGTTTGGAAGGACCCAGAGGCGCAGAAATGTAACACCGCAAAAAACTGTGTAAGTGGTGTGATTGCTGTAGGAATGTGAATCTGACTTCCTAGATAATTCTTTACTATTGAAAGAGTGTCTAGGATAATATTTGGAGGCAGGCAATAAGTGGTTACAACCACATCATCAGGCATTCCAAAAAGGGTGACACATGTTCTATATATCTTGGCACTTGCACGTCTCCTATGCCTACGCCCAGGAGGAGGCTGAGGAAGGTTGGTGGGGGGCAACATGGCCACTATTAGCTGGCCCACATCGCTCTGTAAAGTTCAAAAAAAAAAAAAAATTTTGTTGAGAATGAATTTTCATTATTTTTCCTAAAATACTTAGCTTAGTAATAATGGCGCATATTCTTACAGGGTTGGGCAGTGCCATCTTCGGGAACCCCTACAGGTGTATTTTGTGTACGTTTTTTTTTAGAGAAGAAAAAGAAAATAATATTATATTTTAAAAACACCACTATTACTACTATTTTTTTAAACAATCCTTAACTTTGAAATTGGGCAATATTAAAAATAGAAAACTTAATTATTGTTTTATCAATTAAAACCAAAAATGCATTTTTAAATGTAAAATAAAAAACAAACAACACTTCAATATTAAATCAAACAAACTTTTAGGTTTGGAAAAATAGACACTTACCTGAATCAAGTACAAACTGGACTGTTAATCCCCTAAATAAAAAAAAAAAGAACATGACAATAATTGTTTGAATAATGTCCTTTTTTTGGTTTTAGATACCAAAAAAAAAAAAACATTGCAGTAGGCTGGCACACTTACTGGAGTCCTCAAATAACATTGCACTTTTGATCCTCCAAAAATATGGCCACCCAATCACACAAAGTAACCATGTTTGGGAAATGTATGGACCAACCAAAATTAAAATTAAAACCACCACCCAAAAAAAAAAAAAAAAACACCAACCAAAAAACCAAATAAAAAAACACCACCCCAAAAACAAAATAAAAAAAAACCTAAGCAAAAAAAAAAAAAAAAACGAAAAAAAAAAACACCCCAAAAAACTTAAAAAAAAACCCACCACCCAAAAAAACAAAAAAAAAAACCACCACCCAAACAAAAAGTAAAATACAAATAAACAAAAAAAAAACACAAGCACCACTCAAACAACACACACAAGCACCACTCAAACAACACACACAAGCACCACTCAAACAACAAACACAAGCACCACTCAAACAACACACACAAGCACCACTCAAACAACACACACAAGCACCACTCAAACTACTCCAAACAATGTAAACACTAGCAATCCCTTCCTGCACCACAAATCACTCCAATTACAACCCACAAGTAAGGGAACATTTGGCTTTGCCTTAAATAAGGAAAAAAAACCCCAATGATTGAATCATGCAGGCAAGGTGTGCATTGTACTTAGGCAAATAGGGATGCACGGGTAACCAATCCAGGGATGCGCTCACATCTAGCCCAAACCACACAGTGATTACGGAATGCAGGCAAGGTGTGCATTGTACTTAGGCAAATAGGGATGCACGGGTAACCAATCCAGGGATGCGCTCACATCTAGCCCAACCCACGCAGTGATTACGGAATGCAGGCAAGGTGTGCATTGTACTTAGGCAAATAGGGATGTACGGGTAACCAATCCAGGGATGCGCTCACATCTATAAAAAAGTCTTCACAAGCAGTATTCTTCATGCTCTCTCACATGTTTGGAAAATGTCAATCGAGGAGCATGGTGGGCAGAGGCCAACTGAGGCAGGTAAGTGTGAAACACATTTTGATAAAAACACAAGAACAGTTCATATTTCCAAAAAATACTTTTTTAATTTTATCTAATTTTAAAAATATTGTAGGTGCTGGGAATCCAATTCCACCACTAGAGGAGGAGGAGGTGGGGCCGAGCAGGCCAAGGCCAAGAACCCTCCATTTTCACGGATAGAGCTTGAGACATTGGTGACCATGACAATGGATAGCCTTGTCCATGCCCCAAGAAATATGGGGGCTGGAGCCAAATACAGGATTTGGGAGGAGATATGCAGGGCTGTTAATGCTGTGGGGACAACCCACAGAACCATGAAAGTCGTGAAAAAACGGTAAGAAAATGATATTGTGAGTGTACTGAAGTCAAAAGCGAGATCTTATTTAAAAAAACGAACCCTTAAAAAATGCAAAATCACATTGTCAGCTGGACCGATTTCAAATACCAGTTGAAGAGGAAGCTACGGAGTAGGGTGGACCATGCTGCGGGGACAGGTGGTGTTCCCATTCCTGAGGAGCTGACCTTGACGAGGTTGGAGACGTTGGCTCAGGGATATGTGATGGAAGAGGAGATAGTCAGCGTGTCCACTATGGACACTGACATGGCCGACTTCAACGCTCCACATGTGCAAGAATGTAAATATTTTTAAGACTCAAAAAAGTATAAAGCTAAAACGTGTATGCATTTTTTTGTTTAAAAAAATACAAATGTTTTTTTTCTTTTTTTCCAGACTCAGAGGAGGTAGTGCTTGCTCCTGAGGTCAGGTCTGGATCCAGCACAGATGGAGACTCTGCAGGGGAGGATCCAAGTACTCCATCTGGGGACCCTGTGGAGTCTACTCCTGGGCAACCATCAGACCGAGCAGTGCCACTCCTCACCAGGTTGGTCTCCCAAACTCAGGAGAACAGATGTGTTCTTCTGAGGATAGAGACCACTCTGGTGAGGGTGGCGGTGGCCCTGGAGACCATTGCTGGGGCCATAGATCATTGGGTCAATACCCAGGAGCTGGCAAACCCACCTGCCATGATGGAGCAAGACTCCCTTCCTCCCAGGACCACCACCTCTGGCAGCCCAACAGCCACCCCCCGCAAGTATGGAGAGCCCTATGCCTAGGCCTAAGGAAATCCCATCTACCCCTGGCCAGGCCAGTCGGTGTGTTACACGCCAGTCGGCTGTCCGTAGCTTACCTCTTCCTCTGAGCCGGCCCAAACGACGAACGTAGCCCTGGATATCTCCTCCCTCACCTCTTGTCCAGTCCCCATATTTCTTGTCACCAATGTCTCAAGCTCTTTTTTTTTTTTAAATATATTTTTTTTTAGAATTGTTTTTTATTTTTTATTTTTATTTATATGCAAATGTTGCCCTAACAATTGTAAGTTAAATTGTGCTGAAAGGCGAATTTCCTAAAAATAGAAAAAAATTATTCCAAAATGTCTATATTTAACTATATCAATGTATACAAGGTTTAAAAAGTATGGTATCTAAAAAGGCTGCTACACAAAACACAATGCTAGATGTTTTAAAAAATGTCCAAACAAAATAAGTTTAAAAAGCACAAAGAAACATTTGTGTAACGAATTCACTAATGCACACGCAAGTGAAATCATTTACAAGGTAATTAGCAGTGTTAATAGTTACAATGCACCAATCTAAGCTGCTTGGTTTGTGTGGTTCCAATTATAAACATCGCAAGTAACATCGGATTAACGATTGTACTGTGGTGGCTTACGGACGCTTCTTGCCTACCTTACCCTGGACGATCATCCTGTTCGAAGAGAGACGTTGTCATGCATCCGCAATTCCTGGTTGTACAAAGCAGATAATTTATGCACTCCCCTAAAATGCCTGGAAACGCGGAAGAACGCCTCCGTTTGCAGACCACCCCCCCCCGTATACACCCACAAACGGTCTTTCCTGTCAATCAACTTTCGCAAGCACTTCCGTTTCGGAAGCCCTACGACCGACAGTATTTTGCATCGGTAGAGCTCGTACGCACATGCGCACAGCTAGCCGTGCGCAGGCGCAGAAAGAAAAACATCGGATGCGTATGACCGTGCGGCCGCTACGACCGACTCTGAATGAGGTCATAAGTCTCTGTGGTGTTTTAAACAATTCAGGATATTTGCTACAGTGTCCTTCACTGATTATTATAATACAATGTATATTTTTTAGAAGTGTCTCATTGGCCAATGATGTTTGTTGTTTACATGTTTTTAATTTATTTTTAGTAAATAAAAGAGGTAACACTTTTATCTGACATAACTGAATATTTGTTGTATCCGTATATTATCAATTTAGCTGCAGGTGTCTCACAGCGCTGTTATTTCTTCTTTTTTTGTTCCCACACATTATGCCACACTGCAGTGCCCACACACTATACCACACTGCAGTGCCCATGCATTATGCCACGCTGCAGGGCCCACACATTATGCCACACTGCAGTGCCCACACATTATACCACACTGTAGTGCCCACACATTATGCCACCTGTATTGCCCACACATTAAGCCACCTGTATAGCCCACACATGCCACACTGCAGTGCCCACACATTATGCCACCTTTAATGCTCACACAGTGTAGTCACCAGCAGCATCCTCAGGCAGTCGGCAGAGCAGCAGTCACACCCTCACAATGAGTCACACCCATGAGGCTACGCTGCTGCTGGGTCAGAGGAGCATGAGATGGGCTCCTCCAATCAGATCTCAGCACATGCTCCTCTGACCGCTCTGCAGAGACTACTAGGATTTATTACCCAGTAGTGCACTGCAGCGCTGAGCCTGAGTGACAGCACTGTGCCCTGGTCCCCTGCGTGTAGCTGCCGCCCGTCTCAGTCACAGCCTTGATGACTGCCCGGCAAACAGCTGCACTTCACACAGTAGGGGGTGTGGCTACAAATCTCCGGTGGCCCAGTCTGAACCTGGCCACACCCCCTATAGTACCCGGCTCTCCCGGCCCCCGCTCTCTACGGCCCTGGGTTTAAATGTGGAAAGGTATATTTCCCTTTCAGTTTCTGTACCTGGAAGTGACGTGCAGTGAGGGCAGAAGCGCAGTTCCCTGCCCATACTATCCACTGAAAAAAGAGACTGCTTCGCTCGCCACGGTTCAGGCACGGTGGCTCGCTTCGATTATGTTCACCCTCTATGCCCACGTGGATGGTAGGGAATGATGTTGGACAGTAACTGATGACATCAGGGTATAGAAACTGAAGGGGATCTATCCACTTCCATTTAAATGTCCCAGATTTGGCCAACAGTTATCTCACCTACCTATGTATTATGTTCCTCCACACTCAGGGGCTCCCGCCACAATCACACTCGCACTAGAGTGCATGGAACTAAGGGCCTGATTCACTACGGATCGCAATTACAACTGCAGCTGCGAATTCACACGCAATGCAGCTGAGATAATATGCTAATGCTTGCCAAAGCTCCACCGACATAAAGACACCCAATGCTGCCTTCTCACATCCATCCACTGTCGCTCTTCCGTGTAAACATCGGTACCATCGACGCACATTTACAGCTGGTCTGACCAGCACGCAGTGAGCACAGAAGCTGCGTATGTCATCGCAGTGGCTAATTTATGCACGCCCGCGATACGGAGTTCAATCAGATAGGCCCGTCGGCGTTTCTCTGACCACTCCCCCGTCACCTCCCCCAAATGCTCACAGCCTGTCACTCACTCTGACGCGGTGCAATCGCCGTTCACGTGCAGTGCGTCCTATGCGGATGCACAGTGGCTAACAATCGCGCAATCTGCTTACGCTGCTGAATCAGGCCCTTTATGCGCATGCCCGCTCACATGCCGACTTGTACACATACATACAACCACGCTACCTATTTCCACTTGTGGAAATAGCCGTTGTCTTTATCGGCACATGTATGTATATACTATATATATATATATATATATATATACAGTCAGGTGCATAAATATTGGGACATTGACAGAATTTTCATATTTTGGCCTCTATTCACCACCACAGTGGCTTTGAAATGAACAAGCAAGATGTGATTTAACTGCAGACTTTCAGATTTAATTTGAGGGTAATTACATCCAAATCAGGTGAACGATGTAGGAATTACAACGGTTTCTATATGTGCCTCCTACTTTTAAGGAGCCAAAAGTAATGGGACTATCAACTCAAAAGCTATTTCATGGACAGGTGTGGGCTATTCCCTCATTATTTCATTATCAATTAAGCAGGTAAAAGGTCTGGAGTTGATTCTAGGTGTGACATTTGCATTTGGAATCAGTTGCTGTCGACTCTCAATATGAGATCCAAAGAGCTGTCACTATCAGTGAAGCAAGCCATCATTAGGCTGAAAAATCAAAACAAACCCATCAGAGAGATAGCAAAAACATTAGGTGTGGCCAAATCAAATGTTTGGAACATTCTTAAAAAGAAAGAACGCACCGGAAAGCTCAGCAACACCAAAAGACCTGGAAGACCACGGAAAACAACTGTGGTGGATGACAGAAGAATTATTTCTCTGGTGAAGAAAAACCCCTTCACAACAGTTGGCCAAATCAAGAACACTCTCCAGGAGGTAGATGTATATGTGTCAAAGTCAACAATCAAGAGAAAACTTCACAAGAGTGAATATAGAGGGTTCACCACAAGATGTAAACCATTGGTAAGCCACAATAACAGGAAGACCAGATTAGAGTTTGCCAAACAACATCTAAAAAAGCCATTACAGTTCTGGAACAACATCCTATGGACAGATAAGACAAAGATCAACTTGTACCAGAGTGATGGGAAGAGAAGAGTATGGAGAAGGAAAGGAACTGCTCATGATCCAAAACATACCACCTCATCAGTGAAGCATGGTGGTGGTAGTGTCATGGCGTGGGCATGTATGGCGGCCAATGGAACTGGTTCCCTTGTATTTATTGATGATGTGATTGCTGACAAAAGCAGCAGAATGAATTCTGAAGTGTTTTGGGCAATATATGCTCATATTCAGACAAATGCTTCAAAACTCATTGGACGGCGCTTCACAGTGCAGATGGACAATGACCCGAAGCATACTGCAAAAGCAACCAAAGAGTTTTTTAAGGCTAAAAAGTGGAATGTTATGCAATGGCCAAGTCAATCCCCTGACCTGAATCCGAATGAGCATGCATTTCACTTGATGAAGACAAAACTGAAGGGAAAATGCCCCAAGAACAAGCAGAAACTGAAGACATTTGCAGTAGAGGCCTGGCAGAGCATCACCAGGGATGAAACCCAGCGGCTGGTGATGTCTATGCCTTCCAGACTTCAGGCTGCAATTGCCTGCAAAGGATTTGCAACAAAGTATTAAAAAGTGAAAGTTAGATTTAGGATTGTTTAGTTTGTCCCATTACTTTTGGCCCCTTAAAAAGTGGGAGGCACATATAGAAACCGTTGTAATTCCTACACCGTTCACCTGATTTGGATGTAATTACCCTCAAATTAAATCTGAAAGTCTGCAGGTAAAGCACATCTTGTTTGTTGCATTTCAAAGCCATTGTGGTGGTGAATAGAGGCCAAAATATTAAAATTCTGTCAATGTCCCAATATTTATGCACCTGACTGTATATATATACAGCCACCTTAGCTAAACACAGGGTGTTGCCAGATATCAGGGTCTTTCTTCTAACCATCTCCGGGTGTTGGGTTTTGTATTCCTCCAATTTATGAAAAGCCGGTAACCTTTCTGTGGTCTGCAGCACAGTTCAGGTAGACATGTCCATTTGTTACACCCAGCCCCAATGTTGAAGGATACAGAAGGAGCCTGTTATTAAGCTATTCTACAAACCTGGGAAACCATTTGCTTTGTGCCATACCCTGGGCATTAACCCCAAGGAAGCAGAGGTGCTACTCTTTTGGGACTGTCTCAGCTCGTGCCCTATTCCACCTGGGCGCTGTCTGCCGTGCACGGCTGCATTGGAGGCGACGCATCCCTGCGGCTTGGTGTGGAGACAGAGACCACTCGCGCTGGTTATTGTGCCTTCGTCCCATGTGTGACTGTGAGTAAGCTCTGCCACGGACTTTACTTTAACATCTGCTACAGACATTGGCATATTATTATTGGAGCTTACTGTGCTCCGCAGCACAGAGCCAGCGCTGAACATACAGTGCCTACGCCTTGGCACACTGCTGGAGTACATTGGGACTGATACCTAATAGCTATTAGGTATCTGCTCAGCTGATTACACGGATACAGTAACACACCTACTTCTTCAACATCAGCCATAAAGATATATAACATATATATTTTTTCTCTTTTTCCCAGGAATGTGAGTATATGGAACCATTGATACACTGAATATATGCACAATGCATTTCTAAATCCACTTTAAAACATTATATTGTAGCTTTTTATGTGACACATTGTTGTTTTATTTTCTTGTACACATTTATTAGAATGCAGAAACATTAGTGTCTTTTTACATAGGCTTTTGTGCCAATTCAGTACATTATTTGAGTCATAGAGCCGTATTCAATTTGGGAGTGAAAAATCCGTGCTGGACTTTTTGCTCCACAACGGAGCTTTTCCGGGGATAAAGTATCGGGCGCATGCCCGCTTTATCCCCGTATTCAATTTGGAGCCGGTGAAAACGGGAGCCTGCGGAAAGGTACGTGTCGGGAAATATAAGGGATTTTTTTTTTTTAAAAACTATTCCTATCAAATTTGGGGTTCATGAAAATGGGGGTAAGCATATTTTTAAGTCCCTAACATAATTAAAAAAATTCAGCACAAATGCACCTGCCGCTACTCTGCGCAATGAAGAAAACACCTGCCGCATACAAGGGAACCCCTGTGGATTTAATTTGTCTATTTTAGAAGTCTTTTTTTCTTAAAAAAAAAAATTCACCCAAAAAAGAAAATAAATTTTTTTGGGGTGTCCTTTTTTTTTTTTTATTATTATTATTTTTTTGACACTTTGACATTTTAAATGGCACTCCCAGGGGTGCAGGCTATTTTTTTAAGCCCGCCCCTAAACCCCAAATCTGCATTTTTTTTCGCCATGTAAAACATGGTATAAAACTTATCCCCGTTTTTTCCAAAGACTTTTCGACCTGGCAAAAAGTCTTTGAAATTGAATACGGGATAATTGAAACATGCCAAAGATGACGTTTTTGACTTTTCGCAGCCTAATATTATAACCCCGCATAGAGAGGAATGTCATTCCTCTTTTATATGGATATGTCCAAATGTCATTTTTAGATTGTATTTTATTTACTGTGATATCGTGATTAAAATAGGATATTTTATTATCTGAATGTTTTGTGTCCTTTAGCGCAACCTTATACATTTTTGGTTGTACCCAGCCCCAAAGCGCCTCCATACATACATGGAGAAAGAGAGAGAGCGCGCACTTGTTTTACAGTGGGACGAGGCAGCGACCAGGGCTCTAGAAGACAATGGGTCTGATTCATTATGGATCGCAACTGCAATTGCAATAGCGATTACACGTGCAGTCTGACTGCGACAGTATGCTAATCCATTGCACTCGCTATGCCGTCAAAGCACAACATAAAGACGCCCATTTTAACTTACACACATCCATAATACTTAGCAAGACTGAGAAACCATCAGTAACATGGAGTACCATCACATCCTCACACACACTTACACAGGCTCTGACCTTACTCAGGAATTACTAACCTCATCACACACAGTGATTACACAAGACTGAGAAACCATCAGTAACATGGAGTACCATCACAGCCTCACACAAACTTACACAGGCTCTGACCTTACTCAGGAATTACTAACCTCATCACACAAAGTGACTACACAAGACTGAGAGACCATCAGTAACATGGAGTACCATCACAGCCTCACACACACTTACACAGGCTCTGACCTTACTCAGGAATTACTAACCTCACCACACGCAGTGATTACACAAGACTGAGACACCATCAGTAACATGGAGTACCATCACATCCTCACACACACGTACACAGGCTCTGATCTTACTCAGGAATTACTAACCTCATCACACACAGTGATTACACAAGACTGAGAAACCATCAGGAACATGGAGTACCATCGCAGCCTCACACACACTTACACAGACTCTGACCTTACTCAGGAATTACTAACATCATCACACACAGTGATTACACAAGACTGAGATACCATCAGTAACATAGACTAACATCACATCCTCACACACACTTACACAGGCTCTGACCTTACTCAGGAATTACTAATATCATCACACACAGTGATTACACAAGACTGAGACACCATCAGTAACATGGAGTACCATCACATCCTCACACACACTTACACAGGCTCTGACCTTACTCAGGAATTACTAACCTCATCACACGTAGTGATTACACAAGACTGAGAAACCATCAGTAACATGGAGTACCATCACAGCCTCACACACACTTACACAGGTTCTGACCTTACTCAGGAATTACTAACCTCATCACACACAGTGACTACACAAGACTGAGACACCATCAGTAACATGGAGTACCATCACAGCCTCACACAGATTTACACAGGCTCTGACCTTATTCAGGATTTACTAACCTCATCACACATAGTGATTACACAAGACTGAGA
Source organism: Taudactylus pleione (assembly GCA_031769625.1). Classification (NCBI taxonomy): domain Eukaryota; kingdom Metazoa; phylum Chordata; class Amphibia; order Anura; family Myobatrachidae; genus Taudactylus; species Taudactylus pleione. The sequence goes on from JAUIMM010000011.1 coordinate 205,551, forward strand.
TACCATCAGTAACATGGAGTACCATCACAGCCTCACACACACTTACACAGGTTCTGACCTTACTCAGGAATTACTAACCTCATCACACGCAGTGACTACACAAGACTGAGACACCATCAGTAACATGGAGTACCATCACAGCCTCACACAGACTTACACAGGCTCTGACCTTACTCAGGAATTACTAACCTCATCACACGCAGTGATTACACAAGACTGAGAAACCATCAGTACCATCACAGCCTCACACACACTTACACAGGCTCTGACTTTACTCAGGAATTACTAACCTCATCACATGCAGTGATTATACAAGACTGAGACACCATCAGTAACATGGAGTACCATCACAGCCTCACACACACTTACACAGGCTCTGACCTTACTCAGGAATTACTAACCTCACCACACGCAGTGATTACATAAGACTGAGAAACCATCAGTAACAAGACTGAGAAACCATCAGTAACATGGAGTACCATCACATCCTCACACACACTTACACAGGCACTGACCTTACTCAGGAATTACTAACCTCATCACACACTGGACCTCATTCAGAGTCGGTCATCGCGGCTGCATGGTCGTACGGGAAAAGGGGCCAGATATGCAAATGATGCACTCGCATGTTGCGTCCCTAAGATCGGATCGTTAGCTGGCCGACCAAGTGGAGGAAGCGGCCGGAAGACAACAAATACGCCCCCTTCTCGTACGCATTACAAGTCATCTCCGGCCATATAAGGATTAATCGAGACCTTCGGGAACCATCGGAACAGGTCGTAGAGCTTAAGGTTGACCATACCCTCTCTTAAGCACTACGATCAGGTCAGTGTACAAACCACCCATGTCACGTGTGCCATGACACTACTTTGTTAATTATGCACTCCCATAAAACGCCATTCGCATAATTAGGCACGCCTGTGTTTTGATCTCCACTCCCCTGTTTTCAAGCACCTTCCCTTGTTACCACCCACAAATGCCTCATTCTGTCACTCAAACTACCGACCCGGCTGTGTTCAAGGAGAGAGAAATTTCTGATCGTAGCAGCTAGTTTGCGCACGCGCATTGCGAACTTTACGCATGCGCAGTTCAGCGAACATCTGTGGCGTACGACCGTGCGGCTGCAACGACCGACTCTGAATGAGGTCCCCAGTGACTAGACAAGACTGAAAAACCATCGGTAACATGGAGTACCATCGCAGCCTCACACACACTTACCCAGGCTCTGACCTTACTCAGGAATTACTAACCTCATCACACACAGTGACTACACAAGACTGAGAAACCATCGGTAACATGGAGTACCATCACATCCTCACACACACTTACACAGGCTCTGACCTTACTCAGGAATTACTAACCTCATCACACGCAGTGATTACATGAGACTGAGAAACCATCGGTAACATGGAGTACCATCACAGCCTCACACACACTTACACAGGCTCTGACCTTACTCAGGAATTACTAACCTCATCACACACAGTGATTACACAAGACTGAGAGACCATCAGTTACATGGAGTACCGTCACAGCCTCACACACACTTACACAGGCTCTGACCTTACTCAGGAATTACTAACCTCATCACACACAGTGATTACACAAGACTGAGAAACCATCAGTAACATGGAGTACCATCACATCCTCACACACACTTACACAGGCTCTGACCTTACTCAGGAATTACTAACCTCATCACACACAGTGATTACACAAGACTGAGAAACCATCAGTAACATGGAGTACCATCACAGCCTCACACACACTTACACAGGCTCTGACCTTACTCAGGAATTACTAACCTCATCACACGCAGTAGTTACACAAGACTGAGATACCATCAGTAACATGGAGTACCATCACAGCCTCACACACACTTACACAGGCTCTGACCTTACTCAGGAATTACTAACCTCATCACACACAGTAGTTACACAAGACTGAGATACCATCAGTAACATGGAGTACCATCACAGCCTCACACACACTTACACAGGCTCTTACCTTACTCTGGAATTACTAACATCATCACACACAGTGATTACACAAGACTGAGACACCATCAGTAACATGGAGTACCATCACATCCTCACACACACTTACACAGGCTCAGACCTTACTCAGGAATTACTAACCTCATCACACGCAGTGATTACACAAGACTGAGACACCATCAGTAACATGGAGTACCATCACATCCTCACACACACTTACACAGGCTCTGACCTTACTCAGGAATTACTAACCTCATCACACGTAGTGATTACACAAGACTGAGATACCATCAGTAACATGGAGTACCATCACAGCCTCACACACACTTACACAGGCTCTGACCTTACTCAGGAATTACTAACCTCATCACACACAGTAGTTACACAAGACTGAGATACCATCAGTAACATGGAGTACCATCACAGCCTCACACACACTTACACAGGCTCTGACTTTAACAATTGATCTGGGAGACACACAAAATTATTCCGAGTAGCAGAGCTACTCATATGCCAACGTATGTTTCACATATAAGTTTTTTCAAGGCCTTCAAGGTCTCCCAGATCAATTGTTTATTTAATGGATACACCCTTCCTCGTTTGTGAATCAATGTCATCTAGACTTTATAGGATCTATACACTGCTATGCGAGGTGCATGTTTGTAGTAATCTAACTACTAACCTTACAGCACATGTGTAAAAAAGGAAAAAAAGTTTAACAGTATTAGATAGAACGAGCAGCTATTTATAATAAATGTGTTGTCTATAGTAGCGCTCAATCTCGGAACTTATAGCGCTCAACAAAGATATACATATAGCCAATAAGCTATGCAGTGTGTCTGTCAGCAGCATATGATTTGACATCCAGTTATGGGTATGTCAGGCACCTGATTGATACATTTCAATACGAAGTGCACGTTTGTAGCAATTTAACCATTGATCTCACAGCACGTGTGTAAAGAAGTAATAAATGAGAAAACAAGAAAGAACGAGTAGTCATTTAATTTCATATTGCTAAACAAAGATACATTTACACTCAAGATGCCATTTAGCGTGTCCATTGGTAGCACATGATTTGTCTCTATGTAATGTGCATATCAGCCTTTCAATCGTAATACCACTTGGCCTTAATTATAATATAGTGTGCCTGTCAGTTGTGTATTATTTGGCATAAAATCACACCAAACATATGGATATGTATAACCATTACTATAAATATCAGGCATATGATTATTCGCACCAACTAGCAGACCAGGAACCAGCTAGTTTTCATCAATTTAGTACATCTCATGTGTTAGTATCAATAGAGTGACACAATAGTATCTTTTGTTACCAGATTATCGCGCTCCTTAGAATTAAATCTGGGCATTGTGTCTGGATTGACATAGCGCGATGTTTATTTTATGTATTATGCACATCAGCAACAATTAAGTCGATTACTCAATATTTGTTATATCACAGTTGCATTTTATGCATAAGCAATTTATATCAGCGCGATTATCAACACTTTGACAATCCAGAACCCAAAACGCTTAACACACATACAGTCAGGTGCATAAATATTGGGACATTGACAGAATTTTCATATTTTGGCCTCTATTCACCACCACAATGGCTTTGAAATGAAACAAACAAGATGTGCTTTAACTGCAGACTTTCAGATTTAATTTGAGGGTAATTACATCCAAATCAGGTGAACGGTGTAGGAATTACAATGGTTTCTATATGTGCCTCCCACTTTTTAAGGGGCCAAAAGTAATGGGACAAACTAAACAATCCTAAATCTAACTTTCACTTTTTAATACTTTGTTGCAAATCCTTTGCAGACAATTACAGCCTGAAGTCTGGAACGCATAGACATCACCAGACGCTGGGTTTCATCCCTGGTGATGCTCTGCCAGACCTCTACTGCAAATGTCTTCAGTTCCTGTTTGTTCTTGGGGCATTTTCCCTTCAGTTTTGTCTTCATCAAGTGAAATGCATGCTCAATCGGATTCAGGTCAGGGGATTGACTTGGCCATTGCATAACATTACACTTTTTTGCCTTAAAAAACTCTTTGGTTGCTTTTGCAGTATGCTTCGGATCATTGTCCATCTGCACTGTGAAGCGCCGTCCAATGAGTTCTGAAGCATTTGACTGCATATGAGCATATAATATTGCCTGAAACACTTCAGAATTCATTCTGCTGCTTTTGTCAGTAGTCACTTCATCAATAAATACAAGGGAACTAGTTCCATTGGCAGCCATACATGCCCACGCCATGACACTACCACCACCATGCTTCACTGATGAGGTGGTATGTTTTGGATCATGAGCTGTTCCTTTCCTTCTCCATACTCTTCTCTTCCCATCACTCTGGCACAAGTTGATCTTTGTCTCATCTGTCCATAGGATGTTGTTCCAGAACTGTAATGGCTTTTTTAGATGTTGTTTGGCAAACTCTAATCTGGTCTTCCTGTTTGTGAGGCTCACCAATGGTTTACATCTTGTGGTGAACCCATAGGCAAACGCAGGGGGGGTTTCCATCTGCCTGGATACCCCCCTCCCCAGCACACACCATGACCACAATAGAAATAGTAATATAATAGAACGTTACTAGCGCTGCATGTTCTTCTCAGTATCACAAATGAAATTATTAGCAGCACCTGTGGATCTTTTAAAATGTGTCAGCTAGTAATAAATATACCTGTACACCAACTAGGACATGTGGAAAACATGCACTGTTAGGGGTGCACTGCTAAAGACCATATAGGGTTAAATATTAAAACTGTATAATAATACACTATCCAGTACATATATATGTCCAGGGCAGTGCTAGGTTCTTCTGCTGCTCCCTCAGACTCCCGGTCTTGCTCCAATGCTCTGGAATGATGCCCACGTCTGAAGAAAAACATTCTGCTCAGACAGGATGGCCCTACTGCCGCTTATAATGGGTTACTGTGATTGCTGGTACTGTATATGCTGGAATTAAGCAACACAATATACTTTGTATGTAACATATTAAAGCTGGATAAGTACTAAATCTGCCATCTTCATGGACTGGCCACACTCACTCTAAAATCAAGCATTTGGAAACCACCCTCTAGAAATCCTGCGTTTGCCACTGGAACCCTCTATATTCAATCTTGTGAAGTCTTCTCTTGATTGTTGACTTTGACACATATACATCTACCTCCTGGAGAGTGTTCTTGATTTGGCCAACTGTTGTGAAGGGGATTTTCTTCACCAGGGAAATAATTCTTCTGTCATCCACCACAGTTGTTTTCCGTGGTCTTCCGGGTCTTTTGGTGTTGCTGAGCTCTCCGGTGCGTTCTTTCTTTTTAAGAATGTTCCAAACAGTTGATTTGGCCACACCTAATGTTTTTGCTATCTCTCTGATGGGTTTGTTTTGATTTTTCAGCCTAATGATGGCTTCACTGATAGTGACAACTCTTTGGATCTCATATTGAGAGTCGACAGCAACTGATTCCAAATGCAAATGTCACACCTAGAATCAACTCCAGACCTTTTACCTGCTTAATTGATAATTAAATAACGAGGGAATAGCCCACACCTGTCCATGAAATAGCTTTTGAGTTGATAGTCCCATTACTTTTGGCCCCTTAAAAAGTGGGAGGCACATATAGAAACCGTTATAATTCCTACACCGTTCACCTGATTTGGATGTAATTACCCTCAAATTAAATCTGACAGTCTGCAGTTAAATCACATCTTGTTTGTTTCATTTCAAAGCCATTGTGGTGGTGAATAGAGGCCAAAATATGAAAATTCTGTCAATGTCCCAATATTTATGCACCTGACTGTATATAGTGTGTATATTAGCAATATTGGGCTATCTCTATTCATTACCACACGGTTTGGAATAGAACATCACGTGTCTGGCATTTGTATGCTTACAAACGGCATTTTATATACAGAACTTCCATATAGCTTATTTGATATAGTGCTGTACCTACCTAATATATTGTGTGTGCTAGTAGCAATTAAGCTTATTACTTAAAACTTTTTATCACATTACAATTGTGCCTTATTAATTAATGGCACTGAATATTCCACTGATATATATAATTCTTTTATAACCAGTGTTATTCCAGCACGATTGTTTGTACAACAGTGACATCTATTGGGCAAAGATATGGGGCCTGATTCAGACCCACTCGCGAGCGGCTGTACGCTCGCAAGTGGGTCGATGGTCTGCACTGAGCATGCGCACGACGGAGGGAGCTCCGTCGTGCGCATGCGCCAGACACGACGAGCGAAGGACTTTCCTTCGCTCGTTGTGTCCGATCAAAGGGGGCGTGCTGTCAATGTTGATTGACAGCACGCCCCCTTTGGTGGGCGTGCCGGGGGCGTGCCTCCCTGACGGGGGCGTGCCCACGGGAACGCCTCCCGTCAGAAGCCGGCCCACTGACATCACTAGTGATGTCAGTGGGAGTGATTTTGGCTCTGATAGAGCCAAAATCACTCCGGAGCTTGCGGTTGAAAACCTCAACCGCAGGCTCCGGCTCGCAATTTCGATGGTCGCGATGGTCACGACCATCGCGGCCATCAAAATGCACGCTCGTATAGCCTGTGGGTGGTGACCCACAGCTATACGAGCGTCCAGGAGGACGCTCCATGAAAAAGGAGCCCGGCCCTCATGCAGAGCGTGCGCTCTGCTCAGAGCGTACGGCTCTGAATGAGGGCCCATGGTTTTCTAATCTTACTCATGGTCACTGCAATTATAACAGTGTTTATCAAACAGTGGATACTTTGTATAGTATAAATATTACAAGTAACTGTTCTTGACACATCCACTTACACAGATATAATTATTTGCTTGATTCATCTAACTTTGAATACGTATTGGATATATGACAAGAACGAGGATTCCAGGATATTGATATCTTTATTATTTTTGGGACAATATTGACACACAAAGAAATTTAATATTATTTTATTACTTTTAACATATTCTCATATTTCACGTTGGAAGTTTATTCACATTTTAGTAAAATGAATTAAAAGTTATATTTTATAATTATCTTTAGTGCGCCAACAAAGAGGACACTCTATTCTCTTCTTGTGTTTTGACTGCTGTACAGTAATGGCGGCCGGCTGCCCAGATTACTTCATTGACATTTGCATTTGGACGGCTGCAGTAAAGAATATTCCTCTTTCATTTCCAAAGGGGAAGACAATGAATGTTTGGATTTAATGAAATTGAATGAATATTTTAGTTTGTATTTGTGTCTGTAAATGTATTTACTTGGAAAGTGCGACTTCTGCATTTATTAATAACACTGTCCAGAAACTATTATTTTTCTTTAATGCATTTCACACCGACATAATTTACTTAGAATATAAATATATTATATAATAGCTCTACATCATGTCCTTTTGTTTTAAAGACATCTGTCCCTCAGTAGTACAAACAGCAGCTTAAACGCAGTATACAGCGTATACATCCTATTACACTGTGCATCATAAACTATACTAAGGGGCATATCCAATTGGGCGCTAGGTTTAGCGAGGTTAAAACCTCGTACCCCTCGCGCCCAATTTAGAAATACCACGGGTATGCGCGCTCCGATACCCACGGTATTCAATTCCAAAAATACTGGTCGCGGGATTTTCAGCTGTGAAAACCTTGTGCCACATATTTTAAATAAAAACAAAAACATCACTCACCTGGCCTGGGCTCTCTGGACGTCTCCGCTGCTCCCAGTGGCCTCCCCTCTCTCTTCTTACTGCAGAGGGGGCTGCTGGGAGTCCCAGGGGCTGATGGGAGGAGCAAGGGCTGCTGGGAGATGTAGTTCACCCAGCGCCCATTCTGGGGGGCCACACTAGCACTGTGGGGGCACACTTACAGTGGGACACACACACACACACTTATACACACTTACAAACGCACACACACACTGACATACTCACCACTGCTGCAGAAGAGCCAGCTACCGACGCAGGATAAAGAAGACAGCGCTGCAGGAGGTAAGTAATTAAGGACTAATTAAGCTAATTGGATACTTCCAATTGCTGAATTAGTCCTCAGGGGGGGGGCGCTGCGGGGGTGTCAGAGCAAGTGTCATTGATTTAACATAAAATCATCGATTTTAGGAAGAATCACGCTTGCTCAGGAGGTGCGAGGAAAAAACTTCCCTGTGCGTGTTTTTTTTAAACTACGCACCTAATAGAATAGCAAAAAACCCGCACCGGCAGGAAAAAGCTCACAGGTGCGGGTTATTTGCTAATCTCGCAGCCTATTGAATACGCCCCTAGGATTGACTAATGTTTTATGCAAACACTTAGGGGCATATTCAATTGGGTGTATGAATAGCAAAATACCCGCACCTGCAAGGTTTTTTCTGCAGGTGCGGGTTTTTTGCTATTCAATTAGGTGCGTGGGAGTTTTTTAGTGTGCGCCAGGAGGTTTTTTTCCTCGCAACTCCAGAGCAAGCGTGATTTTTCCTAAAAACGCAGCACCCCCCATTAAGACCAATTAAGCAATTGGAAGTTTCCAATTAGCTTAATTAGGCCATAAATACTCACCTTCCGAAGCGGTGTCTTCTTCATACGGCTCTTCTGCAGCAGGGTGAGTATGTCAGTGTGTGGTGTTTGTAAGTGTGTATGACTGTGGATGTGACCCCCACTGCCAGTGTGACCCCCTAGTGTCCGTGTGGCCCCCGGAATGGGCGCTAGGTAAACTACATCTCCCAGCAGCCTTTGCCCCTCCCACCAGCCCCTGGAGCCTCCCAGGAGCCCCCGGGACTCCCAGCAGCCCCCTCTCCAGTAAGAGGAGAGTGGAGGAGCCGCGGAGACCACCGGAGAGCCCCGGCCAGGTAGGTGAAGAACTTTTATTTATGCGGCGCGGGGTTTCAGAGCTGAAAACCCCGCGACCACTATTTTTTAAATTGAATACCGCGGGTATCGGGAGCTCGCTAAACCTCACGCCCAATTGTATATGCCCCTTAGATTCCAACGCCTTGCTTTATACACTTATTCACAGCGGCGCTACCATCAGGCAGATTTAGGCAGCTGCTTAGGGCACTTGTACCTGAGGGTGCGCCACTGAGGTCCCCTAGTGCAACAATAAGGGATGTCTCCCGGAATCAGCTCCTACCGCCCGCTAACCTCCAGCCGCACAATTGAAGTGAGCCGTCCTGGCAGGATGATGACGCAATTTACGCTGAATCGTGTCATTGCGGCCCTGTCAACTGCTTTACTAAGCCAGGAAACATAGAGTGGACGGGGCCACGATCGTAGCGCCAGATCCACTTACCACCCACCCCTGATGAGAAGTCTGCAAGTATACTCTGTACTGTACTGTGGTCACCAGAATATGGGCTCTGTACTGTACTGTGGTCACCAGAATATGGGCTCTGTATTGTACTGTGGTCACCAGAATATGGTCTCTGTACTGTACTGTGGTCACCAGAATATAGGCTCTGCATTATACTATGGTCACCAGAATATGGGCTCTGCATTGTACTATGGTCACCAGAATATGGGCTCTGTATTATACTATGGTCACCAGAATATGGGCTCTGTACTGTACTGTGGTCACCAGAATATGGGCTCTGTATTATACTATGGTCACCAGTATATGGGGTCTGCATTATACTATGGTCACCAGAATATGGGCTCTGTACTGTACTGTGGTCACCAGAATATGATCTCTGTATTATACTGTGGTCACCAGAATATGGGCTCTATATTATACTGTGGTCACCAGAATATGGGCTCTGCATTGTACTATGGTCACCAGAATATGAGCTCTGTATTGTACTATGTACACCAGAATATGGGCTCTGTACTGTACTATGGACACCAGAATATGGGCTCTGCATTGTACTATGGTCACCAGAATATAGGCTCTGTATTATACTATGGTCACCAGAATATGGGATCTGCATTATACTATGGTCACCAGAATATGGGCTCTGCATTATACTATGGTCACCAGAATATGGGCTCTGTATTGTACTATGGTCACCAGAATATGGGCTCTGCATTGTACTATGGACACAAGAATATGGGCTCTGTACTGTACTATGGTCACCAGAATATGGGCTCTGCATTGTACTATGGACACAAGAATATGGGCTCTGTACTGTACTATGGACACCAGAATATGGGCTCTGTATTATACTATGGTCACCAGTATATGGGGTCTGCATTATACTATGGTCACCAGAATATGGGCTCTGTACTGTGGTCACCAGAATATGGGCTCTGTACTGTACTGTGGTCACCAGAATATGGTCTCTGTATTATACTGTGGTCACCAGAATATGAGCTCTGCATTGTACTATGGTCACCAGAATATGAGCTCTGTATTGTACTATGTACACCAGAATATGAGCTCTGTACTGTACTATGGACACCAGAATATGAGCTCTGCATTGTACTATGGTCACCAGAATATGGGCTCTGTATTATACTATGGTCACCAGAATATGGGCTCTGCATTGTACTATGGACACCAGAATATGGGCTCTGCATTGTACTATGTACACAATAATTTGGGCTCTGCATTGTACTGGGGGAATTTGGGTTTACAATAGAAAAGAATGTCCTTATGTGAATGGATTTAGAGTAGACGGGCTGCGGGCTGGGAGCCCCCTGTCTTTCTCATAAACTTCCTACAGCTGCCTTCTGGCTACAAGTGTGTAAATGAAGTTAGATGCAGGTAGAGGGACTATAGCAGAGCTTCCCAAACTCGATCCTCAAGGTACTTTAACAGTCCAGGTTTTAAGGATATCCATGTTTGACCACAGGTTACTTAATTAGTACCTCAGTCAATTTGATTTAACCACTTGTGCTCAACCATGGATATCTCTAAAACCTGAACTGTTAGGGTGTCTTGGAGCACATTGGACCTCATTCCGAGTCGGTCGTAAGCGGCCACTCGGTCGTACGCTTAACGACCGAGAAACTGAAAAAGGAAGCAATCACGCGGCCGGTCGGTTGCAACCAAAGTGACGCCCATACGTGAACAATGCACCTCCTCTAGCTAGCGAGTGATAGCAGCTAGCGATCAAGTCAATCGTTGTCAGTCGCTGTATGTTAATTTTCTTCTGATGGTTGCGGCCGCTTGTGTTGTGTTGATGCCCACATGTCATATTTCCATGCTTTTTCGATCAGCTTGTTACCAGCTTTTATTAATAAATTTATTTAATCTTATTATTCGCTAATGCAAACGCAACTGAATCAATTACAAGCCAATTAGCAGTGTAATTAGCTACAACAAATGATTATTAGCTGCTTGCATTGTGTGGCTCAAAATAGAAACATCAATTCTAACATCAGTCACATTCGATAGTATCGATTGTACTCTGGTGCTTGCGAGAGCACATACCCAACCTCAAGCTGTACGATCAGCCAGGCCTCTAACCTGCTCGCAGAGTGACGTTTTACTACTTCTGGCCTTCTATGTCGGTCGTAACAGGTAATTTATGTACGCCCCTGAAACGCCCTCAAAACGCTGAGGCACGCCTGCGTTTTTAGACCACCACCCCCGTCAACACCCACTAACAGCCTTTCATGTCAATCAACTCTCGGAAGCCACATCCTGCTCGTAAGCCGTATGATTGACAGCATTTTGGATCGCAAGGTCTCGTACGCACATGCGCACCACTAACCGTACTCATGCGTGGTCTGGAAACATCGGATGCGTACGACCGAGTGGCCGCTTACGACCGACTCTGAATGAGGTCCATTGTCCCTTCTCACAATCAGTTGCGGCAACCAGGCAATATCAGAGTCTACAGTGAAGGAATATCTATGTGGATTGGCTGCAGACACATGATGATGAGGGAAGTAATCATCCTCAGGCAGCCAATAGGAATCCTCGCTACATGCTGCACATGGTCAATACTACTGCGACAGACACCCATAGACAGCTGCATTCAGAGCCGAAAGTGTGGGGCCGCATTGGACAGTCTCTTACAATACGTATTTTCCTGCTGTTCAGATGCATCTGTAGTAACAGAGTTACTGAGAGTAAGTACATCTAATCTGTTACCTGGATTTGTTCCCAAAGACAAGAAATGGGCCCAGAAATCTGATATGTGATACATTGAGTGAGTACTTGTCTATCTCCAGGAATGTATTAGAGACTCACAAATTTCCAGGAACTTTCCCAGACCCCCAGGAGAGTTGGCCACCCTACCGGATCGCAGTTCTCTTTCTTGTAAAGTGGGCTCCACTTTAATGATGCAAAGCACATCATTTGCAGGAGGATTTGGGGCATCTATACTTGCCCTAGCTCTCAAAACTTCCGCGTGACTCCTAAATTTGGGCAGAGTCTCTGGGCTCCTAGAAAAGTGGGCAACTCTCCCCCCTTATGATAGGTGTGCCATTGTTGGAATACAACAACAGCTAAAGGCCAGGTATACTCAAGAAGCTACAGTGGAGGGACAGTAGGTGGCGCTGTGTCATAAACTATCACTATGTAGTCCCTCTGTTACGATAGGGTCCCATCTTGCAGAATCTTTTGTTATTTCTCCATATTATGTTTGACAGGCAATTGTTACCGCACAGTATATCACACAGTCTTCCCTGTGTGTTGTTGCATATTATTCAACAGAGCTCTGCTATAGATGTCCTTCTACTCAGACGCTGTAAACATTTCCCGTCATTGCCGTAAAATAAGGAATGATTTTGTACATCACTCAAAATGTGTTACTGACCCACCAAGTGAGTCTGTTACCTCTCTGACCCCCTGCCGTCCCTTTACCTGTGTGGCTACCGATGTACTTGGTATCACAGCAGACCAATCAGCTACCTATTTTCTGACAGGCTACACAAAAGGGTCCAGGCCAATCCTCCATGCACCTAAATGTGGCATGCAGTCGGGAAGCCGGCAGACCTAAGCCCGACAGCCGGCTTCCCGACTGTCATATCCCAGCAAGGGTCTAAAGACAGGCGTCGATATGCGGACGCCTGTCATTAGACATACGCTGAGAGCCCGACGACATACGGCATCCCGATCGAAGGGCGCCGATAGCCGCGCGGTGGGGGAGGGTTAGATTTAGGGTTCCCGGGGGGGACTTAGGGTTAGGCCCCCCCGGGAGGTTAGGTTTAGGCTAAGGGAAGGGGGGGTTAGCATTAGGCACCCCCAGGGGGGACTTAGGGTTAGGCACCCCCCCTGGGGGACTTAGGTTTAGGCGGCGGGGAAGGGGGGGTTAGGTTTAGGTACTTAGAGGGGGGATTAGGGTTACGCACTGAGGGGGAAGGTTAGGGTTAGGCACCCCTAAGGGAGAGTTAGGGGGTAGAAATAGGTTAGTATATACTTACCTTTGACGATCAGGATTTCCTCCTCTGCCGGGATTCCAGCCACCGGGCATGGGTCCAGCAGTAAATCATACCGATTCCCTGAATTCAATGGGAACCTTATTACCATCCAGGATTGTTACTGGTAAAATAAAGAAGCAATGTAGTAAAAAAGAAAACACACCAGAGACCTGAGCGCAGAAATGGCCAATTCTGCGGTGACCGCGTACAATCACATCGCAGTGTTTATTCGTAAAGTGACAACAGTAACTTCAGCAGGAGGATTCATGGTTTGTCTGCCAGGGGTTCTTGGGGGAAGGCACATCTGTGGGCTATCTACAGGTCTTCTTCCCTCTAAATAGACCTATAGGACAGAAACCATTACGAGCGCTTCAGCCATGAACAACCGTGAAGGGGAGAATGAGTGTTGGGCTTCCCACCCGATTCTTATTGCCTTTATCTTTGTAGACACAAAATGACTGGATCACAGTCACTACCTCAGTTCCACAGTGAGATGTAGGTAGGAAACAGTCTTTGTGGTACCGCTAGATCCGCTACCATCTTCTGCCCGCCGCCACCATCTTCTGCCCGCCGCCACCATCCTCTGCCCGCCCCTCTTTGGAATCAACAACATTTTTCCCGATATCCTAATGTTTCTTTTAATCTCCTTGTCCTGAATTATTGCAGTACAAATGGAGCATTATTTGAGATATGATGGAAATATACAGAAGAATATTTGCTGACAGTGTTTATTTCCCGCTATGATTCGATGCTTTCTTCGTCCATCAGTGGGATTTCTGCAAACAAATAAAAAATAAAAACAAGGCAATAATAAAGCAGATTTGGTTGTTAGTACATACATAGTTGCGGTGAAAAATATGTTGCAATGATTATAGAACATTTGATTATAGAACATTTTTGGGCTGATTCAATATGCCGTGAGGTTTACCCGCAGCTAATTGCTTTGCCCTGAGCTATCCGATCGAGTGGCGATACCCAGCACGTTAAGCCCCGGAGGGTGCACGTAATGCTGAGTATTCCTTACAGCCTCAGGAGCTGCAAAAAAAAAATCAGAGTTAAATGCACCCTCTGGGGCTTAGCGCACAGGGTATCGCCACTCGATTGGATAGCTCAGGGCAAACGACAGTTAACCATGGGTTTACCGCCTGGGAAAAGACATAATGGTTGAATCGCTCTGGGCGTTAAACCAGGAGCTTCACCCATGCGGTAAACACAGCGGCTAATTGAATCTGCACCTTTAAGGACCGAGATTCGGAATTAATGTCTGACCAACTTGCACCATCATATAACTGCTGCGCAGTGCTCAAAGACGGCTACAAACCGGCGGCGTTATCTGTGTATTTTAAGTTGCATGTATCATCATTAGGAGTGGTACGAAGAGTCGACATTCAGAATACTTATGCCAGAATGTCGGCAGGTTCTGAGTGTTAACAATCTGAACGTTTGCAAATCTCGACATGGCTAAAATGTTGACATTTTCATAATGTCGACACCAGAATGTCAACCTGTTTTTTTTTTTGCATATTATTTCTAGCCTAACCCTAAAAATAACACAAAAATTTACTGTCAACATTATGGTGTCGACATGTTAAATGTCAACATTTTTCTTGTCAGCCTTATACCCATATCGACATTCTGACCGGACCCCGTATCACCAGTTGTGTATATTGCAGAGAGGCAGCCGCATGAAAATACGCTCAGAAAGCGCCATGATGTGGCCGAACTAGAGATTCGCCAGTCATCATCAACCAGATAATGGCGACACCTCGTATCTAAAGGGTTAGAGAGATAAATAAGACTTGTGTGGCGACATATACAGTAATAAACCAGCCCCAGAGCGACTGAGCCGTATGCTGAGCTGGACGCAAACCACCCGCAAGTGTGGACGTCCGCTATAGCCAGATTTGCTACCTTACGCTAATGTGATTTTCCGGCCGTCTATAGGGTCATCCTTCCATCATAATGGGGATAGTCACCGCCCATCCCCAGCCGTCAAAAGTATCAGCACTTACACCCACCCCATGATGTGTGCAAGAGACCTGACCTGAAACAGGCGTCTTATCTCCGTCCACACACCCCAAATAAGCACGGAAGTCAGGCTACACGCCCATGACGCTCACACCAGACGGATCTGTACCATGCGCTGTTCCAGTCACCGGCCAGAAACGTCTATTTCACAGACGGAGAGAAACGGGGAGGCATGGAGCAGACCATCAGCTCTTGTATTCTCTGTCGAGGTGTGAATGCTTGGTGCGGCGTATTCGCAGCCGACAATTGCTTTCTCCAACAGCTGCGCACTCTGATGGTAATGCCGGGGTGCGTCCACTTTTGGACTTGCATTCAGTTAGCTCCAGAGGTGTCGGCTGCAGCGCAGTCCAAAATTCAAATAAGGGAGTCGCACCAACTGCCATTGAGTTCCGGCCGGCGATGTTTGCCAGCGTTTGGGGTGGCAGTTGGTGTGATTCCCCTACTTGAACTTTGGACTGTGCTGCAGCCACACCTCTGGGAACCGCCACTTCACATCTGCCCTGTCTCAGAATCAGAGGTCCTTAGCGGTCTATGTACTAAGTCTTGGAGAGAGATGAAGCAGATGGAGGTAAAGTACAAACAAAACAGCTTCTGTAATTTTTCAAACAGCCTGTAACATGACAGTTAGGAGCTGATTGGTTGGTACTTTATCTGGTTCCACTTTATCTCTATCCAAGTCTAAAGCTGGCCACACACTAGACCAACTTACATCCAACCAGCCAACTTGTTGATTGGTTGGAATGAAAATCTGGTAACGTATGGGAGTAACTGATGATCAGCAATTTGCTCCTAAATGCCAGAAAACAGATGAAAATGGCGTCAGACAAGTTTGTTAAATGTTTGATCTAAACTATTCGTTCAAACAACAGTTTTGGTCCATTTTCCAGTGTTTGGGAGCAAATTGCTGATTGTATTCCTTACCAGATTTTCATTCCAACCAATCAACTAGTTGGCTGGTTGGACAGATAATCTTTAGATGTGTGGCCAGCTTTAGTGCATTGAACCCTTTGTCTAATAATTGCCAATCGCTCAGTCTCTTTAACTCGGGGGGGCCTTCAGCAGCACCTGCAGGATACTACAGTATGCTACGCTCAGCTGGCCGCTCTGTAACAGGAATACTATAGCATGCCGCCTGTATGTCAGGATACTACAGTATGCAATGCTCAGCTGGCCGCTCTGTAACAGGAATACTGTAGCATGCCGCCTGTATGTCAGGATACTACAGTATGCAATGCTCAGCTGGCCGCTCTGTAACAGGAATACTGTAGCATGCCGCCTGTATGTCAGGATACTACAGTATGCTAGGCTCAGCTGGCCGCTCTGTAACAGGAATACTGTAGCATGCCGCCTGTATGTCAGGATACTACAGTATGCAATGCTCAGCTGGCCGCTCTGTAACAGGAATACTGTAGCATGCCGCCTTTATGTCAGGATACTATGCTATGCCCAGCTGGCAGCTCTGTAACAGGAATACTGTAGCATGCCGCCTGTATGTCAGGATACTATGCTACGCTCAGCTGGCCGCTATGTAACAGGAATACTGTAGCATGCTGTCTGTATGTCAGGATACTATGCTACGCTCAGCTGGCCGCTCTGTAACAGGAATACTGTAGCATGCTGTCTGTATGTCAGGATACTATGCTACGCTCAGCTGGCCACTCTGTAACAGGAATACTGTAGCATGCCGCCTGTAAGTCAGGATACTATGCTACGCTCAGCTGGCCGCTCTGTAAAAGGAATACTGTAGCATGCTGTCTGTATGTCAGGATACTATGCTGCGCTCAGCTGGCCGCTATGTAACAGGAATACTGTAGCATGCCGCCTCTATGTCAGGATACTATGCTACGCTCAGCTGGCCGCTCTGTAACAGGAATACTGTAGCATGCCGCCTGTATGTCAGGATACTATGCTACGCCCAGCTGGCCGCTCTGTAACAGGAATACTGTAGCATGCCGCCTGTATGTCAGGATACTATGCTATGATCAGCTGGCTGCTATGTAACAGGAATACTGTAGCATGCCGCCTGTATGTCAGGATACTATGCTACGCCCAGCTGGCCGCTCTGTAACAGGAATACTGTAGCATGCCGCCTGTATGTCAGGATACTATGCTATGCTCAGCTGGCTGCTATGTAACAGGAATACTGTAGCATGCCGCCTGTATGTCAGGATACTATGCTATGCTCAGCTGGCCGCTCTATAACAGGAATACTGTAGCATGCTGTCTGTATGTCAGGATACTATGCTTTGCTCAGCTGGCTGCTATGTAACAGGAATACTGTAGCATGCCGTCTGTATGTCAGGATACTATGCTACGCCCAGCTGGCTGCTATGTAATAGGAATACTGTAGCATGCTGTCTGTATGTCAGGATACTACGCTACGCTCAGCTGGCCGCTCTGTAACAGGAATACTGTAGCATGCCGTCTGTATGTCAGGATACTATGCTACGCTCAGCTGGCCGCTATGTAACAGGAATACTGTAGCATGCCGTCTGTATGTCAGGATACTATGCTACGCCCAGCTGGCTGCACTGTAACAGGAATACTGTAGCATGCTGTCTGTATGTCAGGATACTATGCTACGCTCAGCTGGCCGCTATGTAACAGGAATACTGTAGCATGCCGTCTGTATGTCAGGATACTATGCTACGCTCAGCTGGCCGCTCTATAACAGGAATACTGTAGCATGCTGTCTGTATGTCAGGATACTATGCTATGCTCAGCTGGCTGCTCTGTAACAGGAATACTGTAGCGTGCCGTCTGTATGTCAGGATACTATGCTGCGCTCAGCTGGCCGCTCTGTAACAGGAATACTGTAGCATGCCGCCTGTATGTCAGGATACTATGCTATGCTCAGCTGGCCGCTCTGTAACAGGAATACTGTAGCATGCTGTCTGTATGTCAGGATACTATGCTACGCTCAGCAGGCTGCTATGTAACAGGAATACTGTAGCATGCTGTCTGTATGTCAGGATACTATGCTACGCTCAGCTGACCGCTCTAAAACAGGAATACTGTAGCATGCCGCCTGTATGTCAGGATACTATGCTACGCTCAGCTGGCCGCTATGTAACAGGAATACTGTAGCATGCCGTCTGTATGTCAGAATACTATGCTACGCTCAGCTGGCCGCTCTGTAACAGGAATACTGTAGCATGCCGTCTGTATGTCAAGATACTATGCAATGCTCAGCTGGCCACTCTATAACAGGAATACTGTAGCATGCCGCCTGTATGTCAGGATACTATGCTATGCTCAGCTGGCTGCTATGTAACAGGAATACTGTAGCATGCCGCCTGTATGTCAGGATACTATGCTATGCTCAGCTGGCCGCTCTGTAACAGAAATACTGTAGCATGCCGTCTGTATGTCAAGATACAATGCTATGCTCAGCTGGCCGCTCTATAACTGGAATACTGTAGCATGCCGTCTGTATGTCAGGATACTATGCTAAGCTCAGCTGGCCGCTCTGTAACAGGAATACTGTAGCATGCCGCCTGTATGTCAGCATACAATGCTATGCTCAGCTGGTCGCTCTGTAACAGGAATACTGTAGCATGCCGTCTGTATGTCAGGATACAATGCTACGCTCAGCTGGCTGCTATGTAACAGGAATACTGTAGCATGCTGTCTGTATGTCAGGATACTATGCTAAGCTCAGCTGGCCGCTCTGTAACAGGAATACTGTAGCATGCCGCCTGTATGTCAGGATACTATGCTATGCTCAGCTGGCCGCTCTGTAACAGGAATACTGTAGCATGCCGTCTGTATGTCAGGATACTACGCTATGCTCAGCAGGCCACTCTGTAACAGAAATACTGTAGCATGCTGTCTGTATGTCAGGATACTATGCTATGCTCAGCTGGCCACTCTGTAACAGGAATACTGTAGCATGCCGTCTGTATGTCAGGATACTACGCTATGCTCAGCAGGCCACTCTGTAACAGAAATACTGTAGCATGCTGTCTGTATGTCAGGATACTATGCTAAGCTCAGCTGGCCGCTCTGTAACAGGAATACTGTAGCATGCCGTCTGTATGTCAGGATACTATGCTATGCTCAGCTGGCCGCTCTGTAACAGGAATACTGTAGCATGCCGTCTGTATGTCAGGATACAATGCTAAGCTCAGCTGGCCGCTCTGTAACAGGAATACTGTAGCATGCTGTCTGTATGTCAGGATACTATGCTAAGCTCAGCTGGCCGCTCTGTAACAGGAATACTGTAGCATGCCGCCTGTATGTCAGGATACTATGCTATGCTCAGCTGGCCGCTCTGTAACAGGAATACTGTAGCATGCCGTCTGTATGTCAGGATACTACGCTATGCTCAGCAGGCCACTCTGTAACAGAAATACTGTAGCATGCTGTCTGTATGTCAGGATACTATGCTATGCTCAGCTGGCAGCTATGTAACAGGAATACTGTCGCATGCCGTCTGTATGTCAGGATACTATGCTACGCCCAACTGGCCGCTCTGTAACAGTAATACTGTAGCATGCTGTCTGTATGTCAGGATACTATGCTTTGCTCAGCTGGCTGCTATGTAACAGGAATACTGTAGCATGCCGTCTGTATGTCAGGATACTATGCTATGCTCAGCTGGCCACTCTATAACAGTAATACTGTAGCATACCGCCTGTATGTCAGGATACTATGCTATGCTCAGCTGGCCGCTCTGTAACAGGAATACTGTAGCGTGCCGTCTGTATGTCAGGATACTATGCTGTGCTCAGCTGGCCGCTCTGTAACAGGAATACTGTAGCATGCTGTCTGTATGTCAGGATACTATGCTACGCTCAGCTGGCCGCTCTATAACAGGAATACGGTAGCATGCCGCCTGTATGTCAGGATACTATGCTTCGCTCAGCTGGCAGCTATGTAACAGGAATACTGTCGCATGCCGTCTGTATGTCAGGATACTATGCTACGCTCAGCTGGCCGCTCTGTAACAGGAATACTGTAGCATGCCGTCTGTATGTCAGGATACTATGCTACGCTCAGCTGGCCGCTCTGTAACAGGAATACTGTAGCATGCCGTCTGTATGTCAGGATACTATGCTATGCTCAGCTGGCCGCTCTGTAACAGGAATACTGTAGCATGCCGTCTGTATATCAGGATACTATGCTATGCTCAGCTGACCGCTATGTAACAGGAATACTGTAGCATGCCGCCTCTATGTCAGGATACTATGCTATGCACAGCTGGCCGCTCTATAACTGGAATACTGTAGCATGCCGTCTGTATGTCAGGATACTATGCTATGCTTAGCTTGCCGCTCTGTAACAGGAATACTGTAGCATGCCGCCTGTATGTCAGGATACTATGCTATGCTCAGCTGGCCGCTCTGTAACAGGAATACTGTAGCATGCCGTCTGTATGTCAGGATACTATGCTATGCTCAGCAGGCCGCTCTGTAACAGGAATACTGTAGCATGCCGCCTGTATGTCAGGATACTATGCTATGCTCAGCTGGCCGCTCTGTAACAGGAATACTGTAGCATGCTGTCTGTATGTCAGGATACTATGCTATGCTCAGCTGGCCGCTCTGTAACAGGAATACTGTAGCATGCTGTCTGTATGTCAGGATACTATGCTATGCTCAGCTGGCCGCTCTGTAACAGGAATACTGTAGCATGCCGCCTGTATGTCAGGATACTATGCTACGCTCAGCTGGCCGCTCTGTAACAGGAATACTGTAGCATGCCGTCTGTATGTCAGGATACTACGCTATGCTCAGCAGGCCACTCTGTAACAGGAATACTGTAGCATGCCGTCTGTATCTCAGGATACTATGCTATGCTCAGCTGACTGCTCTGTAACAGGAATACTGTAGCATGCCGTCTGTATGTCAGGATACTATGCTACGCTCAGCTGGCTGCTATGTAACAGGAATACTGTAGCATGCCGTCTGTATGTAAGGATACTATGCTACGCTCAGCTGGCCGCTCTATAACAGGAATACTGTAGCATGCCGTCTGTATGTCAGGATACTATGCTATGCTCAGCTGGCCGCTCTGTAACAGGAATACTGTAGCATGCCGTCTGTATGTCAGGATACTACGCTTTGCTCAGCTGGCTGCTATGTAACAGGAATACTGTAGCATGCCGTCTGTATGTCAGGATACTATGCTATGCTCAGCTGGCCGCTCTGTAACAGGAATACTGTAGCATGCCGTCTGTATGTCAGGATACTATGCTGCGCTCAGCTGGCCGCTCTGTAACAGGAATACTGTAGCATGCTGTCTGTATGTCAGGATACTATGCTACGCTCAGCTGGCCGCTCTATAACAGGAATACTGTAGCATGCCGCCTGTATGTCAGGATACTATGCTACGCTCAGCTGGCCGCTATGTAACAGGAATACTGTCGCATGCCGTCTGTATGTCAGGATACTATGCTACGCTCAGCTGGCCGCTCTGTAACAGGAATACTGTAGCATGCCGTCTGTATGTCAGGATACTATGCTATGCTCAGCTGGCCGCTCTATAACAGGAATACTGTAGCATGCCGTCTGTATATCAGGATACTATGCTATGCTCAGCTGACCGCTATGTAACAGGAATACTGTAGCATGCCGTCTCTATGTCAGGATACTATGCTATGCACAGCTGGCCGCTCTATAACTGGAATACTGTAGCATGCCGTCTGTATGTCAGGATACTATGCTATGCTTAGCTGGCCGCTCTGTAACAGGAATACTGTAGCATGCCGCCTGTATGTCAGGATACTATGCTATGCTCAGCTGGCCGCTCTGTAACAGGAATACTGTAGCATGCCGTCTGTATGTCAGGATACTATGCTATGCTCAGCAGGCCGCTCTGTAACAGGAATACTGTAGCATGCCGCCTGTATGTCAGGATACTATGCTATGCTCAGCTGGCCGCTCTGTAACAGGAATACTGTAGCATGCTGTCTGTATGTCAGGATACTATGCTATGCTCAGCTGGCCGCTCTGTAACAGGAATACTGTAGCATGCTGTCTGTATGTCAGGATACTATGCTATGCTCAGCTGGCCGCTCTGTAACAGGAATACTGTAGCATGCCGCCTGTATGTCAGGATACTATGCTATGCTCAGCTGGCCGCTCTGTAACAGGAATACTGTAGCATGCCGTCTGTATGTCAGGATACTACGCTATGCTCAGCAGGCCACTCTGTAACAGGAATACTGTAGCATGCCGTCTGTATCTCAGGATACTATGCTATGCTCAGCTGACTGCTCTGTAACAGGAATACTGTAGCATGCCGTCTGTATGTCAGGATACTATGCTATGCTCAGCTGGCTGCTATGTAACAGGAATACTGTAGCATGCCGTCTGTATGTAAGGATACTATGCTACGCTCAGCTGGCCGCTCTATAACAGGAATATTGTAGCATGCCGTCTGTATGTCAGGATACTATGCTATGCTCAGCTGGCCGCTCTGTAACAGGAATACTGTAGCATGCCGTCTGTATGTCAGGATACTACGCTATGCTCAGCAGGCCACTCTGTAACAGTAATACTGTAGCATGCCGTCTGTATGTCAGGATACTATGCTACGCCCAGCTGGCCGCTCTGTAACAGGAATACTGTAGCATGCTGTCTGTATGTCAGGATACTATGCTTTGCTCAGCTGGCTGCTATGTAACAGGAATACTGTAGCATGCCGTCTGTATGTCAGGATACTATGCTATGCTCAGCTGGCCGCTCTGTAACAGGAATACTGTAGCATGCCGTCTGTATGTCAGGATACTATGCTACGCTCAGCTGGCCGCTCTGTAACAGGAACACTGTAGGATGCCGCCTGTATGTCAGGATACTATGCTATGCTCAGCTAGCCGCTCTGTAACAGGAATACTGTAGCATGCCGCCTGTATGTTATGCTATGCTCAGCTGGCCGCTCTGTAACAGGAATACTGTAGCATGCCGCCTGTATGTCAGGATACTATGCTATGCTCAGCTGGCCGCTCTGTAACAGGAATACTGTAGCATGCCGCCTGTATGTCAGGATACTATGCTATGCTCAGCTGGCCGCTCTGTAACAGGAATACTGTAGCATGCCGTCTGTATGTCAGGATACTACGCTATGCTCAGCAGGCCACTCTGTAACAGGAATACTGTAGCATGCCGTCTGTATGTCAGGATACTATGCTATGCTCAGCTGGCCGCTCTGTAACAGGAATACTGTAGCATGCCGTCTGTATGTCAGGATACTATGCTATGCTCAGCAGGCCGCTCTGTAACAGGAATACTGTAGCATGCCGCCTGTATGTCAGGATACTATGCTATGCTCAGCTGGCCGCTCTGTAACAGGAATACTGTAGCATGCTGTCTGTATGTCAGGATACTATGCTATGCTCAGCTGGCCGCTCTGTAACAGGAATACTGTAGCATGCTGTCTGTATGTCAGGATACTATGCTATGCTCAGCTGGCCGCTCTGTAACAGGAATACTGTAGCATGCCGCCTGTATGTCAGGATACTATGCTATGCTCAGCTGGCCGCTCTGTAACAGGAATACTGTAGCATGCCGTCTGTATGTCAGGATACTACGCTATGCTCAGCAGGCCACTCTGTAACAGGAATACTGTAGCATGCCGTCTGTATCTCAGGATACTATGCTATGCTCAGCTGACTGCTCTGTAACAGGAATACTGTAGCATGCCGTCTGTATGTCAGGATACTATGCTATGCTCAGCTGGCTGCTATGTAACAGGAATACTGTAGCATGCCGTCTGTATGTAAGGATACTATGCTACGCTCAGCTGGCCGCTCTATAACAGGAATATTGTAGCATGCCGTCTGTATGTCAGGATACTATGCTATGCTCAGCTGGCCGCTCTGTAACAGGAATACTGTAGCATGCCGTCTGTATGTCAGGATACTACGCTATGCTCAGCAGGCCACTCTGTAACAGTAATACTGTAGCATGCCGTCTGTATGTCAGGATACTATGCTACGCCCAGCTGGCCGCTCTGTAACAGGAATACTGTAGCATGCTGTCTGTATGTCAGGATACTATGCTTTGCTCAGCTGGCTGCTATGTAACAGGAATACTGTAGCATGCCGTCTGTATGTCAGGATACTATGCTATGCTCAGCTGGCCGCTCTGTAACAGGAATACTGTAGCATGCCGTCTGTATGTCAGGATACTATGCTACACTCAGCTGGCCGCTCTGTAACAGGAACACTGTAGGATGCCGCCTGTATGTCAGGATACTATGCTATGCTCAGCTAGCCGCTCTGTAACAGGAATACTGTAGCATGCCGCCTGTATGTTATGCTATGCTCAGCTGGCCGCTCTGTAACAGGAATACTGTAGCATGCCGCCTGTATGTCAGGATACTATGCTATGCTCAGCTGGCCACTCTGTAACAGGAATACTGTAGCATGCTGCCTGTATGTCAGGATAATATGCTATGCTCAGCTGGCCGCTCTGTAACAGGATTACCTTAGCATGCCGCCTGTATGTCAGGATACTATGCTATGCTCAGCTGGCCGCTCTGTAACAGGAATACTGTAGCATGCCGTCTGTATGTCAGGATACTATGCTATGCTCAGCTGGCCGCTCTGTAACAGGAATACTGTAGCATGCCGCCTGTATGTCAGGATACTATGCTATGCTCAGCTGGCCGCTCTGTAACAGGAATACTGTAGCATGCAGCTTGTATGTCAGGATACTATGCTATGCTCAGCTGGCCGCTCTGTAACAGGAATACTGTAGCATGCCGTCTATATGTCAGGACACTATGCTACGCTCAGCTGGCCGCTCTGTAACAGAAATACTGTAGCATGCCGTCTGTATGTCAGGATACTATGCTACGCTCAGCTGGCCGCTCTGTAACAGGAATACTGTAGCATGCCGCCTGTATGTCAGGATACTATGCTATTCTCAGCTGGCTGCTCTGTAACAGGAATACTGTAGCATGCCGTCTGTATGTCAGGAAACTATGCTACGCTCAGCTGGCTGCTATGTAACAGGAATACTGTAGCATGCCGCCTGTATGTCAGGATACTACGCTATGCTCAGCTGGCCGCTCTGTAACAGGAATACTGTAGCATGCCGTCTGTATGTCAGGAGACTATGCTATGCTCAGCTGGCCGCTCTGTAACAGGAATACTGTAGCATGCTGTCTGTATGTCAGGATACTATGCTATGCTCAGCTGGCCGCTCTGTAACAGGAATACTGTAGCATGCCGTCTGTATGTCAGGATACTATGCTATGCTCAGCTGGCCGCTATGTAACAGGAATACTGTAGCATGCCGCCTGTATGTCAGGATACTATGCTATGCTCAGCTGGCCACTCTGTAACAGGAATACTGTAGCATGCCGCCTGTATGTCAGGATACTATGCTACGCTCAGCTGGCCGCTATGTAACAGGAATACTGTAGCATGGCGCCTGTATGTCAGGATACTATGCTATGCTCAGCTGGCCGCACTGTAACAGGAATACTGTAGCATGCCGCCTGTATGTCAGGATACTATGCTACGCTCAGCTGGCCGCTCTGTAACAGGAATACTGTAGCATGCCGCCTGTATGTCAGGATACTATGCTATGCTTAGCTGGCTGCTATGTAACAGGAATACTGTAGCATGCCGTCTGTATGTCAGGATACTATGCTACACTTAGCTGGCTGCTATGTAACAGGAATACTGTAGCATGCCATCTGTATGTCAGGATACTATGCTATGCTCAGCTGGCCGCTCTGTAACAGGAATACTGTAGCATGCCGTCTGTATGTCAGGATACTACGCTACACTCAGCTGGCCGCTATGTAACAGGAATACTGTAGCATGCCGTCTGTATGTCAGTATACTATGCTATGCTCAGCTGGCCGCTTTGTAACAGGAATACTGTAGCATGCCGCCTGTATGTCAGGATACTATGCTATGCTCAGCTGGCTGCTATGTAACAGGAATACTGTAGCATGCCGCCTGTATGTCAGGATACTATGCTATGCTCAGCTGGCCGCTCTGTAACAGAAATACTGTAGCATGCCGTCTGTATGTCAAGATACAATGCTATGCTCAGCTGGCCGCTCTATAACTGGAATACTGTAGCATGCCGTCTGTATGTCAGGATACTATGCTAAGCTCAGCTGGCCGCTCTGTAACAGGAATACTGTAGCATGCCGCCTGTATGTCAGCATACAATGCTATGCTCAGCTGGTCGCTCTGTAACAGGAATACTGTAGCATGCCGTCTGTATGTCAGGATACAATGCTACGCTCAGCTGGCTGCTATGTAACAGGAATACTGTAGCATGCTGTCTGTATGTCAGGATACTATGCTAAGCTCAGCTGGCCGCTCTGTAACAGGAATACTGTAGCATGCCGCCTGTATGTCAGGATACTATGCTATGCTCAGCTGGCCGCTCTGTAACAGGAATACTGTAGCATGCCGTCTGTATGTCAGGATACTACGCTATGCTCAGCAGGCCACTCTGTAACAGAAATACTGTAGCATGCTGTCTGTATGTCAGGATACTATGCTATGCTCAGCTGGCCACTCTGTAACAGGAATACTGTAGCATGCCGTCTGTATGTCAGGATACTACGCTATGCTCAGCAGGCCACTCTGTAACAGAAATACTGTAGCATGCTGTCTGTATGTCAGGATACTATGCTAAGCTCAGCTGGCCGCTCTGTAACAGGAATACTGTAGCATGCCGTCTGTATGTCAGGATACTATGCTATGCTCAGCTGGCCGCTCTGTAACAGGAATACTGTAGCATGCCGTCTGTATGTCAGGATACAATGCTAAGCTCAGCTGGCCGCTCTGTAACAGGAATACTGTAGCATGCTGTCTGTATGTCAGGATACTATGCTAAGCTCAGCTGGCCGCTCTGTAACAGGAATACTGTAGCATGCCGCCTGTATGTCAGGATACTATGCTATGCTCAGCTGGCCGCTCTGTAACAGGAATACTGTAGCATGCCGTCTGTATGTCAGGATACTACGCTATGCTCAGCAGGCCACTCTGTAACAGAAATACTGTAGCATGCTGTCTGTATGTCAGGATACTATGCTATGCTCAGCTGGCAGCTATGTAACAGGAATACTGTCGCATGCCGTCTGTATGTCAGGATACTATGCTACGCCCAACTGGCCGCTCTGTAACAGTAATACTGTAGCATGCTGTCTGTATGTCAGGATACTATGCTTTGCTCAGCTGGCTGCTATGTAACAGGAATACTGTAGCATGCCGTCTGTATGTCAGGATACTATGCTATGCTCAGCTGGCCACTCTATAACAGTAATACTGTAGCATACCGCCTGTATGTCAGGATACTATGCTATGCTCAGCTGGCCGCTCTGTAACAGGAATACTGTAGCGTGCCGTCTGTATGTCAGGATACTATGCTGTGCTCAGCTGGCCGCTCTGTAACAGGAATACTGTAGCATGCTGTCTGTATGTCAGGATACTATGCTACGCTCAGCTGGCCGCTCTATAACAGGAATACGGTAGCATGCCGCCTGTATGTCAGGATACTATGCTTCGCTCAGCTGGCAGCTATGTAACAGGAATACTGTCGCATGCCGTCTGTATGTCAGGATACTATGCTACGCTCAGCTGGCCGCTCTGTAACAGGAATACTGTAGCATGCCGTCTGTATGTCAGGATACTATGCTATGCTCAGCTGGCCGCTCTGTAACAGGAATACTGTAGCATGCCGTCTGTATATCAGGATACTATGCTATGCTCAGCTGACCGCTATGTAACAGGAATACTGTAGCATGCCGCCTCTATGTCAGGATACTATGCTATGCACAGCTGGCCGCTCTATAACTGGAATACTGTAGCATGCCGTCTGTATGTCAGGATACTATGCTATGCTTAGCTTGCCGCTCTGTAACAGGAATACTGTAGCATGCCGCCTGTATGTCAGGATACTATGCTATGCTCAGCTGGCCGCTCTGTAACAGGAATACTGTAGCATGCCGTCTGTATGTCAGGATACTATGCTATGCTCAGCAGGCCGCTCTGTAACAGGAATACTGTAGCATGCCGCCTGTATGTCAGGATACTATGCTATGCTCAGCTGGCCGCTCTGTAACAGGAATACTGTAGCATGCTGTCTGTATGTCAGGATACTATGCTATGCTCAGCTGGCCGCTCTGTAACAGGAATACTGTAGCATGCTGTCTGTATGTCAGGATACTATGCTATGCTCAGCTGGCCGCTCTGTAACAGGAATACTGTAGCATGCCGCCTGTATGTCAGGATACTATGCTATGCTCAGCTGGCCGCTCTGTAACAGGAATACTGTAGCATGCCGTCTGTATGTCAGGATACTACGCTATGCTCAGCAGGCCACTCTGTAACAGGAATACTGTAGCATGCCGTCTGTATCTCAGGATACTATGCTATGCTCAGCTGACTGCTCTGTAACAGGAATACTGTAGCATGCCGTCTGTATGTCAGGATACTATGCTACGCTCAGCTGGCTGCTATGTAACAGGAATACTGTAGCATGCCGTCTGTATGTAAGGATACTATGCTACGCTCAGCTGGCCGCTCTATAACAGGAATACTGTAGCATGCCGTCTGTATGTCAGGATACTATGCTATGCTCAGCTGGCCGCTCTGTAACAGGAATACTGTAGCATGCCGTCTGTATGTCAGGATACTACGCTTTGCTCAGCTGGCTGCTATGTAACAGGAATACTGTAGCATGCCGTCTGTATGTCAGGATACTATGCTATGCTCAGCTGGCCGCTCTGTAACAGGAATACTGTAGCATGCCGTCTGTATGTCAGGATACTATGCTGCGCTCAGCTGGCCGCTCTGTAACAGGAATACTGTAGCATGCTGTCTGTATGTCAGGATACTATGCTACGCTCAGCTGGCCGCTCTATAACAGGAATACTGTAGCATGCCGCCTGTATGTCAGGATACTATGCTACGCTCAGCTGGCCGCTATGTAACAGGAATACTGTCGCATGCCGTCTGTATGTCAGGATACTATGCTACGCTCAGCTGGCCGCTCTGTAACAGGAATACTGTAGCATGCCGTCTGTATGTCAGGATACTATGCTATGCTCAGCTGGCCGCTCTATAACAGGAATACTGTAGCATGCCGTCTGTATATCAGGATACTATGCTATGCTCAGCTGACCGCTATGTAACAGGAATACTGTAGCATGCCGTCTCTATGTCAGGATACTATGCTATGCACAGCTGGCCGCTCTATAACTGGAATACTGTAGCATGCCGTCTGTATGTCAGGATACTATGCTATGCTTAGCTGGCCGCTCTGTAACAGGAATACTGTAGCATGCCGCCTGTATGTCAGGATACTATGCTATGCTCAGCTGGCCGCTCTGTAACAGGAATACTGTAGCATGCCGTCTGTATGTCAGGATACTATGCTATGCTCAGCAGGCCGCTCTGTAACAGGAATACTGTAGCATGCCGCCTGTATGTCAGGATACTATGCTATGCTCAGCTGGCCGCTCTGTAACAGGAATACTGTAGCATGCTGTCTGTATGTCAGGATACTATGCTATGCTCAGCTGGCCGCTCTGTAACAGGAATACTGTAGCATGCTGTCTGTATGTCAGGATACTATGCTATGCTCAGCTGGCCGCTCTGTAACAGGAATACTGTAGCATGCCGCCTGTATGTCAGGATACTATGCTATGCTCAGCTGGCCGCTCTGTAACAGGAATACTGTAGCATGCCGTCTGTATGTCAGGATACTACGCTATGCTCAGCAGGCCACTCTGTAACAGGAATACTGTAGCATGCCGTCTGTATCTCAGGATACTATGCTATGCTCAGCTGACTGCTCTGTAACAGGAATACTGTAGCATGCCGTCTGTATGTCAGGATACTATGCTATGCTCAGCTGGCTGCTATGTAACAGGAATACTGTAGCATGCCGTCTGTATGTAAGGATACTATGCTACGCTCAGCTGGCCGCTCTATAACAGGAATACTGTAGCATGCCGTCTGTATGTCAGGATACTATGCTATGCTCAGCTGGCCGCTCTGTAACAGGAATACTGTAGCATGCCGTCTGTATGTCAGGATACTACGCTATGCTCAGCAGGCCACTCTGTAACAGTAATACTGTAGCATGCCGTCTGTATGTCAGGATACTATGCTACGCCCAGCTGGCCGCTCTGTAACAGGAATACTGTAGCATGCTGTCTGTATGTCAGGATACTATGCTTTGCTCAGCTGGCTGCTATGTAACAGGAATACTGTAGCATGCCGTCTGTATGTCAGGATACTATGCTATGCTCAGCTGGCCGCTCTGTAACAGGAATACTGTAGCATGCCGTCTGTATGTCAGGATACTATGCTACGCTCAGCTGGCCGCTCTGTAACAGGAACACTGTAGGATGCCGCCTGTATGTCAGGATACTATGCTATGCTCAGCTAGCCGCTCTGTAACAGGAATACTGTAGCATGCCGCCTGTATGTTATGCTATGCTCAGCTGGCCGCTCTGTAACAGGAATACTGTAGCATGCCGCCTGTATGTCAGGATACTATGCTATGCTCAGCTGGCCACTCTGTAACAGGAATACTGTAGCATGCTGCCTGTATGTCAGGATAATATGCTATGCTCAGCTGGCCGCTCTGTAACAGGATTACCTTAGCATGCCGCCTGTATGTCAGGATACTATGCTATGCTCAGCTGGCCGCTCTGTTACAGGAATACTGTAGCATGCCGTCTGTATGTCAGGATACTATGCTATGCTCAGCTGGCCGCTCTGTAACAGGAATACTGTAGCATGCCGCCTGTATGTCAGGATACTATGCTATGCTCAGCTGGCCGCTCTGTAACAGGAATACTGTAGCATGCAGCTTGTATGTCAGGATACTATGCTATGCTCAGCTGGCCGCTCTGTAACAGGAATACTGTAGCATGCCGTCTATATGTCAGGACACTATGCTACGCTCAGCTGGCCGCTCTGTAACAGAAATACTGTAGCATGCCGTCTGTATGTCAGGATACTATGCTACGCTCAGCTGGCCGCTCTGTAACAGGAATACTGTAGCATGCCGCCTGTATGTCAGGATACTATGCTATTCTCAGCTGGCTGCTCTGTAACAGGAATACTGTAGCATGCCGTCTGTATGTCAGGAAACTATGCTACGCTCAGCTGGCTGCTATGTAACAGGAATACTGTAGCATGCCGCCTGTATGTCAGGATACTACGCTATGCTCAGCTGGCCGCTCTGTAACAGGAATACTGTAGCATGCCGTCTGTATGTCAGGAGACTATGCTATGCTCAGCTGGCCGCTCTGTAACAGGAATACTGTAGCATGCTGTCTGTATGTCAGGATACTATGCTATGCTCAGCTGGCCGCTCTGTAACAGGAATACTGTAGCATGCCGTCTGTATGTCAGGATACTATGCTATGCTCAGCTGGCCGCTATGTAACAGGAATACTGTAGCATGCCGCCTGTATGTCAGGATACTATGCTATGCTCAGCTGGCCACTCTGTAACAGGAATACTGTAGCATGCCGCCTGTATGTCAGGATACTATGCTACGCTCAGCTGGCCGCTATGTAACAGGAATACTGTAGCATGGCGCCTGTATGTCAGGATACTATGCTATGCTCAGCTGGCCGCACTGTAACAGGAATACTGTAGCATGCCGCCAGTATGTCAGGATACTATGCTACGCTCAGCTGGCCGCTCTGTAACAGGAATACTGTAGCATGCCGCCTGTATGTCAGGATACTATGCTATGCTTAGCTGGCTGCTATGTAACAGGAATACTGTAGCATGCCGTCTGTATGTCAGGATACTATGCTACACTTAGCTGGCTGCTATGTAACAGGAATACTGTAGCATGCCATCTGTATGTCAGGATACTATGCTATGCTCAGCTGGCCGCTCTGTAACAGGAATACTGTAGCATGCCGTCTGTATGTCAGGATACTACGCTACACTCAGCTGGCCGCTATGTAACAGGAATACTGTAGCATGCCGTCTGTATGTCAGTATACTATGCTATGCTCAGCTGGCCGCTTTGTAACAGGAATACTGTAGCATGCCGCCTGTATGTCAGGATACTATGCTATGCTCAGCTGGCTGCTATGTAACAGGAATACTGTAGCATGCCGCCTGTATGTCAGGATACTATGCTATGCTCAGCTGGCCGCTCTGTAACAGAAATACTGTAGCATGCCGTCTGTATGTCAAGATACAATGCTATGCTCAGCTGGCCGCTCTATAACTGGAATACTGTAGCATGCCGTCTGTATGTCAGGATACTATGCTAAGCTCAGCTGGCCGCTCTGTAACAGGAATACTGTAGCATGCCGCCTGTATGTCAGCATACAATGCTATGCTCAGCTGGTCGCTCTGTAACAGGAATACTGTAGCATGCCGTCTGTATGTCAGGATACAATGCTACGCTCAGCTGGCTGCTATGTAACAGGAATACTGTAGCATGCTGTCTGTATGTCAGGATACTATGCTAAGCTCAGCTGGCCGCTCTGTAACAGGAATACTGTAGCATGCCGCCTGTATGTCAGGATACTATGCTATGCTCAGCTGGCCGCTCTGTAACAGGAATACTGTAGCATGCCGTCTGTATGTCAGGATACTACGCTATGCTCAGCAGGCCACTCTGTAACAGAAATACTGTAGCATGCTGTCTGTATGTCAGGATACTATGCTATGCTCAGCTGGCCACTCTGTAACAGGAATACTGTAGCATGCCGTCTGTATGTCAGGATACTACGCTATGCTCAGCAGGCCACTCTGTAACAGAAATACTGTAGCATGCTGTCTGTATGTCAGGATACTATGCTAAGCTCAGCTGGCCGCTCTGTAACAGGAATACTGTAGCATGCCGTCTGTATGTCAGGATACTATGCTATGCTCAGCTGGCCACTCTGTAACAGGAATACTGTAGCATGCCGTCTGTATGTCAGGATACAATGCTAAGCTCAGCTGGCCGCTCTGTAACAGGAATACTGTAGCATGCTGTCTGTATGTCAGGATACTATGCTAAGCTCAGCTGGCCGCTCTGTAACAGGAATACTGTAGCATGCCGCCTGTATGTCAGGATACTATGCTATGCTCAGCTGGCCGCTCTGTAACAGGAATACTGTAGCATGCCGTCTGTATGTCAGGATACTACGCTATGCTCAGCAGGCCACTCTGTAACAGAAATACTGTAGCATGCTGTCTGTATGTCAGGATACTATGCTATGCTCAGCTGACTGCTCTGAAACAGGAATACTGTAGCATGCCGTCTGTATGTCAGGATACTATGCTACGCTCAGCTGGCTGCTATGTAACAGGAATAACGTAGCATGCCGTCTGTATGTAAGGATACTATGCTACGCTCAGCTGGCCACTCTATAACAGGAATACTGTAGCATGCCGTCTGTATGTCAGGATACTATGCTATGCTCAGCTGGCCGCTCTGTAACAGGAATACTGTAGCATGCCGTCTGTATGTCAGGATACTACGCTATGCTCAGCAGGCCACTCTGTAACAGTAATACTGTAGCATGCAGTCTGTATGTCAGGATACTATGCTACGCCCAGCTGGCCGCTCTGTAACAGGAATACTGTAGCATGCTGTCTGTATGTCAGGATACTATGCTTTGCTCAGCTGGCTGCTATGTAACAGGAATACTGTAGCATGCCGTCTGTATGTCAGGATACTATGCTACGCTCAGCTGGCCGCTCTGTAACAGGAACACTGTAGCATGCCGCCTGTATGTCAGGATACTATGCTATGCTCAGCTAGCCGCTCTGTAACAGGAATACTGTAGCATGCCGCCTGTATGTTATGCTATGCTCAGCTGGCCGCTCTGTAACAGGAATACTGTAGCATGCCGCCTGTATGTCAGGATACTATGCTATGCTCAGCTGGCCGCTCTGTAACAGGAATACTGTAGCATGCTGCCTGTATGTCAGGATACTATGCTATGCTCAGCTGGCCGCTCTGTAACAGGATTACTGTAGCATGCCGCCTGTATGTCAGGATACTATGCTATGCTCAGCTGGCCGCTCTGTAACAGGAATACTGTAGCATGCCGCCTGTATGTCAGGATACTATGCTATGCTTAGCTGGCCGCTCTGTAACTGTAATACTGTAGCATGCCGCCTGTATGTCAGGATACTTTGCTATGCTCAGCTGGCCGCTATGTAACAGGAATACTGTAGCATGCCGTCTGTATGTCAGGATACTATGCTATGCTCAGCTGGACGCTCTGTAACAGTAATACTGTAGCATGCCGCCTGTATGTCAGGATACTATGCTAAGCTCAGCTGGCCGCTATGTAACAGGAATACTGTAGCATGCCGTCTGTATGTCAGGATACTATGCTACGCTCAGCTGGCCGCTCTGTAACAGGAATACTGTAGCATGCCTTCTGTATGTCAGGATACTATGCTATGCTCAGCTGGTCGCTCTGTAACAGGAATACTGTAGCATGCCGTCTGTATGTCAAGATACTATGCTAAGCTCAGCTGGCCGCTCTGTAACAGGAATACTGTAGCATGCTGTCTGTATGTCAGGATACTATGCTATGCTCAGCTGGCCGCTCTGTAACAGGAACACTGTAGCATGCCGCCTGTATGTCAGGATACTATGCTATGCTCAGCTGGCCGCTCTGTAACAGGAATACTGTAGCGTGCCGTCTGTATGTCAGGATACTACAGTATGCAATGCTCAGCTGGCCGCTCTGTAACAGGAATACTGTAGCATGCCGCCTGTATGTCAGGATACAATGCTACGCTCAGCTGGCTGCTATGTAACAGGAATACTGTAGCATGCCGTCTGTATGTCAGGATACTATGCTACGCTCAGATGGCCGCTCTGTAACAGGAATACTGTAGCATGCGCCTGTATGTCAGGATACTATGCTACGCTCAGCTGGCTGCTATGTAACAGGAATACTGTAGCATGCCGTCTGTATGTCAGGATACTATGCTACGCTCAGCTGGCCGCTCTGTAACAGTAATACTGTAGCATGCCGCCTGTATGTCAGGATACTATGCTATGCTCAGCTGGCCGCTCTGTAACAGGAATACTGTAGCATGCCGCCTGTATGTCAGGATACTATGCTATGCTCAGCTGGCCGCTATGTAACAGGAATACTGTAGCATGCCGCCTGTATGTCAGGATACTATGCTATGCTCAGCTGGCCGCTATGTAACAGGAATACTGTAGCGTGCCGTATGTATGTCAGGATGTGAGAACTGTGAAGTAACTAGGGAAATCAGGCCTGCAAAATTGGTGAAAGCAGTATAATGACCGGCGGTAATTGCTTCATATATGGTACAATGCAGACGCAAACGCAATGTTTTTTTTGCCAGTTACTTAACCAGATAGGCAAACGCAGACGCGCTAGACCATTCAAACATCGTTTCAGGGGCCGTGCATAAATTAGCCATTGTGATCTCATACAGACATGCTATACAAGCGGCGTATTATACAGACATGCTATACAAGCGGCGTATCATACAGACATGCCATACAAGCGGCGTATTATACAGACATGCTATACAAGCGGCGTATTATAGACACATGCTATACAAGCGGCGTATTATACAGACATGCTATACAAGCGGCATATTATACAGACATGCTATACAAGCGGCATATTATACAGACATGCTATACAAGCGCTATATTATACAGACATGCTATACAAGCGGCATATTATACAGACATGCTGTACAAGCGGCATATTATACAGACATGCTATACAAGCGCTATATTATACAGACATGCTATACAAGCGGCGTATTATACAGACATGCTATACAAGCGCTATATTATACAGACATGCTATACAAACGGCATATTATACAGACATGCTATACAAGCGGCATATTATACAGACATGCTATACAAGCGGCGTATTATACAGACATGCTATACAAACGCTATATTATACAGACATGCTATACAAGCGGCATATTATACAGACATGCTATACAAGCGGCATAATATACAGACATGCTATACAAGCGGCATATTATACAGACATGCTATACAAGCGCTATATTATAGACATGCTATACAAGCGGCATATTATACAGACATGCTATACAAGCGCTATATTATACAGACATGCTATACAAGGGGCATATTATACAGACATGCTATACAAACGGCATATTATACAGACATGCTATACAAGCGGCATATTATACAGACATGGTATACAAGCGGCGTATTATACAGACATGCTATACAAACGCTATATTATATAGACATGCTATACAAGCGGCATATTATACAGACATACTATACAAGCGGCATATTATACAGACATGCTATACAAGCGGCGTATTATACAGACATGCTATACAAGCGCTATATTATACAGACATGCTATACAAGCGCTATATAATACAGACATGCTATACAAGGGGCATATTATACAGACATTCTATACAAGCGGCATATTATACAGACATGCTATACAAACGCTATATTATACAGACATGCTATACAAGCGGCATATTATACAGACATACTATACAAGCGGCATATTATACAGACATGCTATACAAGCGGCGTATTATACAGACATGCTATACAAGCGCTATATTATACAGACATGCTATACAAGCGCTATATTATACAGACATGCTATACAAGGGGCATATTATACAGACATGCTATACAAGCGGCATATTATATAGACATGCTATACAAGTGCTATATTATACAGACATGCTATACAAGCGGCATATTATACAGACATGCTATACAAGTGCTATATTATACAGACATGCTATACAAGCGCTATATTATACAGACATGCTATACAAGCGCTATATTATACATACATGCTATACAAGCGCTATATTATACATACATGCTTGTCATCACAAAGATAACATAAAACTTCCTTCTGCTATCAATGTCTTTCCTTTTATTGCCACCAGAGGGCGTCTATGGCCCTGGTAATAAGAAGAGCAGGAAATACTGGGACATGTTCTTCTGAGTGACTGTTGTTACAGCCCAGCTCATGTGCATGACTTATACACGGGACGGCTCTCAGGTAATTCTGGGAGCTCTAAGATGGAGACCTGGCTGACTGCTCTGTTACCTGTTGTCCTATGGAGGTATGTCCACCAGCTTTGGGATTGCTCATCCTCTCTTCCCAATAAAATCAGCCATGAAAGCGTCTCACAACCACAATTATAAGCCTCTTGTATCATGGACATGGGAGATGTATTCTCCTGATTCTGAGTCGCACGCAAAAGCGCCCAGGCAGCGGCTACTGGCGATTGCCTGACTGCGACTTTATGCAAATGCCGCTACATACTCCTTCCCTTGCCCGGCTCTGCAAGCTGTGAGGCGCCCACTTTTAAGGTTCGTGCGCATTGTAATACGCCACCATCGGATGCACCATTGAGCCCTATGACAGGCCTCCTATGCCCGCGGCTGTGCGTCTGGGAACGCAGCAACTTTCACTGACATGCCCACTGAACGTACCACTTTGGCGTGCATTTCATGCGTCTTAGAAGGCTTCACGCATGCGCAGTTGCGAATAATGGCTCAACTACCAGAAGACTGGCATTGCGCAAGGCTCAGAATCAGGTCCAGAATGTAGAAATTAAATATGGGCCCCATATCTGTCCTGTGCA
Organism: Taudactylus pleione; assembly: GCA_031769625.1. Lineage (NCBI taxonomy): Eukaryota > Metazoa > Chordata > Amphibia > Anura > Myobatrachidae > Taudactylus > Taudactylus pleione. The sequence continues at coordinate 243,430 of JAUIMM010000011.1, forward strand.
GTGGCCCCTGCTATTACCTACAGCCATGGTGCAAGGGAGCGGCCAGTGACAATTACCATCTGCTATGTCAATGCTGGGGCTGGTAGACGCCGCCTCGTTGCTCACATTCTGAGTGCCCGGCGTCCTCACGTGCGTCATGGACGGGGAATGTAAGGTGTGGAGACGGTCAGAGGAATCCAAGATGCTGTCGATGGTCTCTGACTCCTCGCACAGGCTGTCCGTGTGGGGGTCTCCGGGATAAGCGGGAGGGTGGGATTCTTCTGTCTGGTCCGGGTCCCCCTGCCCAGCAGAGGACAGATAGCCGGGCGGGGTGACATTGCTGCTGACCGCTTCGTCGTAGGAAGGTAACATGACGAGCACGCCGTCCACCACCACAAAGTCCGGCTCCGCAGAGCTGTCCTGCGGACTCCTGCAGGTGAGAAAGGAAGATACGGTTATGTCCAGTATGTGATATAACCATTGGATCTCTGGGGCTCACAGAACTATAAGGCAGGAGAGCAGATGGGATCTCCGGGGCTCACAGAACTATGAGGCAGGATAGCAGATGGGATCTTTGGGGCTCACAGAACTATGAGGCAGGAGAGCAGATGGGATCTCCGGGGCTCACAGAACTATGAGGCAGGAGAGCAGAAGGGATCTCCGGGGCTCACAGAACTATGAGACAGGATAGCAGATGGGATCTCTGGGGCTCACAGAACTATTAGGCAGGAGAGCAGATGGGATCTCCGGGGCTCACAGAAATATGAGGCAGGAGAGCAGATGGGATCTCCGGAGCTCACAGAACTATGAGACAGGATAGCAGATGGGATCTTTGGGGCTCACAGAACTATGAGACAGGAGAGCAGATGGGATCTCTGGGGCTCACAGAACTATGAGGCAAGAGAGCAGAGGGGATCTCCTGGGCTCACAAAACTATGAGACAGGATAGCAGATGGGATCTCCGGGCTCACAGAACTATGAGGCAGGATAGCAGATGGGATCTCCGGGGGTAAGAGAACTATAAGGCAGGAGAGCAGATGGGATCTCCGGGGCTCACAGAACTGTGAGGCAGGAGAGCAGATGGGATCTCCGGGGCTCACAGAACTATGAGACAGGATAGCAGATGGGATCTCTGGGGCTCACAGAACTATGAGGCAGGAGAGCAGATGGGATCTCCGGGGATCAGAGAACTATGAGGCAGGAGAGCAGATGGGATCTCCGGGGCTCACAGAACTATGAGACAGGATAGCAGATGGGATCTCTGGGGCTCACAGAACTATGAGACAGGATAGCAGATGGGATCTCTGGGGCTCACAGAACTATGAGGCAAGAGAGCAGATGGGATCTCCTGGGCTCAAAAAACTATGAGACAGGATAGCAGATGGGATCTCCGGGCTCACAGAACTATGAGGCAGGAGAGCAGATGGGATCTCCAGGGCTCACAGAACTATGAGGCAGGATAGCAGATGGGATCTCCGGGGCTCACAGAACTATGAGACAGGATAGCAGATGGGATCTCTGGGGCTCACAGAACTATGAGGCAGGAGAGCAGATGGGATCTCCGGGGCTCACAGAACTATGAGGCAGGAGAGCAGATGGGATCTCCGGGGCTCACAGAACTATGAGACAGGATAGCAGATGGGATCTTTGGGGCTCACAGAACAATGAGACAGGATAGCAGATGGGATCTCTGGGGCTCACAGAACTATGAGGCAAGAGAGCAGATGGGATCTCCTGGGCTCACAAAACTATGAGACAGGATAGCAGAAGGGATCTCCGGGCTCACAGAACTATGAGGCAGGAAAGCAGATGGGATCTCTGGGGGTAAGAGAACTATAAGGCAGGAGAGCAGATGGGATCTCAGGGGCTCACAGAACTATGAGGCAGGAAAGCAGATGGGATCTCCGGGGCTCACAGAACTATGAGACAGGATAGCAGATGGGATCTTTGGGGCTCACAGAACTATGAGGCAGGAGAGCAGATGGGATCTCCGGGGCTCACAGAACTATGAGGCAGGAGAGCAGATGGGATCTCCGGGGCTCACAGAACTATGAGACAGGATAGCAGATGGGATCTCTGGGGTTCACAGAAATATGAGACAGGATAGCAGATGGGATCTCTGGGGCTCACAGAACTATGAGGCAGGAGAGCAGATGGGATCTCCGGGGCTCACAGAACTATGAGGCAGGAGAGCAGATGGGATCTCCGGGGCTCACAGAACTATGAGACAGGATAGCAGATGGGATCTTTGGGGCTCACAGAACAATGAGACAGGATAGCAGATGGGATCTCTGGGGCTCACAGAACTATGAGGCAAGAGAGCAGATGGGATCTCCTGGGCTCACAAAACTATGAGACAGGATAGCAGAAGGGATCTCCGGGCTCACAGAACTATGAGGCAGGAAAGCAGATGGGATCTCTGGGGGTAAGAGAACTATAAGGCAGGAGAGCAGATGGGATCTCAGGGGCTCACAGAACTATGAGGCAGGAAAGCAGATGGGATCTCCGGGGCTCACAGAACTATGAGACAGGATAGCAGATGGGATCTTTGGGGCTCACAGAACTATGAGGCAGGAGAGCAGATGGGATCTCCGGGGCTCACAGAACTATGAGGCAGGAGAGCAGATGGGATCTCCGGGGCTCACAGAACTATGAGACAGGATAGCAGATGGGATCTCTGGGGTTCACAGAAATATGAGGCAGGAGAGCAGATGTGATCTCCGGGGCTCACAGAACTATGAGGCAGGAGAGCAGATGGGATCTCTGGGGCTCACAGAACTATGAGACAGGATAGCAGATGGGATCTTTGGGGCTCACAGAACTATGAGACAGGATAGCAGATGGGATCTCTGGGGCTCACAGAACTATGAGGCAGGATAGCAGATGTGATCTCCAGGGCTCACAGAACTATGAGGCAGGAGAGCAGATGGGATCTCTGGGGCTCACAGAACTATGAGACAGGATAGCAGATGGGATCTTTGGGGCTCACAGAACTATGAGACAGGATAGCAGATGGGATCTCCTGGGCTCACAAAACTATGAGACAGGATAGCAGATGGGATCTCCGGGCTCACAGAACTATGAGGCAGGATAGCAGATGGGATCTCTGGGGGTCACAGAACTATAAGGCAGGAGAGCAGATGGGATCTCTGGGGCTCACAGAACTATGAGGCAGAATAGTAGATGGGATCTCCGGGGCTCAAAGAACTATGAGGCAGGAGAGCAGATGGGATCTCTGGGGCTCACAGAACTATGAGGCAGGATAGCAGATGTGATCTCCAGGGCTCACAGAACTATGAGGCAGGATAGCAGATGGGATCCCTGGGGCTCACAGAACTATGAGGCAGGATAGCAGATGGGACCTCTGGGGCTCACAGAACTATAAGGCAGGAGAGCAGATGGGATCTTCGGGGCTCACAGGACAATGAGGCAGGAGAGCAGATGGGATCTCCGGGGCTCACAGAACTATGAGACAGGATAGCAGATGGGATCTTTGGGGCTCACAGAACTATGAGACAGGATAGCAGATTGGATCTCTGGGGCTCACAGAACTATGAGGCAAGAGAGCAGATGGGATCTCCTGGGCTCACAAAACTATGAGACAGGATAGAAGATGGGATCTCCGGGCTCACAGAACTATGAGGCAGGAGAGCAGATGGGATCTCCGGGCTCACAGAACTATGAGGCAGGAGAGCAGATGGGATCTCCGGGGCTCACAGAACTATGAGGCAGGATAGCAGATGGGATCTTTGGGGCTCACAGAACTATGAGGCAGGAGAGCAGATGGGATCTCCGGGGCTCACAGAACTATGAGGCAGGAAAGCAGATGGGATCTCCGGGGCTCACAGAACTATGAGAAAGGATAGCAGATGGGATCTTTGGGGCTCACAGAACTATGAGGCAGGAGAGCAGATGGGATCTCCGGGGCTCACAGAACTATGAGGCAGGAGAGCAGATGGGATCTCCGGGGCTCACAGAACTATGAGACAGGATAGCAGATGGGATCTCTGGGGCTCACAGAACTATGAGGCAAGAGAGCAGATGGGATTTCCTGGGCTCACAAAACTATGAGACAGGATAGCAGATGGGATCTCCGGGCTCACAGAACTATGAGGCAGGATAGGAGATGGGATCTCTGGGGGTAAGAGAACTATAAGGCAGGAGAGCAGATGGGATCTCCGGGGCTCACAGAACTATGAGGCAGGAGAGCAGATGGGATCTCCGGGGCTCACAGAACTATGAGACGGGATAGCAGATGGGATCTCTGGGGCTCACAGAACTATGAGGCAGGAGAGCAGATGGGATCTCCGGGGCTCACAGAACTATGAGAGAGGATAGCAGATGGGATCTCCGGGCTCACAGAACTATGAGGCAGGATAGCAGATGGGATCTCTGGGGGTCACAGAACTATAAGGCAGGAGAGCAGATGGGATCTCCGGGGCTCACAGAAGTATGAGGCAGGATAGCAGATGGGATCTCTGGGGGTCACAGAACTATAAGGCAGGAGAGCAGATGGGATCTCCGGGGCTCACAGAACTATGAGGCAGGATAGCAGATGGGACCTCCGGGGCTCACAGAACTATGAGGCAGGATAGCAGATGGGATATCTGGGGCTCACAGAACTATGAGGCAGGAGAGCAGATGTGATCTCTGGGGCTCACAGAACTATGAGGCAGGATAGCAGATGGGATCTCTGGGGCTCACAGAACTATGAGGCAGGAGAGCAGATGGAAGATGCACAAACTGTAGACAACACATAAAATGGACTTTTCCCCCACTGAATGTTCTTCCTAAATGTTTTTGACACTGTAAAACTTCTGTACAGAGGAAGCTATTTCCATAAATCCAGACACACCGATCATCGGCGGCATTGACAAACCGCCCAATTGTACATATACCCTGATATGTGGTTTTAAGACAAAGACATAGGGCCTGATTCACTACGGAATGCAATATTGCGGACGCATGCGGTTCAACTGCGATAGTATGCTAATCCACTGAGATCGCTATGCAATCTCAGCACAACATAAGGACGCCCACCTTACCTTACACACATCTGTAATGTTTAGCAAGACTGAGATACCATCAGTATCATGGAGTACCATCACAGCCTCACACACACCTACACAGCTCTGACCTTACTCAGGAATTACTAACCTCATCACACACAGTGATTACACAAGACTGAGACACCATCAGTAACATGGAGTACCATCACAGCCTCACACACACTTACACAGGCTCTGACCTTACTCAGGAATTGCTAACTTCAGCGCATGCTATGAGGCCTCAGGCTGCGTATGGCATCGCAGTGGATAATTTATGCACGCCCCTGCGATGCCGCTGAAATGCACTGGCGCGCCTGCGTTCGCCCGACCACCTCCCAGTCATCCCCCACAAACGGCATTTTCTGTCAATCACTCTGCAATGGGTCTGCGTTGTCCTTGTGCTCGTAGGCCCGATCGCAGTGGCTAGTTTGCACGCTGCGATGCATACGCGTGCGTAGTGCGCAACAGTCGGCCGATTACGTGCGTATTAGCAACTGCGTTCCATGCTGAATCAGGCCCATAACCCATACGTACAGAGAGGGACAATGGGGTATATTTTTAGAAGTTGAGATGTTGCACAGAACAACCAATCAGATTCTCGCTATTATCTTCTATAAGGTGATAAATAAATGTTAAGTAGAATCTGGTTGCTATGGGCAACATCTCCACTTCTAAAAATTCTCACTTAAGTAAATATACCCCAATGTCTGCAGAAATGTGACACAGAACGGAATATAAAAGTAGCTTATATAACGTTACGCTGGCATGCAACCAGCTGCATGATGCTCAAACTGCGAACAATACGGGCGACATGGCAGAGCTGGGCAATATTTGGGCCAATAAAAGCTGCACCATAAAATTCCCGGCCTACGCACCTCGGCATGAAATGTGTCTTAAACTTGGTCTGGAAGCTCCTGGCAATAATGACCAACAGCAGGACGAGGAGGACGCTGCTCGCAGTGAACGCCACAATCTTCCATGTTGTCAGCATCGTCTCCTGCGCGCTGGGCCAGGATTTCTCTGCTCAAAAAAACAACAAACAAAGGGTGGAGACGGATATATAACAATAACGGTACAGACATATCTAATCGCCATAACGCCAAACGGTGTAATATGGGTAAATGCAGACTGATATGGGAACAAGCTGAGATAAAAGTAGGGATCATCGATCCCTATGGATTGTGGAAACAACAGTATAGCTAACCTTGACCTAATCCCATTCTGTAAATCCTTTCGCTCCCAGATGTGGGCAGAATTTCACTTTATATGCGCACTGGTAATGGTGGCGGCGATTTTCACAAGTGGATGGGAAGGGGCAGTGCGTCCGCAGAGATGCCGAGAACTTTCTAAGCACACGATACAGTCGCATCTGCCACCGATTTGCATATGACCTTACGTCAGGGCAGGTATGCACTCAATGATCCCCCGTTTGCAGTACGGCGTGTGCTAATTTCACCGCGGAGGGACTCACCTGTCTTGACACAGTAGAGAGGTGATGTTGGGAACCACTCCCCAGACTGGCAGGTGAAGTACTTGTAATCATTAGACAGCATGTACCCGGGGTCACAGTAAAATTCAATCACAGTCCCGTGTATGTAACGTTCACAGGGTTGCGGGTGGCAAATGTAATCTCCGTGCACCACCATCGGGGGGAGAGGACACACTAGCGGAACATATGGAAAGACACAAATGTAAGTAACAAATTTATCTCTTCAAACATAGAAAAATAAATTGGGTACAGTAAGACATAACGTCTGATTCAGTACGAATCGCAATAGCGATTACACACGCAGTCTCACTGCGATGATATGCTAATTTTTGCAATCGCAATACCATACGCAGCCTAACATAAGGGCACCCACTTTACCTTACACACATCCGTAATACTTAGCAAGGCAGCAAAACCATCAGTAACATGGAGTACCATCGCAGCCTCACACACACTTACACAGGCTCTGACCTTACTCAGGAGTTACAAACCTCATCACACGCAGTGATTACACAAGACTGAGAAACCATCAGTAACATGGAGTACCATCGCAGCCTCACACACACTTACACAGGCTCTGACCTTACTCAGGAATTACTAACCTCATCACACGCAGTGATTACACAAGACTGAGAAACCATCAGAAACATGGAGTACCATCACAGCTTCACACACACTTACACAGGCTCTGACCTTACTCAGGTATTACAAACCTCATCACACGCAGTGATTACACAAGACTGAGAAACCATCAGTAACATGGAGTACCATCACAGCCTCACACACACTTACATAGGCTCTGACCTTACTCAGGAATTACTAACCTCATCACACGCAGTGACAACACAAGACTGAGAGACCATCAGTAACATGGAGTACCATCACATCCTCACACACACTTACACAGGCTCTGACCATACTCAGGAATTACTAACCTCATCACACGCAGTGATTACACAAGACTGAGAAACCATCAGTAACATGGAGTACCATCACAGCCTCACACACACTTACACAGGCTCTGACCTTACTCAGGAATTACTAACCTTATCAAACGCAGTGATTACACAAGACTGAGAGACCATCAGTAACATGGAGTACCATCACAGCCTCACACACACTTACACAGGCTCTGACCTTACTCAGGAATTACTAACCTCATCACACGCAGTGACTACACAAGACTGAGACACCATCAGTAACATTGAGTAAATCACAGCCTCACACACACTTACACAGGCTCTGACCTTACTCAGGAATTACTAACCTCATCACACGCAGTGATTACACAAGACTGAGAAACCATCAGTAACATGGATACCATCACAGCCTCACACACACTTACACAGGGTCTGACCTTACTCAGGAATTACTAACCTCATCAAACGCAGTGATTACACAAGACTGAGAAACCATCAGTAACATGGAGTACCATCACATCCTCACACACACTTACACAGGCTCTGACCATACCCAGGAATTACTAACCCCATCACACGCAGTGATTACACAAGACTGAGAAACCATCAGTAACATGGAGTACCATCACATCCTCACACACACTTACACAGGGTCTGACCTTACTCAGGAATTACTAACCTCATCACACGCAGTGATTACACAAGACTGAGAAACCATCAGTAACATGGAGTACCATCACATCCTCACACACACTTACACAGGCTCTGACCTTACTCAGGAATTACTAACCTCATCACACGCAGTGACAACACAAGACTGAGAGACCATCAGTAACATGGAGTACCATCACATCCTCACACACACTTACACAGGCTCTGACCATACTCAGGAATTACTAACCTCATCACACGCAGTGATTACACAAGACTGAGAAACCATCAGTAACATGGAGTACCATCACAGCCTCACACACACTTACACAGGCTCTGACCTTACTCAGGAATTACTAACCTTATCAAACACAGTGATTACACAAGACTGAGAGACCATCAGTAACATGGAGTACCATCACAGCCTCACACACACTTACACAGGCTCTGACCTTACTCAGGAATTACTAACCTCATCACACGCAGTGACTACACAAGACTGAGACACCATCAGTAACATTGAGTAAATCACAGCCTCACACACACTTACTCAGGCTCTGACCTTACTCAGGAATTACTAACCTCATCACACGCAGTGACTACACAAGACTGAGATACCATCAGTAACATGGAGTACCATCACATCCTCACACACACTTACACAGGGTCTGACCTTACTCAGGAATTACTAACCTCATCAAACGCAGTGATTACACAAGACTGAGAAACCATCAGTAACATGGAGTACCATCACATCCTCACACACACTTACACAGGCTCTGACCATACCCAGGAATTACTAACCCCATCACAGGCAGTGATTACACAAGACTGAGAAACCATCAGTAACATGGAGTACCATCACATCCTCACACACACTTACACAGGCTCTGACCTTACTCAGGAATTACTAACCTCATCACACGCAGTGATTACACAAGACTGAGAAACCATCAGTAACATGGAGTACCATCACATCCTCACACACACTTACACAGGCTCTGACCTTACTCAGGAATTACTAACCTCATCACACGCAGTGATTACACAAGACTGAGAAACCATCAGTAACATGGAGTACCATCACATCTTCACACACACTTACACAGGCTCTGACCTTACACAGGAATTACTAACCTCATCACACGCAGTGATTACACAAGACTGAGAAACCATCAGTAACATGGAGTACCATCACATCCTCACACACACTTACACAGGCTCTGTCCTTACACAGGAATTACTAACCTCATCACACACAGTGACTACACAAGACTGAGATACCATCAGTAACATGGAGTACCATCACAGCCTCACACACACTTATACAGGCTCTGACATTACTCAGGAATTACTAACCTCATCACACACAGTGATTACACAAGACTGAGAGACCATCAGTAACATGGAGTACCATCGCAGCCTCACACACACTTACACAGGCTCTGACCTTACTCAGGAATTACTAATCTCATTGCACACAGTGATTACACAAGACTGAGATACCATCAGTAACATGGAGTACCATCACAGCCTCACACACACTTATACAGGCTCTGACATTACTCAGGAATTACTAACCTCATCACACACAGTGATTACACAAGACTGAGATACCATCAGTAACATGGAGTACCATCACAGCCTCACACACACTTACACAGGCTCTGACCTTACTCAGGAATTACTAACCTCATCGCACACAGTGATTACACAAGACTTAGATACCATCAGTAACATGGAGTACCATCACAGCCTCACACACACTTACACAGGCTCTGACCTTACTCAGGAATTACTAACCTCATCGCACACAGTGATTACACAAGACTGAGATACCATCAGTAACATGGAGTACCATCACAGCCTCACACACACTTACACAGGCTCTGACCTTACTCAGGAATTACTAACCTCATCGCACACAGTGATTACACAAGACTGAGATACCATCAGTAACATGGAGTACCATCACAGCCTCACACACACTTACACAGGCTCTGACATTACTCAGGAATTACTAACCTCATCGCACACAGTGATTACACAAGACTGAGATACCATCAGTAACATGGAGTACCATCACATCCTCACACACACTTACACAGGCTCTGACCTTACTCAGGAATTACTAACCTCATCACACACAGTGATTACACAAGACTGAGAGACCATCAGTAACATGGAGTACCATCACATCCTCACACACACTTACACAGGCTCTGACCTTACTCAGGAATTACTAACCTCATCACACACAGTGATTACACAAGACTGAGAGACCATCAGTAACATGGAGTACCATCACATCCTCACACACACTTACACAGGCTCTGACCTTACTCAGGAATTACTAACCTCATCACACACAGTGATTACACAAGACTGAGAAACCATCAGTAACATGGAGTACCATCACATCCTCACACACACTTACACAGGCTCTGACCTTACTCAGGAAATACTAACATCATTACACACAGTGATTACACAAGACTGAGACACCATCAGTAACATGGAGTACCATCACAGCCTCACACACACTTACACAGGCTCTGACCTTACTCAGGAATTATTAACCTCATCACACACAGTGATTACACAAGACTGAGAGACCATCAGTAACATGGAGTACCATCACATCCTCACATACACTTACACAGGCTCTGACCTTACTCAGGAATTACTAACCTCATCACACACAGTGATTACACAAGACTGAGACACCATCAGTAACATGGAGTACCATCACAGCCTCACATACACTTACACAGGCTCTGACATTACTCAGGAATTACTAACCTCATCGCACAGAGTGATTACACAAGACTGAGATACCATCAGTAACATGGAGTACCATCACATCCTCACACACACTTACACAGGCTCTGACCTTACTCAGGAATTACTAACCTCATCACACACAGTGATTGCACAAGACTGAGATACCATCAGTAACATGGAGTACCATCACAGCCTCACACACACTTACACAGGCTCTGACCTTACTCAGGAATTACTAACCTCATCACACACAGTGATTACACAAGACTGAGCCACCATCAGTAACATGGAGTACCATCACAGCCTCACACACACTTACACAGGCTCTGACCTCAGTCAGCATTTGCTGACCTCATCACACACAGTGGGAGCTCAGGCTGTGTATAGCATTGTAGTGGATAATGTTTGCACACCCCTGTAGCGGCGTTCAAACGCACTGGCACACCTGTATTTCTCTGACCACCACCCCCAAACGGTACTTCCTGTCAATCATTCTGCGATGGGTCTGCGTAGTCTCTGCAGTCGCAATCTCCATCGCAGTGAAGTGTTCGTGCACGCACACTGCTATGCATACGTATGCACAGAACGCAATAATCGTCAAACTGCGTGCATAATCGCTTGCGAACCGCTGCTGAATCAGGTCCATAATCTGGTCACCACCTTACAGTCTTCCTGTACCTACCTAAAACTGAACTACAGAACCACCAACAAAACCCGTTATCACACAGTAATAATGTTCTGCCCGCTTCTTCTTACTTATGTTCCACTTTCAATGATCTGTGCTGAATTAATTATTGGTTTTAGAGGGTATTCTCGCTGTAGAGGACCACTGCACACGTTGGGCAGAACGTCTTTAAAGCCCTTTAACCACCTTCAAGAAAATGTCTCCCTCCTTACGGGCACCCGGCTCATGACGTCACTCCCATAGTTCCGAGGAGTGGGCGCTGGGGACGGACTGCAGCAGGCACTGGAGCGGGGTTTAAGGTAAGTGTTGTTTTGTTTGTGTGTGTGTATGTGTGTGCTGATGGGGGGCGCTTACTACTAGGGTACTACTGGGGGCACTACAGGGGCCTTACTACTGGGGCACTGCAAGGAGCATTACTACTGGGGGCACTACAAGGGCATTACTACTGGGCATTACTACTGGGGGCACTGCAGGGAGCATTAATACTTGGGGCACTACTACAGGGGGCATTACTTTTAGGGGCATTACTACAGGGAGAACTGCGTAAGGGCACCATTACAGTGGGCATTGCATAAGGGGCACTATTACAAGTGGGCATTTAGTGTTTTAGGGGAACTACTACTATGGACATTGTGCAAGACCTAAGTTAGGGGGGGGGCTTTAAAAATGTTGGTATGGGGCCCAAAAAGTTCTAGTTATGCCCCTGATACTGTGTGTGGGTATACGGTGTGGCGGCCGGGGGCGCATGCAGAAGTTTTGCCTATGGTGCCTAGAAGTCTAGCAAATTATGCCACACAGTAGCACAATCTTATTCACATTATACCACACCTAGTCACCCTTATTCACGTTATGACACACAGTAGTGCCCCTTACACATAATCGCGACAGCAGTAGTGCCCCTTACACATAATCGCGACAGCAGTAGTGCCCGTTATGCTATGCCCGCTGTAGTGGTGCCCCTTATGCAGTGCCCACAGTGGTAGTGCCCCTTATGCAGTGCCCACAGTGGTAGTGCCCCCAGGAGTGGTGCCCCCTATGCAATTCCCCCAGTAGTAATGCCTCCAATAGTAATGCCACCAATAGCAATGCCCTCTGTAGAAGTAATGCCCCCTGTAGTAACGCCCCCTGCAGTAGTAATGACCCCTGTAATAGTGCCCCCTGCATTAGTGCCCCCTGTTGTAATGCCCCTGTAGTAATGCCCCCTATACTAATGCCCCCTTGTAGTATAGTAGTCCCGCGCACACACACAAAAAAGAAAAAAACAACAACATTACTTACCTTAAACCCCGCTCCTGTGTCCGCTGCCATTTGATCCGCATGGCTGCTCCTCGGAACTATGGGACAGACGTCATCTCCCATAGTGCACTGCGGAAGCCGGAGCTCTGGAGTGAGCTCTGGACTCTGGCTGCAGCTGGCGCTGCGGGGAAGGAGCCGGGCACCCGATGGTAACAAAATCTCTTTGGGCGCCTGGCAAATGGAGCCTCTCTGCGGCGCTGGAACTGGTTTCGTCTCCAAATAGAAGTGACGGAACGCAGTTCCGCCCCGTTCCGGCCCACTTTAACTCCTGCACAATATACAGTAGTGACATCTAATATGTTGATGTATATTTTATATTGTAGGCATTGATCACAAAATGTCTTTATATACAATATTTGCAGTTTTTCCTTCAGGAATGATCACAATAAGATACTTGGGGCCAGAGCCGTAACTAGACATTTTGGTGCCCTGTGCCAGAAAGAGCATTGGTGCCCCCCTCATTTTTCTAAGGGACATTATGCACCCAAGAAAAGGGCCATGGCTTCATGGGGAAGGGCCAGGGAAGAGATAGGGGAGGCCAGGAGATGCTGGGGATGAAATAAGAGGAAGCTACAAGCAAGAATGATAATAAACAGAAATTTGACAGGCTCCTTCAGTGCTCCCTGACCTGTGGTGCCCTGTGCGATGGCACCGGCCGCACTACCCTAGCTACGGCCCTGCTTGGGGCTACTAACTCGTGAGCAAGATACAGACAGACAAAAATGTCTGATTATTTGTCTCCATAGTTCATACACAGGCCCTAATTCCGAGGCGGACGCTCTGACAGAGTGCTCGCTCTGAATCAGGGCCGTCCTTCTGAATTTCTAGAACGGCCTCCTGGCCGCTCGTATAGCTGTGAGTGACCAGCTATAGCGAGAAGCCAGGAAGATGGTCGCGATGGTCAAGACCATCGCAACCATCGGGCTCGCGACGAGACCCTTGTGGTAGGGTCTCGTTGCCGCAAGTCCTGGAGAGCTTTCGGCTCTATCAGAGCCGAAGGCACTCCCACTGACATCACTTGTGATGTGAGTGGGGCCGGCCCCAGATGGTAGGCGTTCCCATGGGAACGTCTCCGTCTGGGCAGCCACGCCCCCGGCACGCCCACCAAAGGGGGCATGCTGTCACTCACCATCGACAGCACGCCCCCTTTGTAGTGAGAACCATAGCGACGGCTTGCCCGTCGCTATCCGGGTCTCGCGCATGCGCACGACGGAGCCACCTCCGTCGTGCGCATGCGCACTGGGCCAACATCAACCCGCTCGCGAGCGGATCTGAATTAGGCCCCCAGTCCCAAGGAGAACATTTCTCCAAACAAATGTCTATGTACAGACACAACCATCACAACTTTACTAGAAGTATAGATTTGCATTAATCTGGATGTAATTAGTTAACTTGTGTTAATTATACCTGTATACGTAGGTGCAAAACTTGACATTAATTGACAGCATGGGGGGATAGGGATCACCATGACAGGTACTGAATTCAATAATGGTGGGCACAATGCGTGCTAATTCTGCTGATGTCAATATTAACTTCCATTTGGCAAATATGCCATGGTTGGCACAGTGTCTAGCATCACTGCCTCCCACACTCTAAAAACATACTGGTAGGTTAATTGGTCTCTGACAAATAATGATCCATAGTGTGTCCATGTGATAGGGAATTTAGGGCCTGATTCAGCAGCGATCACAATTGCGATTATGCAGGCAGTCGGCCGATTGTTGCGTTCTGCGCATGTATATGGGCGTGCGCCCAGCGATCGGGACTTCGATCTCAGTGACCACGCAGACTCATCGGAGAGTGATTGACAGGAAGTACAGCTTGTAGGAGGTGACAGGGGGTGGTTGACGAAACGCTTGCATTGTAAAGGCGTTGCTGGGGCGTGCATAAATTAGCCATTGTGAAACCATACATACCCTGAGGCCTCATAGCGTGCGATGAAGTTAGCCATGCCTGAGTAAGGTCAGAGCCTGTGTAAGTGTGAGTGAGGCTGTGATGGTACTCCATGTTACTGATGGTCTCTCAGTCTTGTGTAATCACTGTGTGTGATGAGGTTAGTAATTCCTGAGTAAGGTCGGAGTCTGTGTAAGTGTGTGTGAGGCTGTGATGGTACTCCATGTTACTGATGGTCTCTCAGTCTTGTGTAATCACTGTGTGTGATGAGGTTAGTAATTCCTGAGTAAGATCAGAGCCTGTGTAAGTGTGTGTGAGGATGTGATGGTACTCCATGTTACTGATGGTATCTCAGTCTTCTGTAATCACTGCGTGTGATGAGGTTAGTAATTCCTGAGTAAGGTCAGAGCCTGTGTAAGTGTGTGTGAGGCTGTGATGGTACTCCATGTTACTGATGGTCTTTCAGTCTTGTGTAATCACTGTGTGTGATGAGGTTAGTAATTCCTGAGTAAGGTCAGAGCCTGTGTAAGTGTGAGTGAGGCTGTGATGGTACTCCATGTTACTGATGGTCTCTCAGTCTTGTGTAATCACTGTGTGTGATGAGGTTAGTAATTCCTGAGTAAGGTCGGAGCCTGTGTAAGTGTGTGTGAGGCTGTGATGGTACTCCATGTTACTGATGGTCTCTCAGTCTTGTGTAATCACTGTGTGTGATGAGGTTAGTAATTCCTGAGTAAGGTCAGAGCCTGTGTAAGTGTGTGTGAGGATGTGATGGTACTCCATGTTACTGATGGTCTCTCAGTCTTGTGTAATCACTGCGTGTGATGAGGTTAGTAATTCCTGAGTAAGGTCAGAGCCTGTGTAAGTGTGAGTGAGGCTGTGATGGTACTCCATGTTACTGATGGTCTCTCAGTCTTGTGTAATCACTGCGTGTGATGAGGTTAGTAATTCCTGAGTAAGGTCGGAGCCTGTGTAAGTGTGTGTGAGGCTGTGATGGTACTCCATGTTACTGATGGTCTCTCAGTCTTGTGTAATCACTGTGTGTGATGAGGTTAGTAATTCCTGAGTAAGGTCAGAGCCTGTGTAAGAGTGTGTGAGGCTGTGATGGTACTCCATGTTACTGATGGTCTCTCAGTCTTGTGTAATCACTGCGTGTGATGAGGTTAGTAATTCCTGAGTAAGGTCAGAGCCTGTGTAAGTGTGTGTGAGGCTGTGATGGTACTCCATGTTACTGATGGTCTCTCAGTCTTGTGTAATCACTGCGTGTGATGAGGTTAGTAATTCCTGAGTAAGGTCAGATCCTGTGTAAGTGTGTGTGAGGATGTGATGGTACTCCATATTACTGATGGTCTCTCAGTCTTGTGTAATCACTGCGTGTGATGAGGTTAGTAATTCCTGAGTAAGGTCAGACCCTGTGTAAGTGTGTGTGAGGATGTGATGGTACTCCATGTTACTGATGGTTTCTCAGTCTTGTGTAATCACTGCGTGTGATGAGGTTAGTAATTCCTGAGTAAGGTCAGAGCCTGTGTAAGTGTGTGTGAGGCTGTGATGGTACTCCATGTTACTGATGGTCTCTCAGTCTTGTGTAATCACTGCGTGTGATGAGGTTAGTAATTCCTGAGTAAGGTCAGATCCTGTGTAAGTGTGTGTGAGGATGTGATGGTACTCCATATTACTGATGGTCTCTCAGTCTTGTGTAATCACTGCGTGTGATGAGGTTAGTAATTCCTGAGTAAGGTCAGACCCTGTGTAAGTGTGTGTGAGGATGTGATGGTACTCCATGTTACTGATGGTTTCTCAGTCTTGTGTAATCACTGCGTGTGATGAGGTTAGTAATTCCTGAGTAAGGTCAGAGCCTGTGTAAGTGTGTGTGAGGCTGTGATGGTACTCCATATTACTGATGGTCTCTCAGTCTTGTGTAATCACTGCGTGTGATGAGGTTAGTAATTCCTGAGTAAGGTCAGAGCCTGTGTAAGTGTGTGTGAGGATGTGATGGTACTCCATGTTACTGATGGTCTCTCAGTCTTGTATAATCACTGTGTGTGATGAGGTTAGTAATTCCTGAGTAAGATCAGAGCCTGTGTAAGTGTGTGTGAGGATGTGATGGTACTCCATGTTAATGATGGTCTCTCAGTCTTGTGTAATCACTGTGTGTGATAAGGTTAGTAATTCCTGAGTAAGGTCAGAGCCTGTGTAAGTGTGTGTGAGGCTGTGATGGTACTCCATGTTACTGATGGTGTCTCAGTCTTGTGTAATCACTGCGTGTGATGAGGTTAGTAATTCCTGAGTAAGGTCAGAGCCTGTGTAAGTGTGTGTGAGGCTGTGATGGTACTCCATGTTACTGATGGTTTCTCAGTCTTGTGTAATCACTGCGTGTGATGAGGTTAGTAATTCCTGAGTAAGGTCAGAGCTGTGCAAGTGTGTGTGAGGATGTGATGGTACTCCATGTTACTGATGGTATCGCAGTCTTGTGTAATCACTGTGTGTGATGAGGTTAGTAATTCCTGAGTAAGATCAGAGCCTGTGTAAGTGTGTGTGAGGCTGTGATGGTACTCCATGTTACTGATAGTATCTCAGTCTTGTGTAATCACTGCGTGTGATGAGGTTAGTAATTCCTGAGTAAGGTCAGAGCCTGTGTAAGTGTGTGTGAGAATGTGATGGTACTCCATGTTACTGATGGTCTCTCAGTTTTGTGTAATCACTGCGCATGATGAGGTTAGTAATTCCTGAGTAAGATCAGAGCCTGTGTAAGTGTGTGTGAGGCTGTGATGGTACTCCATGTTACTGATGGTCTCTCAGTCTTGTGTAATCACTGTGTGTGATGAGGTTAGTAATTCCTGAGTAAGGTCAGAGCCTGTGTAAGTGTGTGTGAGGCTGTGATGGTACTCCATGTTACTGATGGTCTCTCAGTCTTGTGTAATCACTGCGTGTGATGAGGTTAGTAATTCCTGAGTAAGGTCAGAGCCTGTGTAAGTGTGTGTGAGGCTGTGATGGTACTCCATGTTACTGATGGTCTCTCAGTCTTGTGTAATCACTGCGTGTGATGAGGTTAGTAATTCCTGAGTAAGGTCAGATCCTGTGTAAGTGTGTGTGAGGATGTGATGGTACTCCATATTACTGATGGTCTCTCAGTCTTGTGTAATCACTGCGTGTGATGAGGTTAGTAATTCCTGAGTAAGGTCAGAGCCTGTGTAAGTGTGTGTGAGGATGTGATGGTACTCCATGTTACTGATGGTCTCTCAGTCTTGTGTAATCACTGTGTGTGATGAGGTTAGTAATTCCTGAGTAAGATCAGAGCCTGTGTAAGTGTGTGTGAGGATGTGATGGTACTCCATGTTACTGATGGTCTCTCAGTCTTGTGTAATCACTGCGTGTGATGAGGTTAGTAATTCCTGAGTAAGGTCAGAGCCTGTGTAAGTGTGTGTGAGGCTGTGATGGTACTCCATGTTACTGATGGTTTCTCAGTCTTGTGTAATCACTGCGTGTGATGAGGTTAGTAATTCCTGAGTAAGGTCAGAGCTGTGCAAGTGTGTGTGAGGATGTGATGGTACTCCATGTTACTGATGGTATCTCAGTCTTGTGTAATCACTGTGTGTGATGAGGTTAGTAATTCCTGAGTAAGATCAGAGCCTGTGTAAGTGTGTGTGAGGCTGTGATGGTACTCCATGTTACTGATAGTATCTCAGTCTTGTGTAATCACTGCGTGTGATGAGGTTAGTAATTCCTGAGTAAGGTCAGAGCCTGTGTAAGTGTGTGTGAGAATGTGATGGTACTCCATGTTACAGATGGTCTCTCAGTTTTGTGTAATCACTGCGCATGATGAGGTTAGTAATTCCTGAGTAAGATCAGAGCCTGTGTAAGTGTGTGTGAGGCTGTGATGGTACTCCATGTTACTGATGGTCTCTCAGTCTTGTGTAATCACTGCGTGTTATGAGGTTAGTAATTCCTGAGTAAGGTCAGAGCCTGTGTAAGTGTGTGTGAGGATGTGATGGTACTCCATGTTACTGATGGTCTCTCAGTCTTGTGTAATCACTGCGTGTGATGAGGTTAGTAATTCCTGAGTAAGGTCAGAGCCTGTGTAAGTGTGTGTGAGGCTGTGACGGTACTCCATGTTACTGATGGTGTCTCAGTCTTGTGTAATCACTGCGTGTGATGAGGTTAGTAATTCCTGAGTAAGGTCAGAGCCTGTGTAAGTGTGTGTGAGGCTGTGATGGTACTCCATGTTACTGATGGTTTCTCAGTCTTGTGTAATCACTGCGTGTGATGAGGTTAGTAATTCCTGAGTAAGGTCAGCCTGTGTAAGTGTGTGTGAGGATGTGATGGTACTCCATGTTACTGATGGTATCTCAGTCTTGTGTAATCACTGTGTGTGATGAGGTTAGTAATTCCTGAGTAAGATCAGAGCCTGTGTAAGTGTGTGTGAGGCTGTGATGGTACTCCATGTTACTGATAGTATCTCAGTCTTGTGTAATCACTGCGTGTGATGAGGTTAGTAATTCCTGAGTAAGGTCAGAGCCTGTGTAAGTGTGTGTGAGGATGTGATGGTACTCCATTTTACTGATGGTCTCTCAGTCTTGTGTAATCACTGCGCGTGATGAGGTTAGTAATTCCTGAGTAAGATCAGAGCCTGTGTAAAAGGTGTGAGGATGTGATGGTACTCCATGTTACTGATGGTATCTCAGTCTTCTGTAATCACTGCGTGTGATGAGGTTAGTAATTCCTGAGTAAGGTCAGAGCCTGTGTAAGTGTGTGTGAGGCTGTGACGGTACTCAATGTTACTGATGGTCTCTCAGTCTTGTGTAATCACTGTGTGTGATGAGGTTAGTAATTCCTGAGTAAGGTCGGAGCCTGTGTAAGTGTGTGTGAGGCTGTGATGGTACTCCATGTTACTGATGCTCTCTCAGTCTTGTGTAATCACTGTGTGTGATGAGGTTAGTAATTCCTGAGTAAGGTCAGAGCCTGTGTAAGTGTGTGTGAGGATGTGATGGTACTCCATGTTACTGATGGTCTCTCAGTCTTGTGTAATCACTGCGTGTGATGAGGTTAGTAATTCCTGAGTAAGGTCAGAGCCTGTGTAAGTGTGAGTGAGGCTGTGATGGTACTCCATGTTACTGATGGTCTCTCAGTCTTGTGTAATCACTGCGTGTGATGAGGTTAGTAATTCCTGAGTAAGGTCGGAGCCTGTGTAAGTGTGTGTGAGGCTGTGATGGTACTCCATGTTACTGATGGTCTCTCAGTCTTGTGTAATCACTGTGTGTGATGAGGTTAGTAATTCCTGAGTAAGGTCAGAGCCTGTGTAAGTGTGTGTGAGGCTGTGATGGTACTCCATGTTACTGATGGTCTCTCAGTCTTGTGTAATCACTGCGTGTGATGAGGTTAGTAATTCCTGAGTAAGGTCAGAGCCTGTGTAAGTGTGTGTGAGGCTGTGATGGTACTCCATGTTACTGATGGTCTCTCAGTCTTGTGTAATCACTGCGTGTGATGAGGTTAGTAATTCCTGAGTAAGGTCAGATCCTGTGTAAGTGTGTGTGAGGATGTGATGGTACTCCATATTACTGATGGTCTCTCAGTCTTGTGTAATCACTGCGTCTGATGAGGTTAGTAATTCCTGAGTAAGGTCAGAGCCTGTGTAAGTGTGTGTGAGGATGTGATGGTACTCCATGTTACTGATGGTTTCTCAGTCTTGTGTAATCACTGCGTGTGATGAGGTTAGTAATTCCTGAGTAAGGTCAGAGCCTGTGTAAGTGTGTGTGAGGCTATGATGGTACTCCATATTACTGATGGTCTCTCAGTCTTGTGTAATCACTGCGTGTGATGAGGTTAGTAATTCCTGAGTAAGGTCAGAGCCTGTGTAAGTGTGTGTGAGGATGTGATGGTACTCCATGTTACTGATGGTCTCTCAGTCTTGTATAATCACTGTGTGTGATGAGGTTAGTAATTCCTGAGTAAGGTCAGAGCCTGTGTAAGTGTGTGTAAGGATGTGATGGTACTCCATGTTACTGATGGTCTCTCAGTCTTGTGTAATCACTGTTTGTGATGAGGTTAGTAATTCCTGAGTAAGATCAGAGGCTGTGTAAGTGTGTGTGAGGATGTGATGGTACTCCATGTTACTGATGGTGTCTCAGTCTTGTGTAATCACTGTGTGTGATGAGGTTAGTAATTCCTGAGTAAGGTCAGAGCCTGTGTAAGTATGTGTGAGGATGTGATGGTACTCCATGTTACTGATGGTGTCTCAGTCTTGTGTAATCACTGCGTGTGATGAGGTTAGTAATTCCTGAGTAAGGTCAGAGCCTGTGTAAGTGTGTGTGAGGCTGTGATGGTACTCCATGTTACTGATGGTGGCTCAGTCTTGTGTAATCACTGCGTGTGATGAGGTTAGTAATTCCTGAGTAAGGTCAGAGCCTGTGTAAGTGTGTGTGAGGCTGTGATGGTACTCCATGTTACTGATGGTGTCTCAGTCTTGTGTAATCACTGCGTGTGATGAGGTTAGTAATTCCTGAGTAAGGTCAGAACTGTGCAAGTGTGTGTGAGGATGTGATGGTACTCCATGTTACTGATGGTATCTCAGTCTTGTGTAATCACTGCGTGTGATGAGGTTAGTAATTCCTGAGTAAGGTCAGAGCCTGTGTAAGTGTGTGTGAGAATGTGATGGTACTCCATGTTACTGATGGTCTCTCAGTCTTGTGTAATCACTGCGTGTTATGAGGTTAGTAATTCCTGAGTAAGGTCAGAGCCTGTGTAAGTGTGTGTGAGGATGTGATGGTACTCCATGTTACTGATGGTCTCTCAGTCTTGTGTAATCACTGCGTGTGATGAGTTTAGTAATTCCTGAGTAAGGTCAGAGCCTGTGTAAGTGTGTGTGAGGCTGTGACGGTACTCCATGTTACTGATGGTGTCTCAGTCTTGTGTAATCACTGCGTGTGATGAGGTTAGTAATTCCTGAGTAAGGTCAGCCTGTGTAAGTGTGTGTGAGGATGTGATGGTACTCCATGTTACTGATGGTATCTCAGTCTTGTGTAATCACTGTGTGTGATGAGGTTAGTAATTCCTGAGTAAGATCAGAGCCTGTGTAAGTGTGTGTGAGGCTGTGATGGTACTCCATGTTACTGATAGTATCTCAGTCTTGTGTAATCACTGCGTGTTATGAGGTTAGTAATTCCTGAGTAAGGTCAGAGCCTGTGTAAGTGTGTGTGAGGATGTGATGGTACTCCATTTTACTGATGGTCTCTCAGTCTTGTGTAATCACTGCGCGTGATGAGGTTAGTAATTCCTGAGTAAGATCAGAGCCTGTGTAAGTGTGTGTGAGGCTGTGATGGTACTCCATGTTACTGATGGTTTCTCAGTCTTGTGTAATCACTGCGTGTGATGAGGTTAGTAATTCCTGAGTAAGGTCAGAGCTGTGCAAGTGTGTGTGAGGATGTGATGGTACTCCATGTTACTGATGGTCTCTCAGTCTTGTGTAATCACAGTGTGTGATGAGGTTAGTAATTCCTGAGTAAGATCAGAGCCTGTGTAAGTGTGTGTGAGGCTGTGATGGTACTCCATGTTACTGATAGTATCTCAGTCTTGTGTAATCACTGCGCGTGATGAGGTTAGTAATTCCTGAGTAAGATCAGAGCCTGTGTAAGTGTGTTTGAGGCTGTGATGGTACTCCATGTTACTGATGGTATCTCAGTCTTGTGTAGTCACTGCGTGTGATGAGGTTAGTAATTCCTGAGTAAGGTCAGAGCCTGTGTAAGTGTGTGTGAGGCTGTGATGGTACTCCATGTTACTGATGGTCTCTCAGTCTTGTGTAGTCACTGTGTGTGATGAGGTTAGTAATTCCTGAGTAAGGTCAGAGCCAGTGTAAGTGTGTGTGAGGATGTGATGGTACTCCATGTTACTGATGGTCTCTCAGTCTTGTGTAATCAGTGTGTGTGATGAGGTTAGTAATTCCTGAGTAAGGTTAGAGCCTGTGTAAGTGTGTGTGAGGCTGTGATGGTACTCCATGTTACTGATGGTGTCTCAGTCTTGTGTAATCACTGTGTGTGTTGAGGTTATTAATCCCTGAGTAAGGTCAGAGCCTGTGTAAGAGTGTGTGAGGCTGTGATGGTACTCCATGTTACTGATGGTATCTCAGTCTTGTGTAATCACTGTGTGTGATGAGGTTAGTAATTCCTGAGTAATGTCAGAGCCTGTGTAACTGTGTGTGAGGCTGCGATGGTACTCCATGTTACCGATGGTTTTGCAGCCTTGCTAAGTATTACAATGTGTGTATGGTAAGGTGGGCGTCCTTATGTTAGGCTGAGTATGGCATTGCGATCGCAGACATTAGCATATCTTCGGAGTGAGACTGCTGAAATCTCACAGTAATACCTTCCCACCTGCGCTAATGATGTATGTGTGCTAGGCCGCCGCTTCTGCTGATCTGTAATCAGATAATAACCTTGGAAGTGTGTCCTCAAGTCTCCTTGAGATTTGGCGACTCTCGCTTGCTGCGCCGTTCTGAGTAAGGAACGTTTTACATTTTGCTACACTTCAGCGTCCAAGACTGGGAGAACAGGTTCCTGCTTTTCGTTGAACCTGTCAGCCTGCTAAGCCAGGGGCTATTACCCTTAAACACCTGCCTACACATCCTTATGGGAGCTAGCAATCGCTGTCACGCAAGCGGCATCGGGCACTGACGACCTTTCCCGCAGTTCCTCTGGGCCAACAGCATGAAAAAAATCAGAAAATGCTTTTAAAATGGGGACCTGTCCTGCCCACGAGGTTTTGCGCTCTGGCCCTGATTCAGAGCCAGGCGCTCTGACAGAGCGCTCGCTCTGAATCAGGGCCGGTCTTCTTTTTTTATAGAACGGCCTCCTGGCCGCTCGCATAGCTGTGGGTGACCACCCACAGTTATAGCGAGCGGCCAGGAAGATGGTCGCGATGGTCAAGACCATCGGCTTGTGACGAGACCCTTGTGGTAGGGTCTCGTTGCTGCAAGCCCCAGAGAGATTTCGGCTCTAACAGAGCCAAAATCTCTCCCACTGACATCACACGTGATGTCAGTGGGGCCACCCCCTGACGGAGGCGTTCTTATGGGAACGCCTCCGTTTGGGCAGCTACTCCCCCGGCCCGCCCACCAAAGGGGCCGAGCTGTCACTCAACATCGACAGCTCGCCCCCTTTGTTGCGAGACCCGGAGCGACGGAGAGCCCGTCGCTATCCGGGTCTCGCGCATGCGCACGACGGAGCCGGCTCCGTCATGCGCATGCGCACTGGCCCACCATCGACCCGGTTGCGAGCGATGTGCGCTCGCAACCGGGTCTGAATCAGGCCCTCTGTGCGGTCGCACCTCTCACACATTCCTAGTTTCAGCTCTGCCTGTTCCCGCGATCAGTAAGAATGAAAGTAATCAGGTACGCAATCACTTTTGTTTCCACATGTCGGACCTGACCCAGCTGCTCAGGAGCAATGCGAGGAAGACACCATGCGCATCGGGATCTTCTCAGGCCCACCGGAGAAGGACCACAAGATCCCTCTCAGCCCCCATTGAAGGTTAACGGGCTAAAGCCATCTGAAGATGGGATTAGTCGGCAAATGCAAGATCTGATTACGATTTGTGATATAGGCGTGAATGTATGATAAAGGCATGATATTTATGATATAGGCGTGATATACATGATATAGGCGTGAATGTATGATAAAGGTGTGATATGTATGATAGAGGCATGATATGTATGATAAAGGCGTGATATGTATGGTAAAGGCGTGATATGTATGATATAGGCGTGATATGTATGATAAAGACGTGATATGTATGATAAAGCTGTGATATGTATGATATAGGCGTGGTATGTATGATAAAGGCGTGATATGTATAATATAGGTGTGATTTGTATGATAAAGGCGTGATATGTATGATATAGGCGTGATATTTATGATATAGGCGTGAATGAATGATAAAGGCGTGATATGTATGATATAGGCGTGATATACATGATATAGGCGTGAATGTATGATATAAGCGTGAATGTATGATAAAGGCGTGATATGTATGATATAGGCGTGATATGTATGATAAAGACGTGATATGTATGATAAAGCTGTGATATGTATGATATAGGCGTGGTATGTATGATAAAGGCGTGATATGTATAATATAGGTGTGATATGTATGATAAAGGCGTGATATGTATGATATAGGCGTGATATTTATGATATAGGCGTGAATGAATGATAAAGGCGTGATATGTATGATATAGGCGTGATATGTATGATTAAGGCGTGATATGTATGATATATGCGTGATATGTATGATATAGGCATGATATTTATGATAAAGGCGTGATATGTATGATAGAGGCGTGATATGTATGATAAAGGTGTGATATGTATGATAGAGGCATGATATGTATGATAAAGGCGTGATATGTATGGTAAAGGTGTGATATGTATGATAAAGACGTGATATGTATGATAAAGCTGTGATATGTATGATATAGGCGTGGGGTATGTATGATAAAGGCGTGATAAGTATAATATAGGTGTGATATGTATGATAAAGGCGTGATATGTATGATATAGGCGTGATATTTATGATATAGGCGTGAATGTATGATAAAGGCGTGATATGTATGATATAGGTGTGATATGTATGATTAAGGCGTGATATGTATGATATAGGCGTGATATGTATGATATAGGCAAGATATTTATGATAAAGGCGTGAAATGTATGATAGAGGCGTGATATGTATGATAAAGGCGTGATATACTGCAGGCAGCAGGCTGAATTTCTGTTGTTTATTCCTCTTTACTGTTTTATTTGATTTAAAATCACAGAGAAGAGAAAAAACCCTCAGAATGATCAATTTCCGACAAGAACAGAATAACACATTAGAAATGACAAGTTATTATTTGATGTGAAGTCATCTGGGAGGAAAAACATCCTCAGACCCATAAAATTCATTAAGTAAACAATTGAGAAAATTTGCTGGAAAAAAAAAAACATTCACCAAAAAAATATTTTACTTTTTTATTTAATATTTGAAGTGTCACAAACAGAAGCGATGTGACGGGCTGTGTGTAAATTATCTGCTGCTTGGTACGAGAAAAGCGATCTGAGGCCGCCTCCTGCGGCACATTCCCCGCTGCTGTGCGCTATTCTGTGTGCAGGCCCCTCTGATAATAACATGAAAACACTTCTTAGCCTAATGTGATAACTTACACAGACTGCTGGAGTATACGACACGTATATTAATGTGTTTGCCAATTACAAGAGCTGTTGACAGGCCGTCCTGTATCCCGGGTGCTGTGCTAATGATCTCATAACTAATGTACAAGACATAATTGGGATAAGAAGGGAGAATATGAAATGTACACTAGTTGAGTTAACCCTGTGTTGCTTCAGAAATTATTCATGTACACTTTGGTCATGCCAGTTCTTACTGGGAGTAGCAGTGCACCAGCAAAAAATGAATAAATATATATATATATATACATATATATATATAGACAGTACTTGGATTGTTCGGCACTCAAAGGATAAATTCAACAGTCCGGGTGCCCCTCCTGCTGTAATCCATGTGGTACAGGTATGGTATAGCAAAGTAGAGACGGATGGCACTCCAGTGTAGAAATAATAAATCAGGCCACTCAATAGTGGTAGTCAACGTTTCAGAGGCGTGACCTCTTTTATCAAGACCTTATGAGCAAATACATAACATACAAACAATAAATAGTCACTCACCAACGTGCATCTCTCTGCCTCGCTCCCCGTCCAGGCGCCGATGACGTCATCAATCGCGGCAACA
This sequence comes from Taudactylus pleione, assembly GCA_031769625.1. NCBI lineage: Eukaryota > Metazoa > Chordata > Amphibia > Anura > Myobatrachidae > Taudactylus > Taudactylus pleione. The sequence continues at coordinate 269,947 of JAUIMM010000011.1, forward strand.
CGCTGGCGTCACGGCTACCTGTGGGGGGCGTGGCTAGACTGACGTGCCCATCACCAAGACAACAAAACACACAACAACAACAAGGCGCTGAGGCATAGATACGGCAACCAGTGCGCACTGATCGCTTGAAGACATATACATAAATAGATCAAAGAGAACCGCGGCTTCAAACGGCATAAGTACAATGACCATGCCGGGCCGCACTGTTGAATCTGATGTGCACATATAGGCTAAGACTCAAACGGGGGTAATGGAATGTACGTGGGTCATGTACCAAGGATGTGCCCACAGTGGTTTGGCTGGCTCTACAACCCAAGCCAACACATAACTGTAACGTAGGGCTACTACAGACAGCACGAAAGGGACAACATCTCATTGAGACCTGATGGATGCACTGTATTGAGAATGTGAATCCACCTTGCCTCTTTTTGTAACAAAATGCGACCTCTGTCCCCTCCCCTTACGCTGGGGGGGACCCAATCTATCATTATATATCTCAAGGTGCTTAAACCATGCTTGGCATCCCGAAAGTGCCTTGGCACAGGTTGCTCGGAAAGGTTTACCATCGATCGCTGCTCTTATGCTGGACCTGTGGAGCGCCATGAGCTCCTTTAATTGCCTTGTGGTTTTACCCACATAAAGGAGCCCGCATGGACACCTTATGTAGTACACCACAAATTTGCTTGAACACGTAAGGGGAAACTGGATCTGGAACTTTTTGCCCGATCTGGGGTGCAAAAATGTGTCTCCAACCTCTAGGTAGCTGCATGTGATGCAACCAATACATCTATAATTCCCCGCTTTACGGGTAAGGAAATGACTCCTCTTGGAGATGTCATTGTGCACTACCAGATCTTTGATGTTGCTGCCTCGTCTGAACGCGGGCATGATAGAGCCCGGACCAGACCAGGTAAAGAATCATCCCCAGTCACAATAGGCCAAAGTTCTTTCGCGGATTTCATCAGTTTGCCACTTAATGACGTATAGTCTTGAGTCCAAACGATGCGTTGCTTACTGTTCTTAATGTGAGCGGCAGGTTTTAATGTATCAGTTCTGCCGATTGACAGGGCTTTATTCATCGCTGATCTTAAGGTTTTAGGGTGATATCCTCTAGCAAGGAATTTGTTGGTTATCAAATCCATCTGTGTGATGGCATCACCCCTATTGCTGCATATTCTGATGATCCGCAGATATTGGGAAAATGGAAGGCCCTTTTTGGACGCTAAGGGATGATAGCTAGAGGCATCCTGATATTTGTTCCTATCAGTCCTATTTGTGTAAATTGAGGTCTCAATTTCAAGGTCATTGTTGAGCCTAACCGCTACATCAAGGTAATGTACTTCCTGAAAGCTGTGGTCAAACGTGAATTTGACAGCCGGATCTCTCTCATTGATGTTGTTCATCACTTTCAGAAACGATTCCTCTCCATTGGACCACAACATAAAGATGTCGTCGATATAGCGACAATAAAATTTAATGTGCAGTCCTATATGGGGATCTGAAAAGAAGATGTCTCTCTCTACTTGCACCATAAAGAGATTGGCAAACGATGGAGCTACACATGATCCCATTGCGCATCCGGAACGTTGATTGTAAAATTTATTATCAAAAATAAAATAGTTCCTAGCAAGGGTCAACTCTAACAGAGTGATGAAAAAATCAATGTCCGGACCAGTGTATGCTGAATTATTGCTCAAAATGCGCCTGATGGATTCCAGTCCTCTGTTGTGCAGTATACACATGTATAGGCTTACCACGTCAATGGTACACATCAGATGTCGTGTGGACAATGGGGACAGAGATTGTAATTTTAATAAAAATGTTGGGGTATCTTTCAGGCAGGTGGGTTCCTGCTGCACTACCGGCTGGAGGAAAAAATCCCAAAATTGTGAAGATATAGTATAATGAATCCCTGGCTGCAATGATTGGCTTACCAGGGGGATTAGAGGGATTTTTATGTAATTTTGGGATACAGTACAGTACTGGTACTTTTGGAAAGTCAGTGACCAGGGAATCCTTGGTCTTCTGTAAAATAATCCCGTCAATGATGGCTTTATGTAGAATAGTGTCCAGCTCAGATTTGTATCTCATGGTGGGATCAGTGGGAAGTACTTCATAGACATTAACATCACACAATTGCCCATAGACCTCGTTTTTGTATACATCTAAGTCCTGGATAACCACGCCACCACCTTTGTCGGCGGGGCGTATTACAATATCTTGATAACCAGATAGATCCTTCAATGCCTTGCGTTCATTGAAGGACAGATTCGAGGGACCCGGACTAAACTCTGTATGTATTTTATCAATGTTCTTATCCATACGAGTTTTGATAAATTTAATAGCTGGATTCGTAGATGTCGCTTCAAAGGTGGAGCGTTTGAAAAATGGTGGATTTTTTATGTGTGGACTACTGTCCACACCAATGTGCTCTTTGAGTTTTAGTCTGCGATGGAATTTGTATAGGTCCACTTTAGCTGTGAACGCATCTGGGGTATTGGTGGGGACATAGGAAAGCCCCCTATTGAGAACTTTTAACTCATCTGATGTTAAATTACGGGAGCAGAGATTAAAAACTATGTCCTCCCTTTGCGCCCTTTTCCTCCACGTCCTCGTCCATTGTCCCCCCCTCCGAGTGCGGGCGTTTTTGGGGTCCCAACCTGGGCCCTGGTGGTCACGCCTAAAGGGGGCTTTTGTGCAGCCGTTTTTGAAATGCCACCAGCACATTCTATGTCACTGAAACGTCCAGTGAAGGTGCATCGTCAAGTGTCTATGCGTTGTCTGTGGGCTGGTCTTAGACTGGGTTTTCTGCTGGGTTGTTGACCTCTGTTGTTCACCCAGCTGTATACCTTACCCTCTGTGTAATCTCTGTTGACCGTGTCTAATTTGGATTTTGTGAATTTTATCAAGTCGGCTCTGTATTTGTCCAATTGTGTGGATAATTTATTCAGCCAGTCGTTACTTGTGTCCGCTTTAAACTGATCAATGTGTGTCCCTTCAAAAGCTACAATCTTTTCTTTAACGACAGCGATCTCTCTGGAGGATTCAGAAATAACTAGCAGCATTAGATCAAACGAGCATTTGTTTAGTATTGCTGCCCACTTCCTGCAAAAATCTGGATTATAACGGCCTATATTCGACACGTTTCTGATTCTGAATCCCCTGGGGATTTTTTTGTCCCTGAAATAATCGGACAAAATAACCCCGTGCAAATGAAAGTCAATTTCACGTTTTTTGAAACGTAACCACTGTGCAAACAATTGTTCCAATGGCTCTATGCCAGCAGTACTTTCAAGATTGTCTTTGAACAAAATTTCCTCTGCCTCAGATTCAGAAAATGTAAATTGATCACCAATAGGTAAAGCAATGTTGCTGAAGCCCACGACCTCATCATTATCAAGTGCAGTTGTCATAACGAAAAACACACAATAACCTTGGAGCGAGAGATTTCCCCAAGGATAACTGACTGGACTAAAACAATGTCCAACGGATCAAGTCTAATAAAAACATATAAACGATGCTTGAAGTGACAAAAAACTTTTGGTGCCTTGACTAATCGCACCACGAATATAGGCGATAATATATAGACAGTACTTGGATTGTCCGGCACTCAAAGGATAAATTCAACAGTCCGGGTGCCCCTCCTGCTGTAATCCATGTGGTACAGGTATGGTATAGCAAAGTAGAGACGGATGGCACTCCAGTGTAGAAATAATAAATCAGGCCACTCAATAGTGGTAGTCAACGTTTCAGAGGCGTGACCTCTTTTATAAAGACCTTATGAGCAAATACATAACATACAGACAATAAATAGTCACTCACCAACGTGCATCTCTCTGCCTCGCTCCCCGTCCAGGCGCCGATGACGTCATCAATCGCGGCAACCCGCTGGCGTCACGGCTGCCTGTGTGGGGAGTGGCTAGACTGATGTGCCCATCACCAAGACAACAAAACACACAACAACAACAAGGCGCTGAGGCATAGATACGGCAACCAGTGCGCACTGATCGTTTGAAGACATATACATAAATAGATTAAAGAGAACCGCGGCTTCAAACGGCATAAGTACAATGACCAAGCCGGGCCGCACTGTTGAATCTAATGTGCACATATAGGCTAAGACTCAAACGGGGGTAATGGAATGTACGTGGGTCATGTACCAAGGATGTGCCCACAGTGGTTTGACTGGCTCTACAACCCAAGCCAACACATAACTGTAACGTAGGGCTACTACAGACAGCACGAAAGGGACAACATCTCATTGAGACCTGATGGATGCACTGTACTGAGAATGTGAATCCACCTTGCCTCTTTTTGTAACAAAATGCGACCTCTGTCCCCTCCCCTTAAGCTGGGGGGGACCCAATCTATCATTTTATATCTCAAGGTGCTTAAACCATGCTTGGCATCCCGAAAGTGCCTTGCCACAGGTTGCTCGGAAGGTTTACCATCGATCGCTGCTCTTATGCTGGACTTGTGGAGCGCCATGCGCTCCTTTAATTGCCTCGTGGTTTTACCCACATAAAGGAGCCCGCATGGACACCTTATGTAGTACACCAGTTTCAGTGTCTGTGCGGTGTCTGTGGGCTGGTCTTAGACTGGGTTTTCTGTTGGGTTGTTGACCTCTGTTGTTCACCCAGCTGTATACCTTACCCTCTGTGTAATCTCTGTTGACCGTGTCTAGTTTGGATTTTGTGAATTTTATCAAGTCGGCTCTCTATTTGTCCAATTGTGTGGATAATTTATTCAGCCAGTCGTTACTTGTGTCCGCTTTAAACTGATCAATGTGTGTCCCTTCAAAAGCTACAATCTTTTCTTTAACGACAGCGATCTCTCTGGAGGATTCAGAAATAACTAGCAGCATTAGATCAAACGAGCAATTGTTTAGTATTGCTGCCCACTTCCTGCAAAAATCTGGATTATAACGGCCTATAGTCGGCACGTTTCTGATTCTGAATCCCCTGGGGATTTTTTTTCCCCTGAAATAATCGGACAAAGTAACCCCCGTGCAAATGAAAGTCAATTTCACGTTTTTAGAAACGTAACCACTGTGCAAACAATTGTTCCAAATCCTCCAAGAGGAGTCATTTCCTTACCCGTAAAGCGGGGAATTATAGATGTATTGGTTGCATCACATGCAGCTACCTAGAGGTTGGAGACACATTTTTGCACCCCAGATCGGGCAAAAAGTTCCAGATCCAGTTTCCCCTTACGTGTTCAAGCAAATTTGTGGTGTACTACATAAGGTGTCCATGCGGGCTCCTTTATGTAGGTAAAACCACGAGGCAATTAAAGGAGCGCATGGCGCTCCACAGGTCCAGCATAAGAGCAGCAATCGATGGTAAACCTTCCGAGCAACCTGTGGCAAGGCACTTTCGGGATGCCAAGCATGGTTTAAGCACCTTGAGATATAAAATGATAGATTGGGTCCCCCCCAGCGTAAGGGGAGGGGACAGAGGTCACATTTTTTTACAAAAAGAGGCAAGGTGGATTCACATTCTCAGTACAGTGCATCCATCAGGTCTCAATGAGATGTTGTCCCTTTCGTGCTGTCTGTAGTAGCCCTACGTTACAGTTATGTGTTGGCTTGGGTTGTAGAGCCAGCCAAACCACTGTGGGCACATCCTTGGTACATGACCCACGTACATTCCATTACCCCCGTTTGAGTCTTAGCCTATATGTGCACATTAGATTCAACAGTGCGGCCCGGCATGGTCATTGTACTTATGCCGTTTGAAGCCGCGGTTCTCTTTGATCTATTTATGTATATGTCTTCAAGCGATCAGTGCGTACTGGTTGCCGTATCTATGCCTCAGTGCCTTGTTGTTGTTGTGTGTTTTGTTGTCTTGGTGATGGGCACATCAGTCTAGCCACGCCCCCCACAGGTAGACGTGATTGATGACGTCATCGGCGCCTGGACGGGGAGCGAGGCAGAGAGATGCACGTTGGTGAGTGACTATTTATTGTCTGTATGTTATGTATTTGCTCATAAGGTCTTTATAAAAGAGGTCACGCCTCTGAAACGTTGACTACCACTATTGAGAGGCCTGATTTATTATTTCTACACTGGAGTGCCATCCGTCTCTAATTTGAAATGACAAATATATATATTTGTCATTTCAACGCATACTTACCTACCCTCCCAGAATGACACATTATGCCACACACAGTAATGCCATGTATAACACATTATGCCACATGCAGTAATGCCCTGTATAACACATTATGCCACAAGCAGTAATGCCCTGTATAACACATTATGCCACACACAGTAATGCCCTTTATAACACATTATGCCATGTGCAGTAATGCCCTGTATAACACATTATGCCACACGCAGTAATGCCCTGTATAACACATTATGCCATGCACAGTAATGCCATGTATAACATATTATGCCACATGCAGTAATGCCCTTAATAACACATTATGCCACATGCAGCAATGCCCTGTATAACACATTATGCCACACACAGTAATGCCCTGTATAACACATTATGCCACACACAGTACTGCCCTATATAACACATTATGCCACACACATGGTAATGGCCTTTATAAGACATTATACCACATGCAGTAATGCCCTATATAACACATTATGCCACACACAGTAATGCCCTGTATAACACATTATGCCACACACAGTACTGCCCTATATAACACATTATGCCACACACAGTAATGGCCTTTATAAGACATTATACCACATGCAGTAATGCCCTGTATAACACATTATGCCACATGCAGTAATGCCCTGTATAACACATTATGCCACACACAGTACTGCCCTATATAACACATTATGCCACACACAGTAATGGCCTTTATAAGACATTATACCACATGCAGTAATGCCCTATATAACACATTATGCCACACACAATAATGGCCTTTATAAGACATTATACCACATGCAGTAATGCCCTATATAACACATTATGCCACACACAGTAATGCCCTGTATTACACATTATGCCACATTCAGTAATGCCCTGTATAACACATTATGCCATACGCAGTAATAACCTGTATAACACATTATGCCACAAGCAGTAATGCCCTGTATAATACATTGTGCCACACACAGTAATTCCCTTTATAATACAGTATCCCCAATTCAAATTACACCACACAGTAGTCCCTTATTCATGTTATGACATACAGTGGTGCCCCTTTTACACAATGCCCAAATGAGTGCCCCTTATACACAAGGCCCACATTAGTAGTGCCCCTAATACAATGCCCACAGTAGTAGTGCCCCTTATGCAATGCCCACAGCAGTGGTGCCCCTTACACAATGGCCCCGGTAGAGGTGCCCCCCATGCAGAGCCTTCATTAGTACTGCCCGCAGTGGTAATGCCCCCATTGGTAATGCCCACTGTGTTAATGCCCCCATTGGTAATGTTCCCTATAGTAGTGCCCCCATTGGTAATGCCCAATATAGTAGTGCCCACAGTTGTAATTCCCACATTAGTAGTGCCCCCATTAGGAATGCCCCCTATAGTACTTCCCAAAGTAGTAATGCCCCCCTATAGTAGTGCCCACAGTTGTAATGCCCCCATTAGTAATGCCCCCTATAGTAGTGTCTCCAGTAGTAATGCCCACTATAGTAATGCCCCCCTATAGAAGTGCCTCCAGTAGTTATGTCCCCATTAGTAATGCCCCCTGTTGTAATTCCCACAGTAGTAGTGTCCCCTATAGTTGTGCCCCCAGTAGTAATGCCCCTCTATAGCCATGCCCCCAGTAGTAATGCCCCCTATAGTAATCCCCCTTATAGCCATGCCCCCAGTAGTAGTGCCCCCCTATAGCCATACACCCAGTAGTAATGCCCCCTATAGCCATGCCCCCTATAGTAATCCCCCCTATAGCCATGCCCCCAGTAGTAATGCCCCCTATAGCCATGCCCCAGTAGTAATGCCCCCTATAGCCATGGCACCAGTAGTAATGCCCCCTATAGCCATGCCCCCAGTAGTAATGCCCCTATAGTAATTCCCCCCTATAGCCATGCTCCCAGTAGAAGTAATGCCCCCCTATAGCCATTACCCCAGTAGTAACGCCCCCAGTGCTGGTGCTTCTGAAAGAAAAATACAATTAAAATATAAACACATTACTTACCTTAAGCCACGCTCCTGCGTCCGCTGCCGTCCGGTCCGACAGCGGCTCCACCACGGATCTATGGGAGAGACGTCATAATGTCCCTTCCATAGTGCTCTCTGCGGCAGCTGGAGCTGTTTTCGGTTGCAGCTGCAGGGAGGGAGCCGGGTGCCAAACAAATATCAGCGGGCGCCCGGCAAATGGAACCTCCCTGTGGCGGCTTGGGGGATGGACCGGCGCTGTTTTTTTTTTTCTTGTGGGGACTCAGTGGCGCCCTCTAGGGGCCGGCGCTCTAGGCGACGGCCCTGTTAGCCCGCCCCTAGAACCGCCACTGGGTCTACTGACTACACAGCTTGTTCCCTCAAATTTGCTACTATAAGCCTAGGCAACACTTTGGCGGGAAAGGTAAATTTAATTTTGTACAATACAGGACCAGGACATGGATAATATATATTGCTACATTAGCGACCATAATACCCAGATAAGCAACAGAACATAAGCAACCAAGTGTTAGGTGCCCTAGTGGGGAGTAAGAAGTAGATGAAAGTAAAGTATCGAGAAGCACAAGAGGGTAGAGGGCCCTGCTCGTAAGAACTTACATTCTAACAGGGAGGGGAAGACAAACAGGTTCGACACAGATGGGGTAGATGGGGAGGACGGAGCATGTAGCAGGGAGTTAGAATGATAGCTGGAAGGCTGTGATGAAGTAGTGGGTCTTGAGAGCCCATTTAAAGGATTGCAAAGAGGTGGAGAGTCTGATGGGGAGTGGGAGAGAGTTCCAGAGGTGGGGAGCAGTGTGGGTAAAATCTTGGAGGCGGGAATGGGAGGAAGTAATCAGCTGGCATGAAAGGCGGCATTCGTTGAACGAAGAGAGCGGGGAGGAGAGTGAAGGGAGATGAGGTCAGAGATGTAAATGGGAGAAGATTGGGTGAGGGGTTGTAAGCGAGCGTGAGAACCTTAAATTAGGTTCTGAAAGGGAAGGGGAGCCAGTGGAGGGCTTGTAGGAGAGGGGAGGCAGATGTATAGTGTTTGGAGAGGAAGATAAGCCATGCAGCAGCATTAAGGATAGACTGGAGAGGAGAGAGATGGGATTTGGGGAGGCCAGATAGGAGGAGGTTACAGTAGTCCAATCTGGAGATGACCAGTGAGTGTATGAGGGTTTTAGTAGCATCCTGGGTGAGATAGGGTCTGATCTTAGAAATATTTTTGAGATGGAAATGACAGGACTGTGAAAGATTCTGGATAAGTGGTTTGAAGGAGAGGGATTAGTCCAGGATAACACCAAGACAGCGCACCTTGGGACTAGATGAGATAGTTATTCCATCAATTGATAAAGAAATAGTGGAAAGTGGGGTTATGTGGGAGGGTGGGAAGACTATCAGCTCTGTCTTAGACATATTAAGTTTAAGAAACCGCTGGGACATCCAGGAGGAGATAACAGAGAGACAGTTGGAGGTACGAGTGAGAAGAGAGAGGGAGAGATCAGGGGAGGCAAGGTAGATTTGAGTATCATCAGCATAGAGATGATGAGTTCACCTAGAGAGGAAGTATAGAGGGAGAATTTGAGAGGTCCAAGAACAGAACCTTGGGTAACACCTACTGTAAGAGACTGTGGGGGGGGAAGAGGAGTCATGAGAGGAAACTGAGAAAGATCGGTCAGAAAGGTAGGACGACAGCCAGGAGAGGGCAGTGTCACGTAGACCAAGGGAGTGAAGGATATGCAGCAGGAGAGGGTGGTCCACAGTGTCAAAAGCAGCAGAGAGATCAAGGAGAATGAGAAGAGAGTAGTGGCCTTTGGCTTTGGCAGCAAAGAGGTCGTTGCTGACTTTCGTGAGAGCAGTTTCAGTGAAGTGGAGAGAACGGAAGCCGGACTGAAAAGGGTCAAGGAGGGAGTGGGAGGAAAGTAAAGCGGTAAGGCGTTTGTAGACAATCCGCTCAAGGAGTTTGGAGGCAAAGGGGAGGAGAGAGATGGGTCGGTAGTTAGAAAGAAGGTTAGGATCAAGGGTAATTTTTTTAGGAATGGGGGAGACAAGGGCATGCTTGAATGCAGAAGGAACAGTGCCTGATGAGAGGGAGAGGTTAATGAGGTGGGCAAGATGGGAGCAGGCAGAAAAAGAGAGTAAGCAGAGAAGGCGGGAGGGGATAGGATCAAGGGGGGAGTTGTAAGCGGGGGAGGACTGGATGAGGGCCTTGACTTCCTCTCCAGACAGGGGAGAAGGATGTTAGAGTTGGTAAAGTTGATGGGGAGTGGTGATCTGGGAAAGGAGGAGGTGGAGAGCTGGAGGACTGGTTGGATATGATGTCCTGACGTATGGAATCAATTTTAGATGTAAAGTAGGAAGCAAAGTCAAGGGCAGAGAGCAAGGAGGGGAGGGGAGGAGGGGGTGGGCAGAATAGGGAGTTGAAAGTGGTGAAGAGATGCTGGGGATTAGAGGACTGAGAGGAGATGAGGATCTTGAAATATGACTGTTTATAGAGAGGGAGAGAGCAGCACTATATGTTGAGAGCATAAATTTGAAATGGAGAAAATCTGCCTTAGAGCGTGATCTTCTCCACTGTCGCTCGGCAGTTCGTGAACACTTTTGCAAGTATCTGGTGCATTTGGAATGCCAGGGTTGAGGAGTAGATCTGCGAGGGTGAGTAGTGATCACCGAAGCAACAGAGTCCAGAGCAGAAGTAAGGGAGGTGTTGTATAGGAAAGTGGCTTGTTCAGGGCAGGAGAGAGAGAGGATAGGGGAGAGAAGTGAGTCAAGCAGGGAAGAAAAGGAAACTGTGTCGATAGCGTCAATGTTACACTTAGTAATGTAGGCTTTTGGAGGTAGAGGAGGGGAAGGAGAGAGGGACAGGTTAAAAGAGAGAAGGTGATGGTCAGAAAGTGGGAATGGGGAATTGGAGTGATCAGAAATATCACAACGGTGAGTGAAGAAGAGATCAAGCAAATGGCCACTCACATGGGAGGATGAGGAGGTCCATTGGGAGAGACCAAGTGAAGATGTGAGGGTGAGGAGTTTGGAGGCAGAGGATTCTGTGGGGATATCAATTGGAATATTGAAGTCACCTAGGATAATGGAGGGAAGGTCTGAGGTGAGAAAGTGAGGGAGTCAGGAAGCATAAGCATATGATAAAACACGTTGATAAATGGACCTCTAAGTGGTTTTAAATTTTGTACACAGCTAGTTTCAGATTTGCATATTATAAACATTTAGATCCGGGCGGAGCCACAGATGAAGGATTTAAACATATTTATTGTTATATAGTTGCAGTGGGGTTTGAACCATGGATAGCTATGGAGGTGCTGGGGGATATGTGTATGGGGCAGAGCAGGAGTGATTGCCTCATACGTATTTCGTGTATAGTAAATACAATCTCCATTTAAATCTTCCAAGGTTGGCATATTATATTGTTCATCTGATAATATTAACTGATTATGGCAGCATACCAATCTACACTTCAATGCACCAGCACTTTAATACACAGGCCTTGTAAAGTACAAAGACAGTACATAAAAGCGTATTTCCTTGGTGGGCAGTAAATAATTTGGACACACGACAGCTGGCATCTCAGAACCTGTATTATTGGTGCTGTGCCCAGGCGAATCATGGCAGGGGACAGGAGTGGCATTCTGTAATGCAGGTTTATCAGACAGGCGGCATCTGCTAACAGCATCTGCCTGCTCGCCACAAAGGAGGAGAGACCATTAAATGTCTGGGGCTCATCTGACGGCGTTGTCCCTGCACTGAGCGCCCCCGCACCCCTGCCAAATCCATTTACTGCTCTTGCCAAACGGGATATTGCCATAGATGAGCAAGTAGGCAGCCGGGAGATGCTCCGGATTGTACAGAGGGGAAAGGATTATCGCTTGGCCCAAGTTTTTAGTGTGTGTACGCGAAGCGCTGTCATAGGAAAACAGGCATCTGGTATCCACAACAACACAGATGCGTCTCCTCGCTCAGGGAGGACTGGCACCGCCGAGGCACGCTTAATAAAAAGAAGCGAGATGGAACATTTGCTTGTAAATGTTTACAGCACGCGGCAAAAGCGATGGGACGGATCCAGTGACAAGATGTGGAGACAGGAACCAATCCCGGGATGAGGGAGAATACATTGTGTCACAGACGGAATAACATTCTATGGCGACATCTTCAATAACTATCACTGCAGATTGTTGCTGTATTCTATGTACGTTTTATCGAGTGTGGGGCTTTTTATTTATATGCAAATGATATAAGCTGGCAAAGGCTTGGGGAGCTGGAAATATAGGACCTCATTCAGAGGCGGTCGTTAGGTGCAAGCGGTCTCTCTGAATCAGGGCGGCCGCTTGCATCCTGAACGACCGCCTCCTTGTCGATCGCTAAGCTGTGGGTTAACACCCACAGCTCTAGCGACCGACATCGGTGATGGTCGTGATGGTCAAGACCATCGCGACCATCGGGCCTTACGACCAGAGACCCTAAGGTTGAGTCTGGGCACTCGTAAGCCCCAGGGAGCTTCCTGCTCTGATCGAGCAGGAAGCTCCCCACTGACATCAGCAATGATGTCAGTGGTGCCGCCCCCAAACGGCAAGCGCTCCGGTGGGAACGCCTCCGTTTGGGCAGCCACGCCCCCTGCCCGCCTACCAAACGGGGCGAGCTGTCACTCACCATCCACAGCTCGCCCCCTCTGCTGCGAGACCGCTAACGACGGAGCGTCCGGAGCCGGCTCCGTCGTGTGCATGCCCAGTGGAGCAACGTCGAGTCGGTTGCGAGCGCTCAGCTCTTGCGACTGACTCTGAATGACCCCCATAATGTATTAAAGCAGAAGGCCAACTGGAAGCATATATTATATTCTTACCTCTGCAGTGATCGGAGATTTGTTTCTTAATACCCTTCCATTATCAAGATCCCCCCCCAGCTTCCACAAAACTTTTATTCTCTAGAAATAGTTTTAGAGATTCCCCGTAGATGTTGTTTGGGTGCTTTTTGCCTTGTAGCGTGATATCGTGGCGTGTTATTACTCACAGCGCATGTTTAGATGTACACGCAGCTATTTGTGATGCTCAAAGGAGCATTCTGCCCAGAAACCTCCTTCTCATCCTGTCTGCGTTTATTAGTGCTAATCACAGCGCCATTCATAGGCAAAGTATCTCTGTGTCGCTGTATTACTAGGAAACACACAATCGTCAATGGTTTGGAAAACCTCAGAATGTTACAGAATAATGGCTATAAGCAAAACAGCAACCTAAATGTGTTCTATTACAGGGACCCAAAGAAACTGAGCACTTCCTTCGGCCATAAAAAGAGGCATTCCCTCTCGCTGGGTTTTTCTTAAACTGTACAGGACCATTTTCCATTTTCATATAGAATATATTGCTTTGAGGGAGGAAGGGTCCAAGGACAATTGAATCTTACGTTAATTTATCATTTGTATTTATGGCCAGCTTGTCTGTGTATCTTTCTTAAATTCAGCAGCAGAATACCCCAGATAAGCCTCTGTCTGCATAACAGACAAGTTGATTTTTGAGTGACCTAGGGGCCTATTCATCATAACTAGAAATTCTCTGGAGGTGATCAGGTTTAGAATTCTACCTAATTACCGGAGGGATTCATCATTCCTCCTCTCCATCAGTAAGTATCTATTCTGAAAAGCTGTCATTTTTGCTATGACAGCTTTTTGGGGGAATGGGTATGAAATACTGTCGGCCGCATGGCTGGCGGTTCGATTCCCGTCAGCGGCAGGCCGACATCAGCAGAGTTCCGAGCAGCGGAAGCCCGACAGTGCTGGAAATCCCGATCGTGGATAGGTGAGTATCTACTAACCTAACCTAACCACCCTAACCCTCCTTAGGGGTGCCTAACCCTAACTTCCCCCCCAAGTGCCTAACCCTAACCACCCCCTTCCCCGCTGCCTAAACCTAAGTCCCCCGGGGGGGTGCCTAACCCTAAATCCCCCCCGGGGTGCCTAACCCTAACCCTCCCTCCCCCTAGCCTAACCCTAACCCTCCCGGGGGGGTGCCTAACCCTAAGTCCCCCCTGGAGCCCTAAACCTAACCCTCCCGCCGCGGCTGTCCGCTCGCGGCACCCAGCATCACTACGATCAGGATGACGGGCGCTGGTCTCCCGGCGTCGGGGGAAATGCGGGCGTCTACATGTAGACGCCCGGCATTTCACCCTTGCCGGGATATGACAGTCGGGAAGCCGGCTGCCGGTATTTAGGCAGTCGGCTTCCCGATTGCTTCCCTTTTTGGGAAATAGATACTTTTCCCTGCCTATACCTACCTTACTGCAGCTGTAATCAGTGCCGCGCATGCGCTGTAACATCCATAAAACCAGCGCATGCACAGCACTGCCTAAAGCTGCAGTAATTCTGTCCCCCCAACTGCTGTGCTGACACTGGACCTCATTCAGAGCCGCTCGCAAAATGCGAGCGCTCGCTCTGAATGAGGGCGGCGGGTTCTCTGTAAAGAGCCAGCCTCCTGGCCGCTCGCTAAGCTGTGGGTGACCACCCACAGCTTTAGCGAGCGGCCAGGTTGATGGTCGCGATGGTCAAGACCATCACGACCATCGGGCTTGCGACGAGACCCTTGTGGTAGGGTCACGTCTGCCGCAAGCCCCAGTGAGCTTTAGGTTCTAATAGAGCCGGAAGCTCACCACTGGCATCACGAGTGATGTCAGTGGGGCCGCCCCCAAACGGCAGGCGTTCCTTCGGGAATGCCTCCGTTTGGCCAGCCACCCCCCCACCCCACCTACAAAACGGTGCGAGCTGTCGATCACCATCAACAGCCGTCCCTTTTGTAGTGAGCCCCGGAGAAAGAGAATTTCTCTCTCGCTCCGGGGATTGCGTGTGCGCAGGGCCTCAACATCGACCCGTTTGCGAGCGCTCAGCGCTTGCGAGCAGGTCTGCATGAGGCCCTCTGTGTTCTCCCGGCAGAACACAGTAAGTATATTTTTAAAAAAAGCGGGTTTTATTTTTCTAAACTTTACTGTGTTCTGCCGGGAGAACACAGGGCCTGATTCAGACCCGTTCGCTATGCTGCGCAATCTGCGCATACGTATAATTTGCAATGCGCGTGCGCGAACCTGTCAGTGCGATGGAAAAAATCCTCGCCCATAGCCCACAGTCGGGCCAATATTTTGAGTGACAGTGCCGTTTGTGGGTGGTAACAGGGGAAGGTGCTTGTGAATGGGGGAGTGGATGTGTGAATGCAGGAGTGCCCGACCGTCAGAACGGAGTTTAATGGGTGTGCATAATTAGCAAAATAGCGTCATTGAACATGTGACTTGGATGATTTTCCCATGAACTGTTCGCACTGCTTGCGGGAGGCTAGGTCTACCTTAAGTGCTGCGAGCAGCTCCGATGGCTCCCGATGGTCCCGATTAATCCTACATTTCCCGGAGATGACGTTTGTTGCGAGTGGCAAGGGGGCGTCTTTAAACACTTGCGAGTGCAATAAACCCTCACCCGCTAAGACATAGAGGCGTCCTTACGCCGCAAAGAGCGAGTGCATGTTTTGCATAGACGGCCCCTTTTTGAGAGCAAGCGGCTGCAAATAGCGTCCGGGTCTGAATCAGGCCCAAAGTGTCAGAGTAGCAGACGGAGTCTGAGAAGCGACCAGAGTGACAGAGGGAGCGGAGGAGGACCTACCCAGCTGACAGCAGGTAAGTGTAACCCGCTATCCGCCACCTCAGAGTAGAGTATAGTAACACCATCAAATTCCGAAAATACATAATTTTTGGAATTTGATGAATAGCCTAATTTCTATATCCCCATACTAATGTACTAATGTATGGGGAGTGTGGAAATTAACGTAGGCGGACTTAACCAGGAGATACCAGTGTCTTCATGAATACTAAAATAACGGTTATTAAGGAAAATGCCCTTAAAAACTTTATTTTAGTGTTGATGAATAGGCCCCCTAGACATAATAAAAGATGCCAATTGTCTTCCTCGAACTATTTAATTTGTGGGCTTTAGCTAGCTTGCTGGTATATCTTGATTTTTAAAAATGAGCACTCTGCCACTGCTATCTGCTTGCATGGCAAGCATACTGTTGTAGAACAGTATTTAATCAAATAATTTAATCAGTACCTAATCAAACCTATAACCTAATCAACAATAAAAATGAAATATTCCAATCATAATTCTCAAACTTTTCAGCTTGTGTATCTTTTATTCAAAAATGAGCACTCGACAGCTGTTATCCCTCTGCAGGTCACACAAGTTGCATCCTTTAGAAAGTGCCGCCCTGAGAATGAAAGGTGTGAGTGCCTCTGCCAGCCACAAACACGGGCGCACAATAATACTGTAGATGCTGCTTCTACAGATGTGCCCTTATACATCTTTGGTGCAGTCATGCTAAAATAAAAACCTTCTCGACGCGACAGGTACCGTGAGACTCTGCTAGTGCCAGGCATCTTTTTTGTGTCTTTTTTTTGCCAAAAATGTGACAGACAAAGCTCATTCATTTCATATGCGACATTTTCATATCTGAGTGCAACTCAGTCTCGAAATCTGTATACAAAATGCTACAATGTAGCGCCCGCATATTTTTTCATTCGAAGTTCCTTACAACTTCAGTACATGATCATTTCAATCTCATTTCACATCCATCCATATATTAGTGCATACTAAATTGAATCATTATGTTTCATTGTGTTTTTTTTGTATTAGTGTTTATCACTCATATTGTATTCTATCCTTATTGTTGATGTTTTATGAAATCTTATATTTGTTATTTGTTCATTGGTTTATAAGTGTGCATTTCATGTAATACTTTCTGTGTCCTAGCCCCAGAACTTTTTCTGGTTTCCATCTTTTGTATAACATTATCTAATCCAATCTTTTAACCAGTAACTAATCAAAACTGTATCTGAATGATCTAATCAAAGTGAAATATGCCTGATTCTCATGCATCTGATTACTTCCTATGTTTATTTGTACTACTTCTATGACTTGCCAGTTGTTACGAGAGAGAGAGAGAGAGAGAGAGAGAGAGAGAGATCGTCATTTTACTTCCAGGCTTTTGCCAGATTGGTGCATCCACTTCTGTAAAAAGACCATCCTATTAGAAAGTGCTCTGCCTGTATATCTGATAGCAGGCTGCCGCGTGTTTGAACGGAATCAGTATGTAATACTGCCGGCCCCTAACCCTCCCTTAGGGGTGCCTAACCCTAACCTCCCATCCTAGTGCCTACCCTAACTCCCCTCTAGGTGCCTAAACCTAACCCCCCTTCCCCGCACCCTAAACCTAAGTCCCCCCGAGGGTGCCTAACCCTAGCCTCCCCTTCCCCTAGCCTAAACCCCGGGAGCCCTAAGACCTAACCTCCCCCCCCTGTCTTTGTTCGTTATGCTGGGCGTTGGGCTCCCGGCGTTGGTCTAAAGACAGGCGTTGGGATTTCAACGACTGTCATTAGTTCCTTGCTGGGATTTGACAGTCGGGAAGCCGGCGTTAGGCATTTTGACCGTCCGCTTCCTGACTTCATGCCGTTTGAACCGCAGCTCTGTCACTAATATAGGCTACAGTAGCCGGCTGGCTGCAGTCTTTGGGCCTCATTCACTACTGATTGCAACTGCGAATATGCACGCAATTGGTCGATTGTTGCGTTCTGTGCATGCATCGCAGTGTGCGTGTGCGAACTGGCCTCTGCGATCAGGACTGTGATCGCAGTGACTACGCAGACCCATCGCAGAGTGATTGACAGGTAGTACTGTTTGTGGGTAGTGACAGGGGGGGTGGTCGGCGAAATGCAGGCGTGTCAGTGCGTTTGATTGCCGTTGCAGGGTCGTGCATAAATTAGCCACTTCGATGCCGTACGAGTATTCATAGCGTGTGCTGAAGTTTCCTGAGTGTGGTCAGAGCTTGTGCAAGTGTGCGTGAGGCTGCGATGGTGCTCGATGTTACCGATGGTTTAGCAGTCTTGATAAGGCTTACGGATGTGTGTATGGTAAAGTGGGCGTCCTTATGTAGTGCTGCAACGGCATAGCGATCGCAATGGATTAGCATACTATCGCCGTGAGACTCCGTGCGTAATCGCTATTGCAATCGCAGTTGCGGTCGGTAGTGGATCAGGCCCTTTGGCCAGAATTGGGGAAGATATGGCCACATGTGAGGAGGTCAGTATACAGTGAGTGTAAATGAACGTTAATGATAGGAATACTAATGTAGGAACAAAATGACATCAATGTATCCGTTTTCTTTTATCATTTTAATGAAATCCAACACATCAGGGTGGTTTTGCCAAAAGTCAAAAACGAAGAGGGTTTTAGAAACAACCAAAACACAGGGGTCTGCTTCTATCGCTACGTATAACAACGGCCACTTTCACATTAATATTCCTCCAACTCATCTCAAACAGACAGGCTGCACTTTGCTTTTGACCTTCAAAATCCACGGGAGGGGGGGGGGCGCGAGTCCTAACCCGCACATCAATCTGCTCCCAGTACAACACCAAGCTGCTCCCTGATTGCAATGGAACATCCTACAGCTCCCAGGGCTCTTGTATGTATTTCCATAAGCCACATTCGATTACTGTAATGTACGTAATTATCATTCTATTGCAGCCATTGTTTATGTATATTTCTCCCCACTGTGCAGCTTCCGTCCTCAGCCAGGGCTTCCAGCAGAGAGTTTTTCCTTCCTGAATGGACCCTTGAGAGTGAGGAAGACGCTGTCTTGATCAGTGCTGTCCAACCCATTCGCCATTAGCTAAGGCCCTGATTCAGAGCCGCTTGCAAAAAGCGAGCGCTCGATCTGAATCAGGGCGGCCGCTTTTTTTAAAAAAAACAGCCTCCTGGCCGCTCGCTAAGCTGTGAGTGACCACCCACAGCTTTTGTGAGCGGCCAGGTGAGGGTCGCGACCATCGGGCTTGCGACGAGACCCTTGTGGTAGGGTCTCGTTCCCGCAAGCCCCAGTGGGCTTCCTGCTCTAATAGAGCAGGAAGCTCACTACTGACATCACGAGTGATGTCAGTAGGGCCGCCCTCAAACGGCAGGTGTTCCTTCGGGAACGCCTCCGTTTGACCAGCAACCCCCCCCCCCCAACCCACCTACAAAACGGGGTAAGCTGTTGACAGTCGCCCCGTTTTTTTAGCGAGCCCCGTAGCGAGTGAATTTCTCACTCACTCCGGGGGTCGCGCGTGTGCAGTGCCCCACCATCGACCTGCTTGTGAGCGGGTCTGAATCAGGCCCTATGTGCGGACTAGTATTACTATTTGTATGTAGCTGTGATACCGCGCTATTTGTTTTATATACAAGCAGCTTTTATATACAAACAACATTTTATGTATACATCAAATCAACTTAAAATAATCATTTAAATAATGACATGTGGTTACCACCATTTTTAACCAGGAAGTTACATCACTTCCCTTTTTTAATGACTAATTGAAATAAAGTTTTAAACCTATATAAAGCAAAACACAGACAAAGCACCTTTATCCTTGAAAAAGGGCATAAAGCCTGAAACGCGTCGGAGAAACTATACAGAACATCCACACGGACGCCGCAGCATTAACATCTCAGCGGTCATCGCGCTCCTCACGACTACTGGAGGCACGACAGCGGAGAAGAGAGGCTTATACAGGAGGGAAGCAGCCGGAGCTGTGCGCTGAATCTCTGGAAGGTAGGCAGCAATAGGGATAGATAGATAAGAGTCCCTGCCGCACCGGAGAGGCACACTATTGGCAACTTATCGGAACCCTCTTAATAACTTCATGAACTGCCCAAATCGGCAAAAGAGTTCATAAACATATAACTAATCATTTTTTCACAAGTATTGCGCTCCATATGATTCTTGCATAGATACATTATACAAAGTATCAGTTCTATCTTATACAATCAGCGCTCTATAAACTTTGCAACATTACTATTTCTATGCCACTGCAGATGTGGGCAGGAGGAGGAGCGAGCTGGCGTTGGAAGGCTGTAAAACCAGCCGCACTGTACCTCTCCTCACCTGGACCAAAGGAGATATACTATCATATTCTCTCTTCCTGCGGGAGAGCGGCTGTTATTGCATGGGGCACCTCCGGGAAGGGATATAGAATAGGAGATATCATATTATCATATTCTCTCTTCCTGCGGGAGAGCGGCTGTTATTGCATGGGGCACCTCCGGGAAGGGATATAGAATAGGAGATATCATATTATCATATTCTCTCTTCCTGCGGGAGAGCGGCTGTTATTGCATGGGGTACCTCCGGGAAGGGATATAGAACAGGAGATATCATATTATCACATTCTCTCTTCCTGCGGGAGAGCGGCTGTTATTGCATGGGGCACCTCCGGGATGGGAGATAGAATAGGAGATATCATATTATCATATTCTCTCTTCCTGCGGGAGAGCGGCTGTTATTGCATGGGGCACCTCCGGGAAGGGATATAGAATAGGAGATATCATATTATCATATTCTCTCTTCCTGCGGGAGAGCGGCTGTTATTGCATGGGGCACCTCCGGGAAGGGATATAGAATAGGAGATATCATATTATCATATTCTCTCTTCCTGCGGGAGAGCGGCTGTTATTGCATGGGGCACCTCCGGGAAGGGATATAGAATAGGAGATATCATATTATCATATTCTCTCTTCCTACGGGAGAGCGGCTGTTATTGCATGGGGCACCTCCGGGAAGGGATATAGAATAGGAGATATCATATTATCATATTCTCTCTTCCTGCGGGAGAGCGGCTGTTATTGCATGGGGCACCTCCGGGAAGGGATATAGAATAGGAGATATCATATTATCATATTCTCTCTTCCTGCGGGAGAGCGGCTGTTATTGCATGGGGCACCTCCGGGTAGGGATATAGAATAGGAGATATCATATTATCATATTCTCTCTTCCTACGGGAGAGCGGCTGTTATTGCATGGGGCACCTCCGGGAAGGGATATAGAATAGGAGATCTCACTGTCTCCAAGATAGTGGAGAACTGGCGATGCCCAAGAAGACTGGGTGAATAGGGAAGCAGAACGGGGCGACAAGGGTAGAAATTTCAGTTATTATTATGATTTATAATGTACAATACATCTCTGGAATTAATTAGTGGTATAATATAGTCACCTCTGCTATCTAAGTAAATTATCAGCTATCTTTTTATATCTTGAAAGATCGCAAAATGATTTCCTTGAGTTTTATTAAATGTTAATACTGTTCATAAAAAAAAAATAAAAAAAATCTGTCTACCCACAAATATCTGCTTGTGGGACAATGGGGTAGGGGAGAGGGATTGCCAGCGCTGGGTGCCAAGGTTAGTAGAGCCGGGGTGGCCTTTATGTCACTATGAATTGGAAGGATTCAGAGTATCACTGTTTTAGTAACATGTAGGGAGTAAATTCAGGAAGCCGGGTTCATGTTACGATGCTGGCAGAAAATTCACCCACAAAGTCAGGAAGATGAAATAACAATTTAATTATCAAGACACCAATGGAGGTAATTACGGAGGCCCACCCAGTGGCAGAGACAACCAGATGCTTGTTTGCAACATGGAATAAAACAACAGTCACAATGATAGTTCTGCAAAACTAAAGTCTTGGGGAGAATCCCTGCATGTTAGAGGAGTGGTAGCCGAGCCCAGGTAACCACTAATATAAGATAGAGGGGCCTATTCAACAACACTAAAATAACGTTTTTAAAGTTATTTTAGTATTCAAGAAGACACTTAACACAGGAGATATCACTGCATTAATTTCCACACTCCCCATACATTAGTATATTAGTACATTAGTATGGGGATATGGAAATTAAGCTACTCATCAAATTCTGAAAATTATGTATTTTCAGAATTTGATGGTGTTACTATATGCCATCCTCAGGTGGCGTATAGCGGGTTACACTTACCTGCTGTCTGCTGGGCTCCCTCAGTCACACATGCTGTGTTCTCCGCCGGCTCCCTCCGTCACTCTGGTTGCTTCTCAGGCTCCGTCTGCTGTTCTGACACTGTGTTCTCCCGGCAGAACACAGTAAAGTTTAGAAATTGAAAAAAAAAATTGTTTTTTTTTTCTAAACTTTACTGTGTTTTGCCGGGAGAACACAGTGTCAGAACAGCAGACGGAGCCGGAGGCGGCTGCAGCAGGCAGGTAAGTGGGGGACAGGGGGGAGGTGAGTGGAGGGGGGAGGAGGGGGGTTGGGGGGGAGAAAATGACTGTAGCTGTAGGCAGTGCTGCACATGCGCTGGTTTTACGGATGTAACAGCGCATGCGCAGCACTGATTACAGCTGCGGTAAGGTAGGACACGTTAGGGAAAAAGCTGTCATCACAAAAATGACAGCTTTTCGGAATAGATACTGATGGAGAGGAGGAATGATGAATTCCTTTGTAATTAGGTAGAACTCCATGCCAGCTCTAAACCTAATTACCTCCAGAGAATTTTTAGTTATGATGAATAGGCCCCATAGTCTCTGATCATTCAGGATGAGACTGTTACTTGAGACCACAGTAGTATACTTGGATACTAAAATAAGGAAAGACTAAAATAAACAAAATGACGATGAGTCTTTAGAATGCAAATGCAGAGTAATGAGCCCTTTCGATGTATGATTAAATGCAAGGCAGATTTAAATTAAAATAGTCTTTATTATTTATTTATTTATTACCAGTTATTTATATAGCGCACACATATTCCGCAGCGCTTTACAGAGAGAATAATTGGCCATTCACATCAGTCCCTGCCCCAGTGGAGCTTACAATCTATGTTCCCTATCACATGCGCACACACACTAGGGTTAATTTTTGTTGGGAGCCAATTAACCTACCAGTATATTTTTGGAATGTGGGAGGAAACCGGAGTACCTGGAGAAAACCCACGCAAGCACAGGGAGAATATACAAACTCCACACAGTTAGGGCCGTGGTGGGAATTGAACCCATGACCTCAGTGCTGTGAGGCAGTAATGCTACCATTACACCGTCTGTGCTGCCATAAATTTTGCAGAGATGGCTGATGGCTATAGCAAAATCAACTTCCAAGAAACAGGCCAAGGTCAGGACAGGCAGCAGACAAGGGAATGCTATGAAGAAACCGAGGGTCAGGGCAGGTAGCAAGCAAAATACTCCAGTTACAAGCCAAGGTCAGCAACAGAGGATCAAACAGACACAGCACAGATGTCCAGGACCAGGAACAAAACACAATGAGCTGCCAAACTGCAAAGAGAACAAGCTTTATGAGGCTTCAGCACAGGTCGAGGCAATGGGTGTGGTATGATTTGAATTTCCTCTGGCTCTGAAGGTCGACGGTCAGAATGTCAACATGGTCATTGGGTCGACAATCAATATGTAGACATGTATTAAAGTCGACATGGTTCAAATGTTGACGGAATCATAATGCCAACACCAAAATGGCGACTTGATTCTTTTAGTTATTTTAGCCTAACTCCTAAACCTAACCCTAAAAATCAACAAAAATCATATTCAGCATTTTAGTGACATGTTAAATATCGACATCTTGCCCATGTCAGCCTAAAAGCATGCTACTGATTGTCGACCTAATGACCATGGGCCTGATTCAGAGCTGAACGCTCTGACCAGAGCGCTCGCTCTGAATCAGGGCCCTCCTAACTTTTTTTGGAGCGTCCTCATGGACGCTCGCATAGCTGTGGGTTACCACCCACAGCTATAGCGAGCGTCCATGATGATGGTCGCGATGGTCTTGACCATCGCGACCATCGGGCTTGTGACGGAGACCCTGCGGTAGGGTCTCGCTGCCGCAAGCCCTGGAGTTATTTTGGCTCTATCAGAGCCAAAATCACTCCCACTGACATCACTAGTGATGTCAGTGGGGCTGGCTTGAGACGGTAGGCGTTCCCATGGGAACGCCTCCGTCTGGCAGGCACGTCCCTGGCACGCCCACCAAAGGGGGCGTGCTGTCAATCAACACCGACATCACGCCCCCTTTGGTGTGAGACACGGAGCGATGGAGCTCCCTCCGTCGTGCGCATGTGCAGTGGGGGGACATCGACCCACTGAATGACCCCCCCATGTTCCCATTCTGAATGGCGACATATTTTAGAGGGGGTTAAATGTGCAGAATAGACGCAAAGAGATGGTTAACTTTCATCTCCACGCGCAAGGCTTCCAAGTGCCTGAGTGCAGCTTACTCGCAATTTGTGCGCCAGGTAAAATTTTGAGATTGAGATGGTGCTATCTCTTCTCAGCGCCTTACTCCCGTTATACCTGGCAGCAGGGCAGGATGGCGTGCAGGTGAGGGCGTGGAAGGAGCGGGACAAAGTGCTGCAGGCAGCTGCTCCTTATAATCGCTGAACCAGACCTTGTGCAAATTATACCTATATAACGGAACTGTAGTTTGAAAAAAAAGATCGGGGCATATTTCTGCGGTAGAAATGATCGTGTAAAAGTAATTATCACGTTAAAGTGTTTTTAAAAATATATTTAATTCACTTTGCTGCCAAAACAAGAATCAGCTAAAGTGAGAACAAATGCAACCAACTAGTGCAAAACTGACATCTCCGGGCTTCATGTGGTTAATTGAGGCCAAACCTCGTTTGACTGAGATTGGACCCTCCGCGCCGTTCTGAGCACGGTCAGCCACAGACGGAGGAGCAGATGTGCAGTAATCGCCACAACCATCATTGGATAATTACATTGTTCATTCTGATTATAGCAGGAAAGGGCTCTGCCAAGTGCGTCTGTGTGAGGTGGTGACTTGGAAGGGTGTAGATTATGCGCCTGCAGATGGTGCACTGAACTGCGAGACGTTAATATGTGTAATTATATGGGCTGTTACTTATATTACTGAAACGAGGACCTACATTGCAGGCCGAGAGAAGCAGAGCCGTAGCGGGCGGTGGCTTCCCAAGTTACGGCCCCTGTAGTGAAGCACTGAGGTCACTGCAGTAATACCCCCACAGGGAGGTAGTCAGCATGCCTCCACACGGCATGCCAACGGGCTATATCCCGGCTCCAGAACACCGACCGCCGGCATGCCGAAGGTAAGTATAACGGGGTTACCACACGGGAGCCAGGAAGAAGGCATGTTCTGGGTAATGGCTTCTACGGAGGTATTTAAGGAGACATCTTTACAGCAAGAACTTAAGCAACTGATATTACATAGTGGAAGATGAAATTCTGCAGCTCTAGTAGTAATAAGATAACTTTATATAACTAGTAGGGTTGTAGGTTTTTTTTTTTTTTCACACTGCACTTTTGGGGCTGATTTAAGGGGGGGGGGTGCAAAAGCGCCGGCAGCAGCATCTATTGGCGGTCAACCGCCTGCAACTGTATGCTAATGCCGCTGCAAAGCTCTTCCCGTGTGTACATCAGTGCGCCCGAATGTGCAAGGGCTGACACGCCCCGTTAGCATCCGTATAAGCTGTAACACTGATTGGTGCGCACTTAGACGTCACCATCGATCGCACCAGCAAAACTTGCGCCCACTCTATGGCAGCTTGCAGGTTCTCTATCCTAGTGTGGCTTCCTACGTGAGCATCTGCGCGTCTGTACGCATCCGCTTTCACCGACATGCCTGTGCCACACTCTCCATGACATGCTCATAAAACGGACCATGGACCTGATTCAGACCCGGTCGCTAGCAAGCGTACGCTCGTTGCTGGCGATGTTTGCTAATGTAAGCATGCGTATGCATCTCAGTGTGCGTGCGCGAACTAGTCTGAGCGATCGGGAAGCGCTCGCTCGCCCAGCAAAGACAGCTCAGTGGAATGAGTGACAGGAGAGGCCGTTTGTGGGTGGTAACAGGGGCAGACCAGTAGTAACGGGGGAGCGGAGGTGTGAACACAGGCGTGCCTGAGTGTTTCAACGGCGTTTCAGAGGCGTGCCTAATTAATAGGCAGCGTCATTGTACACGTCACCTGGCTGTTTTTACACTGAACTGCTCGCAGTGCTTGCGGTAGGGTAAAGGCAACCACAAGCGCTGCGAATGCTCCCAATGGTACCTGATATACCGATGGTTGCATACACTTCCTGGAGATGACGTGCGCAAGTGGGCATCTTAAGACAAGCTGGTGGGCATCTGCATACACAAAGCGATCGCTCTCCAAGACATAGTGGGCGTGCTTATGCCTTGCCGTGCGATCGCCTGCCTTGCTGGGTGTGTTCTGAATTTGCATACGCTGGGAGCGAGCGTACGTATCTAGCGACCGGGTCTGAATCGGCCCCATGTGCCAAGTCACCTCCCTGTCACTGCCTGGAAGAGCCGCTGCACATTCAATACGCTCCTCCATGCGTGCATCTGAAATGACAACTGCGACTCTGTACGGGCACAATCCGCGACTTAGATGATGGGCAGCAGGAAAAATTCACTCCACTTTTTGTGGCCTCCTGGCTTTCTCTGTGATTAGCACATCCCTGTGCGCCTTGTCGAAGTCGAATAATTGCATGCGACTGCAATTCAACTGTTATCGGACGATTTGGTCGTCCGCTGTCCGATTTATGTTGGTACAATCCATGATGCACCATTGCGTGCGCATGCACCCAATGTGCGCACATATCCACACATTCGCGCAACACTAAATAGCGAATAATATAATAACACTCTCACACTGACAAACACAATATTCATGCAGGGTCTACTTAGTAATGAGAAACAGCTTCTGTATACATGTCTGGGAAAGGTAGTTGAAAGATATATACACCAGGATACTTTGAGTGTTTTACATATAAATTGAGAAGCCCCGCATACAGACAAGTGTGGCTGTGGCAATTGAAATATAACCCACTGACACTGATATGCACACTTGAAGAGAAGTTAGAAACAATGGTCGGAGGTTTGCTTAAGAAGTACTGACAAGTGTATTCTAAATAGGCAGAGGGAAACCTTTGAATTAGCTATCAGACGAAGTGACAATGGCAGTCAGCTGGGGGTCTCCACCCTGCTTGAAAGTGAACCTCACTGCTTGTAACACCTTGCACTGTAGTTTTAAAATATGTTAGAAAGGAATAATATATATATTAAATCCATCATAAATACAGTGAATTGCATAACACACACACATAGGGCCTCATTCAGAGGCGGCCGGAGGATGCAAGCGGTCGCTCAGAAACTGGGCGGCCGCTTGCATCCTGACCGCCCGCCTCTGTTTCGGTCGTTAGGCTGTGGGTTTACACCCACAGCTCTAACGACCGCTAGGGTGATGGTCGCAATGGTCAGAGACCATCGCGACCATCGGGGCTTACGACGAGACCCTAGGGGAGGGTCTCACTTGTCGTAAGCCCCGGAGAGCTTCTGGCTCTGTCGGAGCCGGAAGCTCTCCACTGACATCACTAGTGATGTCAGTGGGGCCTCCCCCAAACGGTAGGCATTCCCATGGGAACGCCTCCGTTTGGGCTGCCACCCTCCCGGCCCGTCTTCCAAATGGGGCGAGCTGTCAATCAACATCGACAGCTCGCCCCCTTTGGAAAGAGACCCACTACGACCGGCGCTGTCGGTCATAGCGGGTCTCACGCATGCGCACGAAGGAGCCGGCTCCCTCATGCGCATGCGCACTTGACAAACATCGATGCGGCTGTGCGGTCGTAGACCGTACGGCCGCCTCTGAATGAAGGCCATAGACTTAACATGCATAAACACCGCACATTACGCACAGTTGCGCTGTTTTTTATAAGCACTCTACACATAAACGCACCACGCATATTAGCAAATTTACGCAAGATTCTCTTACACATACACAAATTTCCTAAAAGGCTCCTTATTATAAAGGCTAATATTAGAAGGTTTATTCGTTATTGTATAATGTTATAAACCGCATGTACTTGATATCTAAGGTTTAGTATGTAGTAGCCACATCGTGTTTGGTGCTATTCTAAACCACATTTTATTTGCAGATCTCTGGTTCCATCGGCAAGGAGATCGCAACATGCGTCTGCAAGTTATGGATTACAGAGAATTATGTGTTAGAATGTACTTTGTATATAGTGTCTATTGATTAGTTAAAACACACACAAAGAGCCATTGGAGGGCTGAACTACCATTGTACTAACTGACCTATGACAGAAGAACCAAGAAGAAGATCCAATAGGATTATGCCAACTCGTTTCTATTGTATTGCCTAATTTCTGCAAGGGTTTATATGCAAGCACCCTGGACCTGTTAGTTAGTCATCATATTCTTTCTGTTGACGGAGGCTTCACCTTTGATGCCAGAAATCTGGATCCAGAGCGCCTGTGTAATGTATTGACTACCTTGTTTATGTATATTCTTTTGCGCTAATTGTATTTTAGATCAAGGCGTGTAACTATATGCTTTTTGGTGAATAATATCTTTTTGTGCTTTGGAAACACAATCAAAGTCTGGAAAGCAATTATTTTCTTGTGCGACTTATAACGCTAAATAGCGACATTTTGGGTATAAAGGTTATTAGGAATTGATAGCCTTTTCTCTTTCTTCTATACAGAGCTGTAATGAGACATGCTGGTGCCCTGGAGCATTGGTGCTTCCCCCCCTTCCATCTTCCAAAGAGGGGCATAAGGCACTCGGCTGAGAAAGGGGCGTGGCCTAATGGGGGAAGGGGCATGCCAAATCTGATTTGTCCCATATGATGATGAAGGGGTACCAATCCCGTTGTACCACTGTTATCCAGGTGTCACTGCCCAATACAGTGTGAATCCAATGGCTGCAGTGATGATACACAATAATGATGCAGTATAGCTCACCAGCTGTATAGCTCACCAGCTGTATAGCTCACCAGCTCTATAGCTCACCAGCTCTATAGCTCACCAGCTCTATAGCTCACCAGCTCTAGAAATAGGAGCGCGCTGGTGAAGCTGCACCTGCAGCACAAGCCTGGAGCAGACTGAAGGTATAGAAAGAGCGCTGCTTGTAGTATATATGCAGCAAATATCAGTGGCTGGGAGATCTGTGTATGTACCCTGCGCCAGCAGCTGAACTCACTGGCAAAAGTACTCCCGGTGTGCTGGTAACATCTGAGTCGGGAATTGGTGGCTGTGTTCAGGGCTGTCATCCGAACTGTGGGGCCCACTATACATGTAACAGACAGTTGCCCCCTTATTCCCCCCCCAGCCACTTGGACGCCTAGAGAAAGCACATGCTGTGATCCCCTTTCTCACATGACACATATATACATACATACATACATGTGTGTACATTTATAGAACACCTTTATATGTATAACATTTATAGAATACCGTCTTTCATACACAGGACTTGAACCCAGCACCTCTCACATTGACATGCAGGAAGGCTCCTGTAAGCATATATGCACTTTCAGTTACAAACTCCTTTATTTAACACGCACATTTCTCAATACTGTCATACTCATCCCATCACCTCTCAAATTGCAGTCAGACACCCAACACATGGAGCTATTTGTTCACAGGCTTCCTTCACAAGAGCTGATATATCCATGTGTAAGGTGTCTGACTGTCAGGTAAGACGTGATGGGTTTGAGTCCCGTGTGAGTTAAATAAAGAAGCATGTGACTGAAGGTGCTTGGGGAGGTGGCCAGATGGAGGGGGAGGTGGCCAGATATCAAAGAAGAGGAAGCTCCAAGTGAAAATGATTATATGCACAGGCACCTCTAAACAGTGCCCCCTGCCTTGCGGTGCCCTGTGCCAGTGCACATGTCGCACCACCCTAGTTACAGCCCTGCTTCTATACTGCGGACAGTGCTGTGATTGGGTGATTATCAGCAGTGTCTGTGATGTCACCATAAGGGGGTGTGTGATGAGTTAGTATGGGAAATAACAAGTGTTTGGAGACTGCAAGATGAAAAATAAAGCTTCCCCCCCATGTGTGTGCGCTGAAACAAAATGGGCGTGGTCACATGTCACAAGGGGCATGGCCACTGAAAATTGGGGGCCTGTCAACATGACACACCACCATTTGGAGTCACTCTGGGAACATTCCTTACCATTCCATATGCACCTCAATGCCCCCAGTAGTATATCCCCTTATGTAGTGCCCCCTGTTGTAGTGCCGCTTATGCAGTGCCCCCTGTTGTAGTGCCCATTATGTGATGCCCCTAGTAGTAGTAGTGCCCCTCATGCAATATCCCCAGTAGCAGTGCCCCATTATGCATGCCCCCTGCACCGCCTGGTCCGACGGCGCCCAGGGCATGTGCCCTGCTCTACCCCCTCCCCGTTATACCACTGCCCATGAAATCACCCATTTTATTATACAGATAGGCCGTTTTTGAATAGTCTTCTCTCATCCCGAACTAAAATCTCAATATACTTAAAAAAGAACCCTAACTTTTCAAATGCTACATGTGAATTAAAGGAAAAATATATCCCACCATATGGTTATTAAACAAACGACTTGTTTTTGCAATTAGACAGATATAGTGTAAATATGTAGCCGGCAGTGACATCTGTGCCGACGAGTGGGTACATTTGTTCTCCAAATGTAGTTTTTGCAGTGTTTACAGGATTGAAGAGACGCATGTCTGTCCTGCACCCACAGAACCCCTGACATGTTTGGTCACAAATGGCTTCTGATAATGGGCCTGATAATGGGCTCGTAAGCGGCCGCTCGTTAGCTCCGAGCGATGTTTGCCCAACTGCGCATGCGTACGGATCGTAATACGCATGCGCGAACCACTCAGTGCGGCCGAAAATCGTTTGTTCGCTAAATAGCGAATGCCTGCTAATATGAGTGACAGGAGGAGGTGTATGTGGGTGGTAACAGGGGAAGGTGCTTGAAAACGGGGAGTGGAGATCCGAACGCAGGCGTGCTTAAAGGTCAAAGCGGGCGTTTTATGGGTGTGCATAATTAATACAGCAGCGTCATTGACCACGTCACTGGGTCATTTCATAGTCAGAACTGCTCGCAAGATTGCGGTAGGAAAAACCAACCACAAGAATAGCGAGCAGTTCATACCCTGGTCGATGTACTCGATTAATGTAATAAATAGCGGACATGACGTAGGATGCGAGCGGCCAGGGGGCGTAGTTATCCAAAAAACAACCGCAAGTTTTGTTCGCTCATTCAGACATAGAGGCGTGAACAGACCGCAAAGAGCGAACGGTTCATTTGAATAGCCACCCCTTTTCCTGAACGACCGTCCGCAAATTGTGTCCGGCTCTGAATCAGGCCCAATGTGTTTAGTTATTAAAGGATTTTGTTCTACAGTGTCTCCTGTTTCTGTTTTGTAATATTTTCTTTACAGGTGCCAGTGTCTGCCAGGGCATGCTGACACTTGTGGTTCTCTATGTGCCAGGTTGGTGTTGCCTTTTATACGATTGCACCTTTAAAACATCGGGCAGACTTGCCGGGATCTCACTGATGCCCATCAGTCGCAGGCTATTACATTTACCACCCTCAAACATGCACCTGCAATCCCTAAAACACTTGGCCCCTCCTTACAGCACCCCTAGAAGTCTATTTAACTAGTTTTTATAGTTGTCCCCTCTCTTTTTACTTTTTCGCCCCCAAAACGAAAGTACTTTTTCGAGGTGTTCTGAGGTCATTTTTTTTTTTTGTTGATTTGTCCTTTCGCTACTTCATAAATATAAGCTGCAGACTGCGACTTTATGCTAATGGCACTACAAAGCCAGCGGCCATCACCGTGATCACACACCCACACCCCTCCCCCACCACTTCATTCAGGCAGAGGAGACTGGAGTCACCGCTGACAGGTAAGAAGAGGTGGGCAGAGGTTCAACAAGCCCGAAAGCCTGGGTAATTAGTACCTACTGCTACCCCCCTCTCGGTGCCCCTGCTCGCAGTCACCATCCAGGAACGCCTATTACATTTCTGAAACCATGGAGCTCATTCAGACCCGCTCGCAATATGCGATCACTCGCTGGCCAAAAGGGGCCGGATATTTAAATTAAGCGCTCGCACTGCATCGCATAAGGACGCCCACTGTGTGTTAGCGAGCTATGGCAAACTGCGCTCTCAAATGTCTGAAGACGCCCCCTTGCCTCTCGCAACACACGGCGTTTTGGGGGACTGACACACCTGTGTTCGCACATCCACTCCCCCGTTCACAAGCACCTTCCCCTGTTACCACCCACAAACGGCGCTATCTGTCACTCAAAGCAGCGACCTGATAGTGGCTTACGAGCTACCAAAATCAGATAGCAACGAATGGCTTGCGCACACGCACTGCGAATTATACGCATGTGCAGATGGGCGAAAATCGCTCACAGCGAGCGATCACACCTTAGCGAGTGGTTCTGAATCAGGTCCCATGTGTCCAAATCTGTACTGCGACTCTATACGTACAAAATCAGCAGGCATGCGAGTGCAACGTAGACGCACGCGAATACGGAAAACATGGCTCCACTCCATCCGACTCATGAATCGCGCCCTCTGTATCAGTGCTCGTTTCATCATAGGGCATCGTAGGGATGAACACATTTGGTTTATTGATAAGGAGGTGAGATAATAAATAGTTCTTTGGTTAATGTAACCAGACTGGGCATTTAGATAGACATAACCATTTCATATGTATTTGCTGAAGTGTCAGAGACTATGGGCCTCATTCAGAGGCGGTCAGAGGATGCAAGCGGTCGCTCAGAAACTGAGCGGCCACTTGCATCCAGACCGCCCGCCTCTGTTGCGGTCGTTAGGCTGTGGGTTAACACCCACAACGCTAACGACCGCTCCGGTGATGGTCGCGATGGTCAGAGACCATCGCGACCATCGGGGCTTACGACGAGACCCTAGGGTAGGGTCTCCCTTGTCATAAGCCCCGGAGAGCTTCTGGCTCTGTCAGAGCCGGAAGCTCTCCACTGACATCACTAGTGATGTCAGTGGGGCCGCCCCCAAACGGTAGGCGTTCCCATGGGAACGCCTCCGTTTGGGCTGCCACCCCCCCGGCCCGCCTTCCAAACGGGGCGAGCTGCCAATCAATATCGACAGCTCGTCCCCTTTGGTTCGAGACCTGCTACGACCAGCGCTGTCAGTCGTAGCGGGTCTCACGCATGCGCACGACGGCGCCGTCGTGCGCATGCTCTGTGGGGGGCCATCGACCCGGTCCGAGCGCATCGGCGCTAACGACCGGGTCTGAATGACCCCCTATATGTAACAAAACATAGGTTACTGTATCAGGGATTCTTTGGGTGTGCGACAGACAATAATTATGGTTTGCTGTAAACACTATAAAAACTCAATCTGTAGAACCAATGTACCCACTCGGCAGCACAGATGTCACTGCTGGCTACATATTTACTATACAGTATCTGTCTCATGCAAGATGAAGCTACTGTAGTTGCAAAAACAAGTTGTTAGTTTAATAACCATATGGTGGGATATACAAGTGAAAGCAATATATTTTACCTTTAAATGACAGTAAAATTAATTTAACTCTATAACATACATAAATGAAGTATTATAAATATACGGGAGGTCATTAACAAAGTGCAAAATTCAATTTTACACCGTAATCTGCACAATTGTGAGTGCACAAGAAGGGGTCGTGTTTACCTAACACAGATGACGGCCCCAAACCCTGTTTCCCTCCCCAATAAGCACCATTTGGACGCTCTGTACCGCACGGCAAGCGTCACCCGTTCACCGCTGCTCTGTACTGTGGCCCTGATTCAGAGCCGGACGCTCTGACAGAGCGCTTGCTCTAAATCAGGGCGTCTGTTTTTTTGTATGGAGCGGCCTCCACCCACAGCTACAGCGAGCGGCCAGGATGATGGTCGCGATGGTCAAGACCATTGCGGCCATTGGGCTTGCGACGAGAGACCCTTGTGGTAGGGTCTCGTGGCCGCAAGCCCCAGAGAGCTTTCGGCTCAAACAGAGCCGAAAGCTCTCCCACTGACATCACTTGTGATGTCAGTGGGGCCGCCCCCAGACGGTAGGCGTTGTCATGGGAACGCCTCCGTCTGGGCTGCCACCCCCCTGGCCCGCCCACCAGAGGGGGCGTGCTGTCACTCAACATCGACAGCACGCCCCCTTTGGTGCGAGACCCGGAGCGACGGATTGCCCGGCTCCGCCATGCGCATGCGCTGTGGGCCACCATCGACCCGGTTGCGAGCGCTCAGCGCTCGCGAGCGGGTCTGAATCAGGCCCAGAGCCCCCAAACTGGGACGGTCTTTCCGAAACCAGGACAGTCGGGAGATGTGCACACACTGGGTCTGGGTGTCCTCCCACTGTCATCATTCATTTAAGCCATTCATAATGCTACACCGAGCAATGTTTTAGGTAAAATATAGAAAAGTTTATTTTATGTAAAGTATTTGCACTGTGATGTGACATGTACAGAGGTCTCACTACAGCCCACCCCTGAAGATGACATGATCTACAGCACAGATACTCCTGTGTACCCTCTGCCACAGACTGTATATAGGATGCAGGTACACATAAGGTTGGGGTTATATTTGTCAAATAGACCCATAGTGCCCGTTCATACAGTTTAACCGGCACCTCTAGAGTACGGCTGGCTATTAGGTGACAGTCTTACATTTGTCGCTATGAGTCATTTGAGAAGCTTGCAGGTTTTTCCAGCAGTGCAGGATCCGATAAATGGCCTAAACCAGGGGTCTTCAACCTTTGGCCCTCTAGCTGCTGTGGAACTACACATCCCAGCATGCCCTGCCACCATTTTGATATAACAGCATGCTAAAACTGTGACAGGGCATCCTGGGATCTGTAGTTCCACAGCAGCTGGAGGGTCAAAGGTTAAAGACCCATGGCCTTCGGCATCCCAGTGGTCAGAATGCCGACGCTTACATTACCAGCACCAGAATGCTGACGCCGGTCATAATCCCGGCGTCAGCATCCCGTCCGCCGGGATGCCAAAGGTAAGTAATGGGGTTGGGGGGAGGGTTAGGGGATAGGGTTAGGCACTAAGGCGGGAGGGTTAGGTTTAGGGTATGGAGAGGGGGAGGTTAGGTTCAGGCACTAGGGGGGGAGATTAGGGTTATGCACCAAAGAGAGAGAGTTATGGTAGGGAGAGGGGGAGGGTTAGCATACCGACCAACAAGTGTCGGTATGTTGACCCTGTCGGGATCCCGGCGTCGGTATTCTGACCGCCAGGATTCCGACTGTCGGTAATTCATAACGATTCCAACCTTACACCTATGTACTGTACATGTAGCTGAACATGGAGTGACCCTGATTACTATTACTCTGTTCAGGGGCATTTTAGATTAGGAGGGGGCCCTGTATAAGGGATGGCCAACGACCATCGATGATTCATAATCATCGATGGTGTATGGACAATGTCGAATGCTTTTACCATAGATGGAGGAGAACCAGATGGTTTCCTTCCATTGATGGAACAGCATACCTGAATGGATTTTATTTTTACAAGGTGCCGCGACATGGAGCATTGGCCCTCATTCAGAGCCGTACGCTCTGAGCAGAGCGCACGCTCTGAATGAGGGCCACCCTCCATAAAAATGGAGCGTCCTCCTGGACGCTCGTATAGCTGTGGGTCACCACCCACAGCCTATACGAGCGTGCAGTTTGATGGCCGCGATGGTCGTGACCATCGCGACCATCAAAACTGCGAGCCGGAGCCTGCGGTTGAGTTTTTCAACCGCAAGGCCCGGAGTGATTTTGGCTCTATCAGAGCCAAAATCACTCCCACTGACATCACTAGTGATGTCAGTGGGCCGGCTTCTGACGGTAGGCGTTCCCTTGGGAACGCCCCCGTCAGGGAGGCACGCCCCCGGCACGCCCACCAAAGGGGGCGTGCTGTGAATCAACATCTACAGCACACCCCCTTTGATCAGACACAACGAGCGAAGGACTTTCCTTCGCTCGTCGCGTCTGGCGCATGCGCACGACGGAGCTCCCTCCATCGTGCGCATGCTCAGTGCAGACCATCGACCCACTTGCAAGCGGACAGCCGCTCGCGAGTGGGTCTGAATCAGGCCCATAGCTCCACCCCCTGACACCTATGAAGCCTTGCCCTCATGGTCTGATTGGCCCCCAGTTATAAAACAGGGATGACCATTGGTTGGTGAAACCATCGATGGTCATCCATTGCATAGTTGGTAACCATTGATGGCCACTTGCTATATCACCATCGATGGTAACCACACGGATGATCATCCCTACCCTGTATAATCTCTGTCCTGGCCCGCCAGGAAGGAATCCTGCTCTGTGCCATAGTCTACTGTAATATTTACGGGAAAGTGGTGTCTACGCCATATTTCTGAAGCACTGAGAAAATTGTCTGTGTGGGGTGGGCCTTCCTTGGCTCAGGGGCCTGGGTGCACAACAGTGAGGCTAGTTACAGTTTATATGGAGGGGTCACGGGTAAGTAAAGCCATTGTCCTGGGACCTACACTAATCCCTTGTAGGTCTCCGAGGACTGCCTTCACATTGCCAAGAGCTGGATAGTTATTAGTGTCATGGAAACGCGCTGTTTGTGATGTGCTTAGGGACATCTGCCCAGACTGTACAATGTACTGGGGAGCAGCAGAGTCCCATGAAATGACTTTAACATGTCCCCAACTATCGAACAACCTGTACCCAGTCAGATGATTGGAATGCTCACAGCAGCACAGATTATTTCAGACAACAGGGTGTAAGTTGTGGTTAGCCAGTGACCGGTCCTCTCGTGTGGCTGTGTTAGTGTGGCCTGGCAGTGTCCTGATGTGACCAGTGGAATAAGCTACTTATAGACTTTGCCCCCACCCTTTATAAATGTTTGCAAAAAGTTCTTTCATCATCATTTTTGTGCATCACATCCAACAGGCTCATAAGAGCCCCCCGTTTGACATTATTACTGTTAAAATAAAAAAATAAGTAAAATTAGCTTTTACCTTCCACATCAAGGCACCTGGGAGGTTCATCTGACCAGATGAGGTTGTACATACACTCCAGATACTCGGCCCCCTCCAGCTTGTACCCAGGGAAACACTGGAAGGACACCACTCGCCCCACAGGAAACGAAGAGTCAAAGTCTGAGATATTTACATAGCTGTGGGGGAGAACCAGGGGTCTCAGACAGCCTGCCGAGAATAAAAACACAAAACCTTTATATGCAGCATTTATCTGAAGTACATGTTTATTTAATAGGAAGGTATTCTAGCAAAAAAATGTGTTGGTACTACATAAAACACATTAATAAATACTTTACATTGATAAATATATGTAGAGGCATTCGCCCTCACATCAATTCCATTAGGAGAATTGGGGCGAATTTAGCCAAGACCCCAATTCATCCAAACCACACCCCTTATGTTCCCACACCACACCCCCTATGTTCTCACACCACACCCCCTATGTTTCCACACCACACCCCCTATGTACTCACACCACGCCCCTATGTTCTCACACCACACCCCCTATGTTTCCACACCACACCCCCTATGTTTCCACACCACACCCCTTATGTTCCCACACCACACCCCCTATGTTCTCACACCACACCCCCTATGTTTCCACACCACACCCCCTATGTACTCACACCACGCCCCTATGTTCTCACACCACACCCCCTATGTTCTCACACCACACCCTCTAAGTTCTCACACCACGCCCCTGTTCCCTAATGAAGATTGGTGGAATATGGTAGAAGTTACCAAACCACGCCCCCTATGTCCTCACTCCACGCCCATGTTCCCTAATGACGATTGGTGGAGTATGGTAGAAGTTACCAAACCACGCCCCCTATATTCCCACACCACACCCCCTATGTTCTCACACCACGCCCCCTATGTTCTCACACCACGCCCCTATGTTCTCACACCACACCCCCTATGTTCTCACACCACACCCCCTATGTTCTCACACCACGCCCCTGTTCCCTAATGAAGATTGGTGGAATATGGTAGAAGTTACCAAACCACACCCCCTATGTCCTCACTCCACGCCCATGTTCCCTAATGACGATTGGTGGAATATGGTAGAAGTTACCAAACCACGCCCCCTATGTTCTCACACCACGCCCCTGTTCCCTAATGACGATGACGATTAGTGGAGTATGGTAGAAGTTACCAAACCACGCCCCCTATGTTCTCACACCACATCCCTGTTCCCTAATGACGATTGGTGGAGTATGGTAGAAGTTACCAAACCACGCCCCCTATGTTCTCACACCACGCCCCTGTTCCCTAATGACGATTGGTGGAATATCGTAGAAGTTACCAAACCACGCCTCCTATGTTCTCACTCCACGCCCCTGTTTGGTGGGGTATGGTAGAAGTTACCAAACCACGCTCCCTATGTTCTCATACCACGCCCCTGTTCCCTAATGACAATTGGTGGGGTATGGTAGAAGTTACCAAACCACAGGGGTTATATCACCAAAACACAACCTATCAAAAACCAGAAAATAAAACAACTGCAGGTTGTAAAATAAGACGCAGTTTCCAGGACAGTCAGGTTTGAATTCTGGGAAAATAACAAAATATTTTTTTGTAGATTTTCAGTCTTAAAAACTGAGATTTTGGGGCCTATTTATTAAGGGTATCAGCCTGAAAGAAGCAGATATCTAATGAATGGGTCTCTGAGACATATAAATGGGTGAGAGGGGGTATTGAGGCATATATAGGACATTAGGAGGCATGAGGTGTCTCTGCGGTACATATAGGGGCATGATGGGGCTGGCATATTGCAGAAGGGCATGAAGTGTCTCCAAGGCATATACAGGGGCATTACGGAGTTCTGTGGCATATAATGGACATGAGGGGGCTCTGGGCTAGTATATAATGGCATGATATAAGGGCATGAGGGGGCTCTGAGGCATATAACTGGGCATTATGGGGCTCTAAAGCATATATAGGGACATTATGCCGCATAATAATTATTATGGACTTATCAAGGGGCATGATTGGGCTCTTTATTTGATTGGTAAGAAAATGGGCTGAAATCTGATAATATGCTTATAACCCTACTGCAGTTTTGGCCATGCCCCCATCCTGGAATCTGAAATTAAAAAGTTAGTAACACTAGGTTATGGCCTATTTACCAAACTGAAAATCACAACTGTCTGGAGCTTGGCCCTGTTACGCGCTTTGTGTCTATGGAGGCATTGTCACTGACGAAGAACAGTCTGACACCTCCCCGGCAGCCTCCATACTCCTCCCCGACAGCCTCCATACTCCTCCCCAGAAGCTTCCATACTCCTCCCTGGCAGCTTCTATACTACTCCCTGGCAGCCTCCATACTCCTCCCTGGCAGCTTCTATACTCCTCCCTGGCAGCCTCCATACTCCTCCCCGGCAGCCTCCATACTCCTCCCCGGCGGGCCTCCATACTCCTCCCCGGCAGCTTCTATACTCCTCCCTGGCAGCCTCCATACTCCTCCCCGGCAGCCTCCCTACTCCTCCCTGGCAGCTTCTATACTCCTCCCTGGCAGCCTCCATACTCCTCCCCGGCAGCCTCCATACTCCTCCCCAGCAGCAGCCTCCTCCCCGGCAGCCTCCATACTCCTCCCCGGCAGCCTCCATACTCCTCCCCGGCGGGCCTCCATACTCCTCCCCAGAAGCTTCCATACTCCTCCCTGGCAGCTTCCATACTCCTCCCTGGCAGCCTCTATACTCCTCCCCGGCTGCCTCCATACTCCTACCTGGCAGCTTCTATACTCCTCCCCGGCAGCCTCCATACTCCTCCCCGGCAGCCTCCATACACCTCCCCGGCAGCCTCCATACTCCTCCCTGGCAGCTTCTATACTCCTCCCTGGCAGCCTCCATACTCCTCCCCGGCAGCCTCCATACTCCTCCCCGGCAGCTTCTATACTCCTCCCCGGCAGCCTCCATACACCTCCCTGGCAGCCTCCATACTCCTCCCCGGCAGCTTCTATACTCCTCCCCGGCAGCTTTTATACTCCTCCCCGGCAGCCTCCATACTCCTCCCTGGCAGCCTCCATACTCCTCCCCGGCAGCCTCCATACTCCTCCCTAGCAGCTTCTATACTCCTCCCTGGCAGCCTCCATACTCCTCCCCGGCAGCCTCCATACTCCTCCCCAGCAGCAGCCTCCTCCCCGGCAGCCTCCATACTCCTCCCAGGCGGGCCTCCATACTCCTCCCCGGCAGCTTCCATACTCCTCCCTGGCAGCTTCTATACTCCTCCCTGGCAGCCTCCATACTCCTCCCCGGCAGCCTCCATACTCCTCCCTGGTAGCTTCTATACTCCTCCCTGGCAGCCTCCATACTCCTCCCCGGCAGCCTCCATACACCTCCCCGGCAGCCTCCATACTCCTCCCCGGCAGCTTCTATACTCCTCCCTGGCAGCCTCCATACTCCTCCCCGGCAGCCTCCATACTCCTCCCCGGCAGCCTCCATACTCCTCCCCGGCAGCTTCTATACTCCTCCCCAGCAGCCTCCATATTCCTCCCCGGCAGTCTCCAGACTCCTCCCCGGCAGCTTCTATACTCCTCTTCCGGCAGCTTCCATACTCCTCCCTGGGAGCCTCCATACTCCTCCCCGAACAGCTTCTATACTCCTCCCCGGGAGCCTCCATACTCCTCCCCGGCAGCTTCCATACTCCTCCCCGGCAGCCTCCATACTCCTCCCCGACAGCCTCCATACTCCTCCCCGGCAGCCTCCATACTCCTCCCTGGCAGCCTCCATACTCCTCCCTGGCAGCCTCCATACTCCTCCCCGGCAGCCTCCATACTCCTCCCTGGCAGCCTCCATATTCCTCCCCGACAGCCTCCATACTCCTCCCTGGCAGCCTCCATACTCCTCCCTGGCTGGTTTTCATAAAATGATACTTTGCACAAACCATCTTTATTTTTCTGTACCTCCGCTGCCACCAATGATAAATACTGTAGGCCCCTGTATTTGGATTTCCAACCTGACCACAGAGGTTCAATTAAAGTTCCTCCATCTCCCCCACACAATGTAGACAGTATTTTTAGGGGCTTAGACATTATGAATAAGATTTCAATCCATTAGTTTACTAGGAACCAAAAAAGTTTCTGAGCACCTTTGGGGTCATCTTCCCTCTGCTAGGATAAGGAAAAAAGAAACAAATAAAAGTATTTTAAAAATATGCACTAATTAATTTAGAAATACACTGAAATAGTTAATGCTGCACAGTATCTGAAATACTGTTGTTAGAACATTCCTCCTATGTTAATAAACTGAATAGAGTGTTCTTGCACAGTCTCCCCCTGTAGGCACTTTGGGTGTACTACACTACACTATATCATACATGCAGATCAGACACTGGGCCTGATTCAGAGCGGCCGCTCGTTCGCTCCGAGCAGTCAGTGCGGTCGGAAATCGAGCGCTCGCAAAATAGCGAGTGGCTGCTAATTTGAGTGACAGGATGAGGCGTTTGTGGGTGGTAACAGGGGAAGGTGCTTGAAAACGGGGAGTGGAGATCCGAACGAAGGCGTGCCAAACGGTCAAAACGGGCGTTTTAAGGGTGTACATAATTAACAAAGCAGCGTCATCGACCACGTCACTTGGTTGTCTCTTAGCCTGAACTGTTCGCATGATTGCGGTAGGAAAATCCTACCACAAGCACTGCGAGCAGTTCAGACGCCTTTCGATGTACTCGATTAATCTAATAAATAGCGGAGACGACGTAGGATGCGAGCGGCCAGGGGGCGTCTTTACAAAAGAGCGAGCGCATATTTCGTTCGCTCGCTCAGACATAAAGGCGTCAACAGACAGCAAAGAGCGAGCGCTCAATTTAAATATCCGGCCCCTTTTTCTGAAGGAGCGAGCACAAATAGCGTCCGGCTCTGAATCAGGCCCACTGCTCGCAGCTCTTTGTAAGCTAATATTGACCAGGGCGAGCCATACAGCAGGGTAATAGGTACCTAATAGATTCTTGGCTGAGCTATTACTGCCATTTATCTTCCTCTATATACATCTATATATAATATACTCAACGCATTCTGAACAGCAATCAATAAGAAATCAGATTATTGACGCTGGGATTTATGGCCCTCCACAAAATAAATAACAACGCTCCTAGTTCTGCATAGTGTGCAGATAAATACCACAATATAGAAGTAGTCACATTGTGGTTTGTTATTGCAAACAGTGATCAGTTAAAATTGAATGACTGTAATGTTGATTTGTTTCTTTATAGAAGTTTCTGGTCTCAGGTGAAAAGAAGACTTTCAACATCTATAAAGAACCTTCTGTGTGATATAAAGTGGAATACAAATAAACATACTGTAATGTTACCAGCAATAGGATGCTCCGAAAATGTGCGGCTATGGTACATGTACAGTGCTGAGCACAGCTTGGGGCACCCTGTGACCAATGTACTCTACAGTTGTCTCTATTGCACATAAATATGTGGCCACCCCCAAAGAGCAAGTTTACATTTATCTTGTTCAACCATAATTAAACCATTTTCAGTACGTAGCACCAGCTTAGTACATAACAGCCCATCATGTGGGACTAGTTCAGTATGTGGCACCAGCTTAGTACATGACAACAGCCCATTATGTGGCACTAGCTCAGTACGCAGCACCAACTTAGTACATGACAACAGCCCATTATGTGGCACTAGCTCAGTACGTGGCGCCAGCTTAGTACATGACAACAGCCCATTATGTGGCACTAGCTCAGTATGCGGCACCAACTTAGTACATGACAACAGCCCATTATGTGGCACCAGCTTAGTACATGACAACAGCCCATTATGTGGCACCACCTTAGTACATGACAATAGCCCATTATGTGGCACTAGCTCAGTACGCGGCACGAGCTCAGTACGCGGCACCAGCTTAGTACATGACAACAGCCCATTATGTGGCACTAGCTCAGTACGTGGCACCAGCTTAGTACATGACAATAGCCCATTATGTGGCACTAGCTCAGTACATGGCACCAGCTGAGTACATGACAACAGCTCATTATGTGGCACTAGCTCAGTACACGGCATCAGCTTAGTACATGACAACAGCCCATTAAGTGGCACTAGCTCAGTACGTGGCACCAGCTTACTACATGACAACAGCCCATTATGTGGCACTAGCTCAGTACGTGGCACCAACTTAGTACATGACAACAGCCCATTATGTGGCACTAGCTCAGTACGTGGCACCAGCTTAGTACATGACAACAGCCCATTATGTGGCACTAGCTCAGTACGCAGCACCAGCTCAGTAAGGAGCACCAGGTCAGTATGCGGCACCAGCTTAGTACATGACAACAGCCCATTATGTGGCACTAGCTCAGTACATGGCACCAGCTTAGTACATGACAACAGCCCATTATGTGGCACTAGCTCAGTACGTGGAACCAACTTAGAACATGACAACAGCCCATTATGTGGCACTAGCTCAGTACATGACAACAGCTTAGTACATGACAACAGCCCATTATGTGGCACTAGCTCAGTACGTGGCACCAGCTAAGTACATGACAACAGCCCATTATCTGGCACTAGCTCAGTATGCGGCACCAGCTTAGTACATGACAACAGCCCATTATGTGGCACTAGCTCAGTACGTGGCACCAGCTTAGTACATGACAACAGCCCATTATGTGGCACTAGCTTAGTACGCGGCACCAAATCAGTAAGGAGCACCAGGTCAGTACACGGCACCAGCTTAGTACATGACAACAGCCCATTATGTGGCACTAGCTCAGTACACGGCACCAGCCTAGTACATGACAACAGCCCATTATGTGGCACTAGCTCAGTACACGGCACCAGCTTAGTACATGACAACAGCCCATTATGTGGCACTAGCTCAGTACACGGCACCAGCTTAGTACATGACAACAGCCCATTATGTGGCACTAGCTCAGTACGAGGCACCAGCTTAGTACATGATAACAGCCCATTATGTGGCACTAGCTCAGTACATGACAACAGCCCATTATGTGGCACTAGCTCAGTACATGACAACAGTCCATTATGTGGCACTAGCTCAGTACATGGCACCAGCTTAGTACATGACAACAGCCCATTATGTGGCACTAGCTCAGTACGAGGCACCAGCTTAGTACATGACAACAGCCCATTATGTGGCACTAGCTCAGTATGCGGCACCAGCTTAGTACATGACAATAGCCCATTATGTGGCACTAGCTCAGTACGTGGCACCAGCTTAGTA
Organism: Taudactylus pleione; assembly: GCA_031769625.1. NCBI lineage: Eukaryota > Metazoa > Chordata > Amphibia > Anura > Myobatrachidae > Taudactylus > Taudactylus pleione. The sequence continues at coordinate 313,887 of JAUIMM010000011.1, forward strand.
CATGACAACAGCCCATTATGTGGCACTAGCTCAGTACGCGGCACCAGCTCAGTAAGGAGCACCAGGTCAGTATGCGGCACCAGCTTAGTACATGACAACAGCCCATTATGTGGCACTAGCTCAGTACGTGGCACCAGCTTAGTACATGACAACAACCCATTATGTGGCACTAGCTCAGTACGCGGCACCAAATTAGTACATGACTACAGCCCATTATGTTGCACCAGCTTAGTACATGACAACAGAGCATTATGTGGCACCAGCTTAGCACATGACAATAGCCAATTATATGGCATTAGCTCAGGATGCGGCACCAGCTTAGTACATGACAACAGCCCATTATGTGGCACCAGGTCAGTACGCGGCACCAGCTTAGTACATGACCACAGCCCATTATGTGGCACTAGCTCAGTACGCGGCACCAGCTCAGTAAGGAGCACCAGGTCAGTAGGCGGCACCAGCTTTGTACATGACAACAGCCCATTATGTGGCACTAGCTCAGTACGCTGCACCAGCTTAGTACATGACAACAGCCCATTATGTGGCATTAGCTCAGTACACGGCACCAGCTTAGTACATGACAACAGCCCATTATGTGGCACTAGCTCAGTACGCGGGACTAGCTTAGTACATGACAACAGCCCATTATGTGGCACTAGCTCAGTACGTAGCACCAGCTCAGTACATGACAACAGCCCATTATGTGGCACATGCTCAGTACGCGGCACCAGCTCAATAAGGAGCACCAGGTCATTACGCGGCACCAGTTTAGTACATGACCACAGCACATTATGTGGCACTAGCTCAGTACGTGGCACCAGCTTAGTACATGACAACAGCTCATTATGTGGCACTAGCTCAGAACACGGCACCAGCTGAGTACATGACAACAGCCCATTATGTGGCACTAGCTCAGTATGCGGCACCAGCTTAGTACATGACAACAGCCCATTATGTGGCACTAGCTCAGTACGCGGCACCAAATTAGTACATGACTACAGCCCATTATGTTGCACCAGCTTAGTACATGACAACAGCGCATTATGTGGCACCAGCTTAGCACATGACAATAGCCAATTATATGGCATTAGCTCAGGATGCGGCACCAGCTTAGTACATGACAACAGCCCATTATGTGGCACCAGGTCAGTACGCGGCACCAGCTTAGTACATGACCACAGCCCATTATGTGGCACTAGCTCAGTACGCGGCACCAGCTCAGTAAGGAGCACCAGGTCAGTAGGCGGCACCTGCTTTGTACATGACAACAGCCCATTATGTGGCACTAGCTCAGTACGCTGCACCAGCTTAGTACATGACAACAGCCCATTATGTGGCACTAGCTCAGTACACGGCACCAGCTTAGTACATGACAACAGCCCATTATGTGGCACTAGCTCAGTACGCGGGACTAGCTTAGTACATGACAACAGCCCATTATGTGGCACTAGCTCAGTACGTAGCACCAGCTCAGTACATGACAACAGTCCATTATGTGGCACTTGCTCAGTACGCGGCACCAGCTCAATAAGGAGCACCAGGTCATTACGCAGCACCAGCTTAGTACATGACCACAGCACATTATGTGGCACTAGCTCAGTACGTGGCACGAGCTTAGTACATGACAACAGCTCATTATGTGGCTCTAGCTCAGTATGCGGCACCAGCTTAGTACATGACAACAGCCCATTAAGTGGCACTAGCTCAGTACGTGGAACCAACTTAGTACATGACAACAGCCCATTATGTGGCACTAGCTCAGTACATGGCAACAGCTTAGTACATGACAACAGCCCATTATGTGGCACTAGCTCAGTACGTGGCACCAGCTAAGTACATGACAACAGCCCATTATCTGGCACTAGCTCAGTATGCGGCACCAGCTTAGTACATGACAACAGCCCATTATGTGGCACTAGCTCAGTACGCTGCACCAGCTTAGTACATGACAACAGCCCATTATGTGGCACTAGCTCAGTACACGGCACCAGCTTAGTACATGACAACAGCCCATTATGTGGCACTAGCTCAGTACGCGGGACTAGCTTAGTACATGACAACAGCCCATTATGTGGCACTAGCTCAGTACGTAGCACCAGCTCAGTACATGACAACAGCCCATTATGTGGCACTTGCTCAGTACGCGGCACCAGCTCAATAAGGAGCACCAGGTCATTACGCGGCACCAGCTTAGTACATGACCACAGCACATTGTGTGGCACTAGCTCAGTACGTGGCACCAGCTTAGTACATGACAACAGCTCATTATGTGGCACTAGCTCAGAACACGGCACCAGCTGAGTACATGACAACAGCCCATTATGTGGCACTAGCTCAGTATGCGGCACCAGCTTAGTACATGACAACAGCCCATTAAGTGGCACTAGCTCAGTACGTGGCACCAGCTTAGTACATGACAACAGCCCATTATGTGGCACTAGCTCAGTACGTGGCACCAGCTTAGTACATGACAACAACCCATTATGTGGCACTAGCTCAGTACGCAGCACCAGCTCAGTAAGGAGCACCAGGTCAGTATGCGGCACCAGCTTAGTAAAAGACAACAGCCCATTATGTGGCACTAGCTCAGTACGTGGCACCAGCTTAGTACATGACAACAGCCCATTATGTGGCACTAGCTCAGAACGCGGCACCAGCTTAGTACATGACAACAGCCCATTATGTGGCACTAGCTCAGTACGTGGCACCAGCTTAGTACATGACAACAGCCCATTATCAGGCACTAGCTCAGTATGCGGCACCAGCTTAGTACATGACAACAGCCCATTATGTGGCACTAGCTCAGTACACGGCACCAGCTTAGTACATGACAACAGCCCATTATGTGGCACTAGCTCAGTATGCGGGACTAGCTTAGTACATGACAACAGCTCATTATGTGGCACTAGCTCAGTAAGTAGCACCAGCTCAGTACATGACAACAGCCCATTATGTGGCACTTGCTCAGTACGCGGCACCAGCTCTATAAGGAGCACCAGGTCATTACATGGCACCAGCTTATTACATGACCACAGCACATTATGTGGCACTAGCTCAGTACGTGGCACCAGCTTAGTACATGACAACGGCTCATTATGTGGCACTAGCTCAGAACACGGCACCAGCTTAGTACATGACAACAGCCCATTAAATGGCACTAGCTCAGTACGTGGCACCAGCTTAGTACATGACAACAGCCCATTATGTGGCACTAGCTCAGTACGTGGCACCAGCTAAGTACATGACAACAACCCATTATGTGGCACTAGCTCAGTACGTGGCACCAGCTTAGTACATGACAACAGCCCATTATATGGCACTAGCTCAGTACGCAGCACCAGCTCAGTAAGGAGCACCAGGTCAGTATGCGGCACCAGCTTAGTAAAAGACAACAGCCCATTATGTGGCACTAGCTCAGTACGTGGCACCAGCTTAGTACATGAGAACAGCCCATTATGTGGCACTAGCTCAGAACGTGGCACCAGCTTAGTACATGACAACAACCCATTATGTGGCACTAGCTCAGTACGTGGCACCAGCTTAGTACATGACAACAGCCCATTATGTGGCACTAGCTTAGTACGCAGCACCAGCTCAGTAAGGAGCACCAGGTCAGTATGCGGCACCAGCTTAGTACATGACAACAGCCCATTATGTGGCACTAGCTCAGTACATGGCACCAGCTTAGTACATGACAACAGCCCATTATGTGGCACTAGCTCAGTACGTGGAACCAACTTAGTACATGACAACAGCCCATTATGTGGCACCAGCTTAGTACATGACAACAGCCCATTATGTGGCACCATCTTAGTACATGACAATAGCCCATTATGTGGCACTAGCTCAGTACGCAGCACCAGCTTAGTACATGACAACAGCCCATTATGTGGCACTAGCTCAGTATGTGGCACCAGCTTAGTACATGACAACAGCCCGTTATCTGGCACTAGCTCAGTATGCGGCACCAGCTTAGTACATGAGCACAGCCCATTATGTGGCACTAGCTCAGTACGTGGCACCAGCTTAGTACATGACAACAGCCCATTATGTGGCACTAGCTCAGTACGTGGCACCAGCTTAGTACATGACAACAGCCCATTATGTGGCACTAGCTCAGTACATGGCACCAGCTTAGCACATGACAACAGCCCATTATGTGGCACTAGCTTAGTACGCGGCACCAGCTCAGTAAGGAGCACCAGGTCAGTACGCGGCACCAGCTTAGTACATGACAACAGCCCATTATGTGGCACTAGCTCAGTACACTGCACCAGCCTAGTACATGACAACAGCCCATTATGTGGCACTAGCTCAGTACACGGCACCAGCCCATTATGTGGCACTAGCTCAGAACACGGCACCAGCTTAGTACATGACAACAGCCCATTATATGGCACTAGCTCAGTATGAGGCACCAGCTTAGTACATGACAACAGCCCATTATGAGGCACTAGCTCAGTATGCGGCACCAGCTTAGTACATGACAACAGCCCACTATGTGGCACTAGCTCAGTACGCGGCACCAGCTCAGTAAGGAGCACCAGGTCAGTATGCGGCACCAGCTTAGTACATGACAACAGCCCATTATGTGGCACTAGCTCAGTACGTGGCACCAGCTTAGTACATGACAACAGCCCATTATGTGGCACTAGCTCAGTACGCGGCACCTACTTAGTACATGACTACAGCCAATTATATTGCACCAGCTTAGTACATGACAACAGCGCATTATGTGGCACCAGCTTAGCACATGACAATAGCCAATTATGTGGCATTAGCTCAGGATGTGGCACCAGCTTTGTACATGACAACAGCCCATTATGTGGCACTAGCTCAGTACGCTGCACCAGCTTAGTACATGACAACAGCCCATTATGTGGCACTAGCTCAGTACACGGCACCAGCTTAGTATATGACAACAGCCCATTATGTGGCACTAGCTCAGTACGCGGGACTAGCTTAGTACATGACAACAGCCCATTATGTGGCACTAGCTCAGTACGCGGCACCAGCTTAGTACATGACAACAGCCCATTATGTGGCACTAGCTCAGTACGGGGCACCAGCTTAGTACATGACAATAGCCCTTTATGTGGCACTAGTTCAGTACGCGGCACCAGCTTAGTACATGACAACAGCCAATTATGTGGCACTAGCTCAGTAAGCGGCACCAGGACAACAGCCCATTGTGTGGCACTAGCTCAGTACGCGGCACCAGCTTAGTACATGACAACAGCCCATTATGTGGCACTAGCTCAGTACGCGGCACCAGCTCAGTACATGACAACAGCCCATTATGTGGCACAAGCTCAGTAATCGGCACCAGCTTTGTACATGACAACAGCCCATTATGTGGCACTAGCTCAGTACGCGGCACCAGCTTAGTCCATGACAACAGCCCATTATGTGGCACTAGCTCAGTATGCGGCACCAGCTTAGTACATGACAACAGCCCATTATGTGGCACTAGGTCAGTACGCGGCACCAGCTTAGTACATGAAAACAGCCCAATATGTGGTACTAGCTCAGTATGCGGCACCAGCTTAGTACTTGTCAATAGCCCATTATGTGGCACTAGCTCAGAACGTGGCACCAGCTTAGTACATGACAACAGCCCATTATGTGGCACTAGCTCAGTATGCGGCACCAGCTTAGTACATGACAACAGCCCATTAAGTGGCACTAGCTCAGTACGTGGCACCAGCTTAGTACATGACAACAGCCCATTATGTGGCACTAGCTCAGTACGTGGCACCAGCTTAGTACATGACAACAACCCATTATGTGGCACTAGCTCAGTACGCAGCACCAGCTCAGTAAGGAGCACCAGGTCAGTATGCGGCACCAGCTTAGTAAAAGACAACAGCCTATTATGTGGCACTAGCTCAGTACGTGGCACCAGCTTAGTACATGACAACAGCCCATTATGTGGCACTAGCTCAGAACGCGGCACCAGCTTAGTACATGACAACAGCCCATTATGTGGCACTAGCTCAGTACGTGGCACCAGCTTAGTACATGACAACAGCCCATTATCAGGCACTAGCTCAGTATGCGGCACCAGCTTAGTACATGACAACAGCCCATTATGTGGCACTAGCTCAGTACATGGCACCAGCTTAGTACATGACAACAGCCCATTATGTGGCACTAGCTCAGTACGCGGGACTAGCTTAGTACATGACAACAGCTCATTATGTGGCACTAGCTCAGTAATTAGCACCAGCTCAGTACATGACAACAGCCCATTATGTGGCACTTGCTCAGTACGCGGCACCAGCTCTATAAGGAGCACCAGGTCATTACGCGGCACCAGCTTATTACATGACCACAGCACATTATGTGGCACTAGCTCAGTACGTGGCACCAGCTTAGTACATGACAACGGCTCATTATTTGGCACTAGCTCAGAACACGGCACCAGCTTAGTACATGGCACCAGCTTAGTACATGACAACAGCCCATTAAATGGCACTAGCTCAGTACGTGGCACCAGCTTAGTACATGACAACAGCCCATTATGTGGCACTAGCTCAGTACGTGGCACCAGCTAAGTACATGACAACAACCCATTATGTGGCACTAGCTCAGTACGTGGCACCATCTTAGTACATGACAATAGCCCATTATATGGCACTAGCTCAGTACGCAGCACCAGCTCAGTAAGGAGCACCAGGTCAGTATGCGGCACCAGCTTAGTAAAAGACAACAGCACATTATGTGGCACTAGCTCAGTACGTGGCACCAGCTTAGTACATGAGAACAGCCCATTATGTGGCACTAGCTCAGAACGTGGCACCAGCTTAGTACATGACAACAACCCATTATGTGGCACTAGCTCAGTACGTGGCACCAGCTTAGTACATGACAACAGCCCATTATGTGGCACTAGCTTAGTACGCAGCACCAGCTCAGTAAGGAGCACCAGGTCAGTATGCGGCACCAGCTTAGTACATGACAACAGCCCATTATGTGGCACTAGCTCAGTACATGGCACCAGCTTAGTACATGACAACAGCCCATTATGTGGCACTAGCTCAGTACGTGGAACCAACTTAGTACATGACAACAGCCCATTATGTGGCACCAGCTTAGTACATGACAACAGCCCATTATGTGGCACCAGCTTAGTACATGACAATAGCCCATTTTGTGGCACTAGCTCAGTACGCGGCACCAGCTTAGTACATGACAACAGCCCATTATGTGGCACTAGCTCAGTATGTGGCACCAGCTTAGTACATGACAACAGCCCGTTATCTGGCACTAACTCAGTATGCGGCACCAGCTTAGTACATGAGCACAGCCCATTATGTGGCACTAGCTCAGTACGTGGCACCAGCTTAGTACATGACAACAGCCCATTATGTGGCACTAGCTCAGTACGTGGCACCAGCTTAGTACATGACAACAGCCCATTATGTGGCACTAGCTCAGTACATGGCACCAGCTTAGCACATGACAACAGCCCATTATGTGGCACTAGCTTAGTACGCGGCACCAGCTCAGTAAGGAGCACCAGGTCAGTACGCGGCATCAGCTTAGTACATGACAACAGCCCATTATGTGGCACTAGCTCAGTACACTGCACCAGCCTAGTACATGACAACAGCCCATTATGTGGCACTAGCTCAGTACACGGCACCAGCTTAGTACATGACAACAGCCCATTATGTGGAACTAGCTCAGTATGCTGCACCAGCTTAGTACATGACAACAGCCCATTATGTGGCACTAGCTCAGTACATGGCAACAGGATAGTACATGACAACAGCCCATTATGTGGCACTAGCGAAGTACGCGGCACCAGCTTAGTACATGATAACAGCCCATTATGTGGCACTAGCTCAGTACATGACAACAGCCCATTATGTGGCACTAGCTCAGTACATGACAACAGCCCATTATGTGGCACTAGCTCAGAACACGGCACCAGCTTAGTACATGACAACAGCCCATTATATGGCACTAGCTCAGTATGAGGCACCAGCTTAGTACATGACAACAGCCCATTATGAGGCACTAGCTCAGTATGCGGCACCAGCTTAGTACATGACAACAGCCCACTATGTGGCACTAGCTCAGTACGCGGCACCAGCTCAGTAAGGAGCACCAGGTCAGTATGCGGCACCAGCTTAGTACATGACAACAGCCCATTATGTGGCACTAGCTCAGTACGTGGCACCAGCTTAGTACATGACAACAGCCCATTATGTGGCACTATCTCAGTACGCGGCACCTACTTAGTACATGACTACAGCCAATTATATTGCACCAGCTTAGTACATGACAACAGCGCATTATGTGGCACCAGCTTAGCACATGACAATAGCCAATTATGTGGCATTAGCTCAGGATGTGGCACCAGCTTTGTACATGACAACAGCCCATTATGTGGCACCAGGTCAGTACGCAGCACCAGCTTAGTACATGACCACAGCCCATTATGTGGCACTAGCTCAGTACGCGGCACCAGCTCAGTAAGGAGCACCAGGTCAGTAGGCGGCACCAGCTTTGTACATGACAACAGCCCATTATGTGGCACTAGCTCAGTACGCTGCACCAGCTTAGTACATGACAACAGCCCATTATGTGGCACTAGCTCAGTACACGGCACCAGCTTAGTATATGACAACAGCCCATTATGTGGCACTAGCTCAGTACGCGGGACTAGCTTAGTACATGACAACAGCCCATTATGTGGCACTAGCTCAGTACGGGGCACCAGCTTAGTACATGACAATAGCCCTTTATGTGGCACTAGTTCAGTACGCGGCACCAGCTTAGTACATGACAACAGCCAATTATGTGGCACTAGCTCAGTACGCGGCACCAGCACAGTACATGACAACAGCCCATTGTGTGGCACTAGCTCAGTACGTGGCACCAGCTTAGTACATGACAACAGCCCATTATGTGGCACTAGCTCAGTACGCGGCACCAGCTCAGTACATGACAACAGCCCATTATGTGGCACAAGCTCAGTAATCGGCACCAGCTTTGTACATGACAACAGCCCATTATGTGGCACTAGCTCAGTACGCGGCACCAGCTTAGTCCATGACAACAGCCCATTATGTGGCACTAGCTCAGTATGCGGCACCAGCTTAGTACATGACAACAGCCCATTATGTGGCACTAGGTCCGTACGCGGCACCAGCTTAGTACATGAAAACAGCCCAATATGTGGCACTAGCTCAGTACGCGGCACCAGCTTAGTACTTGTCAATAGCCCATTATGTGGCACTAGCTCAGAACGTGGCACCAGCTTAGTACATGACAACAGCCCATTATGGGGCACTAGCTCAGTACGTGGCATCAGTTCAGTACATGACAACAGCCCATTATGTGGAACAAGCTCAGTACATGGCACCAGCTCAGTACATGACAGCAGCCCATTATGTGGCACTAGCTCAGTACACGGCACCAGCTCAGTACATGACAACAGCCCATTATGTGGCACTAGCTCAGTAAACGGCACCATCTTAGAACATGACAACAGCCCATTATGTGGCACTAGCTCAGTATGCGGCACCAGCTTAGTATGTGACACAGCCCATTATGTGGCACTAGCTCAGTACGCGGCACCAGCTCAGTACATGACAACAGCCCATTATGTGGCACTAGTCCAGTACGTGGCACCAGGTCAGTACATGACAACAGCCCATTATGTGGCACTAGCTCAGTACACGGCACTAGCTCAGTACATGATAACAGCCCATTATGTGGCACCAGCTCAGTACATGACAACAGCTCAGTACATGACATCAGCTCAGTACATGACAACAGCCCATTATGTGGCACCAGCTCAGTACATGACAACAGCCAATTATGTGGCACTAGCTCAGTACACGGCACAAGCTCAGTACATGACAACAGCCCATTATGTGGCACTAGCTCAGTACGCGGCACCAGCTCAGTACATGACAACAGCCCATTATGTGGCACTAGCTCAGCACGTGGCACCAACTTAGTACATGACAACAACCGATTATGTGGCACTAGCTCAGTACGCGGCACCAGCTCAGTAAGGAGCACCAGGTCAGTATGCGGCACCAGCTTAGTACATGGCAACAGCCCATTATGTGGCACTAGCTCAGTACGTGGCATCAGCTTAGTACATGACAACAGCCCATTATGTGGCACTAGCTCAGAACGCGGCATCAGCTTAGTACATGACAACAGTCCATTATGTGGCACTAGCTCAGTACGCGGCACCAGCTTAGTACATGACAACAGCCCATTATGTGGCACTAGCTCAGTACGTGGCACCAGCTTAGTACATGACAACAGCCCATTATGTGGCACTAGCTCAGTACGTGGCACCAGGTTAGTACATGACAACAGCCCATTATGTGGCACTAGCTCAGTACGCGGCACCAGCTTAGTACATGATAACAGCCCATTATGTGGCACTAGCTCAGTACATGACAACAGCCCATTATGTGGCACTAGCTCAGTACGAGGCACCAGCTTAGTACATGACAACAGCCCATTATGTGGTACAAGCTCAGTATGCGGCACCAGCTTAGTACATGACAACAGCCCATTATGTGGCACTAGCTCAGTACGTGGCACCAGCTTAGTACATGACAACAGCCCATTATGTGGCACTAGCTCAGTACGCGGCACCAGCTTAGTACATGACAACAGCGCATTATGTGGCACCAGCTTAGCACATGACAATAGCCAATTATATGGCATTAGCTCAGGAAGCGGCACCAGCTTAGCACATGACAACAGCCCATTATGTGGCACCAGGTCAGTACGCGGCACCAGCTTAGTACATGACCACAGCCCATTATGTGGCACTAGCTCAGTACGCGGCACCAGCTCAGTAAGGAGCACCAGGTCAGTAGGCGGCACCAGCTTTGTACATGACAACAGCCCATTATGTGGCACTAGCTCAGTATGCTGCACCAGCTTAGTACATGACAACAGCCCATTATGTGGCACTAGCTCAGTACACGGCACCAGCTTAGTACATGACAACAGCCCATTATGTGGCACTAGCTCAGTACGTGGGACTAGCTTAGTACATGACAACAGCCCATTATGTGGCACTAGCTCAGTACGCAGCACCAGCTTAGTACATGACAACAGCCCATTATGTGGCACTAGCTCAGTACACAGCACCAGCTCAGTAAGGAGCACCAGGTCAGTATGCGGCACCAGCTTAGTACATGACAACAGCCCATTATGTGGCACTAGCTCAGTACGTGGCACCAGCTTAGTACATGACAACAGCCCATTATGTGGCACTAGCTCAGAACGTGGCACCAGCTTTGTACATGACAACAACCAATTATGTGGCACTAGCTCAGTACGTGGTACCAGCTTAGTACATGACAACAGCCCATTATGTGGCACTAGCTTAGTACACAGCACCAGCTCAGTAAGGAGCAACAGGTCAGTATGCGGCACCAGCTTAGTACATGACAACAGCCCATTATGTGGCACTAGCTCAGTACGTGGCACCAGCTTAGTACATGACAACAGCCCATTATGTGGCACTAGCTCAGAACGTGGCACCAGCTTAGTACATGACAACAACCCATTATGTGGCACTAGCTCAGTACGTGGCACCAGCTTAGTACATGACAACAGCCCATTATGTGGCACTAGCTTAGTACGCAGCACCAGCTCAGTAAGGAGCACCAGGTCAGTATGCGGCACCAGCTTAGTACATGACAACAGCCCATTATGTGGCACTAGCTCAGTACATGGCACCAGCTTAGTACATGACAACAGCCCATTATGTGGCACTAGCTCAGTACGTGGAACCAACTTAGTACATGACAACAGCCCATTATGTGGCACCAGCTTAGTACATGACAACAGCCCATTATGTGGCACCAGCTTAGTACATGACAATAGCCCATTATCTGGCACTAGCTCAGTACGCGGCACCAGCTTAGTACATGACAACAGCCCATTATGTGGCACTAGCTCAGTATGTGGCACCAGCTTAGTACATGACAACAGCCCGTTATCTGGCACTAGCTCAGTATGCGGCACCAGCTTAGTACATGAGCACAGCCCATTATGTGGCACTAGCTCAGTACGTGGCACCAGCTTAGTACATGACAACAGCCCATTATGTGGCACTAGCTCAGTACGTGGCACCAGCTTAGTACATGACAACAGCCCATTATGTGGCACTAGCTCAGTACATGGCACCAGCTTAGCACATGACAACAGCCCATTATGTGGCACTAGCTTAGTACGCGGCACCAGCTCAGTAAGGAGCACCAGGTCAGTACGCGGCATCAGCTTAGTACATGACAACAGCCCATTATGTGGCACTAGCTCAGTACACTGCACCAGCCTAGTACATGACAACAGCCCATTATGTGGCACTAGCTCAGTACACGGCACCAGCTTAGTACATGACAACAGCCCATTATGTGGAACTAGCTCAGTATGCTGCACCAGCTTAGTACATGACAACAGCCCATTATGTGGCACTAGCTCAGTACGTGGCAACAGGTTAGTACATGACAACAGCCCATTATGTGGCACTAGCGAAGTACGCGGCACCAGCTTAGTACATGATAACAGCCCATTATGTGGCACTAGCTCAGTACATGACAACAGCCCATTATGTGGCACTAGCTCAGTACATGACTACAGCCCATTATGTGGCACTAGCTCAGAACACGGCACCAGCTTAGTACATGACAACAGCCCATTATATGGCACTAGCTCAGTATGAGGCACCAGCTTAGTACATGACAACAGCCCATTATGAGGCACTAGCTCAGTATGCGGCACCAGCTTAGTACATGACAACAGCCCACTATGTGGCACTAGCTCAGTACGCGGCACCAGCTCAGTAAGGAGCACCAGGTCAGTATGCGGCACCAGCTTAGTACATGACAACAGCCCATTATGTGGCACTAGCTCAGTACGTGGCACCAGCTTAGTACATGACAACAGCCCATTATGTGGCACTATCTCAGTACGCGGCACCTACTTAGTACATGACTACAGCCAATTATATTGCACTAGCTTAGTACATGACAACAGCGCATTATGTGGCACCAGCTTAGCACATGACAATAGCCCATTATGTGGCATTAGCTCAGGATGTGGCACCAGCTTTGTACATGACAACAGCCCATTATGTGGCACCGGGTCAGTACGCGGCACCAGCTTAGTACATGACCACAGCCCATTATGTGGCACTAGCTCAGTACGCGGCACCAGCTCAGTAAGGAGCACCAGGTCAGTAGGCGGCACCAGCTTTGTACATGACAACAGCCCATTATGTGGCACTAGCTCAGTACGCTGCACCAGCTTAGTACATGACAACAGCCCATTATGTGGCACTAGCTCAGTACACGGCACCAGCTTAGTATATGACAACAGCCCATTATGTGGCACTAGCTCAGTACGCGGGACTAGCTTAGTACATGACAACAGCCCATTATGTGGCACTAGCTCAGTACGGGGCACCAGCTTAGTACATGACAATAGCCCTTTATGTGGCACTAGTTCAGTACGCGGCACCAGCTTAGTACATGACAACAGCCAATTATGTGGCACTAGCTCAGTACGCGGCACCAGCACAGTACATGACAACAGCCCATTGTGTGGCACTAGCTCAGTACGCGGCACCAGCTTAGTACATGACAACAGCCCATTATGTGGCACTAGCTCAGTATGCGGCACCAGCTCAGTACATGACAACAGCCCATTATGTGGCACAAGCTCAGTAATCGGCACCAGCTTTGTACATGACAACAGCCCATTATGTGGCACTAGCTCAGTACGCGGCACCAGCTTAGTCCATGACAACAGCCCATTATGTGGCACTAGCTCAGTATGCGGCACCAGCTTAGTACATGACAACAGCCCATTATGTGGCACTAGGTCCGTACGCGGCACCAGCTTAGTACATGAAAACAGCCCAATATGTGGCACTAGCTCAGTACGCGGCACCAGCTTAGTACTTGTCAATAGCCCATTATGTGGCACTAGCTCAGAACGTGGCACCAGCTTAGTACATGACAACAGCCCATTATGGGGCACTAGCTCAGTACGTGGCATCAGTTCAGTACATGACAACAGCCCATTATGTGGCACAAGCTCAGTACATGGCACCAGCTCAGTACATGACAGCAGCCCATTATGTGGCACTAGCTCAGTACACGGCACCAGCTCAGTACATGACAACAGCCCATTATGTGGCACTAGCTCAGTAAACGGCACCATCTTAGAACATGACAACAGCCCATTATGTGGCACTAGCTCAGTATGCGGCACCAGCTTAGTATGTGACACAGCCCATTATGTGGCACTAGCTCAGTACGCGGCACCAGCTCAGTACATGACAACAGCCCATTATGTGGCACTAGTCCAGTACGTGGCACCAGGTCAGTACATGACAACAGCCCATTATGTGGCACTAGCTCAGTACGCGGCACTAGCTCAGTACATGATAACAGCCCATTATGTGGCACCAGCTCAGTACATGACAACAGCTCAGTACATGACATCAGCTCAGTACATGACAACAGCCCATTATGTGGCACCAGCTCAGTACATGACAACAGCCAATTATGTGGCACTAGCTCAGTACGCGGCACAAGCTCAGTACATGACAACAGCCCATTATGTGGCACTAGCTCAGTACGCGGCACCAGCTCAGTACATGACAACAGCCCATTATGTGGCACTAGCTCAGCACGTGGCACCAACTTAGTACATGACAACAGCCCATTATGTGGCACTAGCTCAGTACGCGGCACCAGCTTAGTACATGACACAGCCCATTATGTGGCACTAGCTCAGTACGCGGCACCAGCTCAGTACATGACAACAGCCCATTATGTGGCACTAGCTCAGTATGCGGCACCAGCTTAGTACATGACAACAGTCCATTATGTGGCACTAGCTCAGTACGTGGCACCAGCTTAGTACATGACAACAGCCCATTATGTGGCACTAGCTCAGTACATGGCACCAGCTTACTACATGACAACAACCGATTATGTGGCACTAGCTCAGTACGCGGCACCAGCTCAGTAAGGAGCACCAGGTCAGTATGCGGCACCAGCTTAGTACATGGCAACAGCCCATTATGTGGCACTAGCTCAGTACGTGGCACCAGCTTAGTACATGACAACAGCCCATTATGTGGCACTAGCTCAGAACGCAGCATCAGCTTAGTACATGACAACAGTCCATTATGTGGCACTAGCTCAGTACGCGGCACCAGCTTAGTACATGACAACAGCCCATTATGTGGCACTAGCTCAGTACGTGGCACCAGCTTAGTACATGACAACAGCCCATTATGTGGCACTAGCTCAGTACGTGGCACCAGGTTAGTACATGACAACAGCCCATTATGTGGCACTAGCTCAGTACGCGGCACCAGCTTAGTACATGATAACAGCCCATTATGTGGCACTAGCTCAGTACATGACAACAGCCCATTATGTGGCACTAGCTCAGTACGAGGCACCAGCTTAGTACATGACAACAGCCCATTATGTGGTACAAGCTCAGTATGCGGCACCAGCTTAGTACATGACAACAGCCCATTATGTGGCACTAGCTCAGTACGTGGCACCAGCTTAGTACATGACAACAGCCCATTATGTGGCACTAGATCAGTACGCGGCACCAACTTAGTACATGACTACAGCCCATTATGTTGCACCAGCTTAGTACATGACAACAGCGCATTATGTGGCACCAGCTTAGCACATGACAATAGCCAATTATATGGCATTAGCTCAGGAAGCGGCACCAGCTTAGTACATGACAACAGCCCATTATGTGGCACCAGGTCAGTACGCGGCACCAGCTTAGTACATGATCACAGCCCATTATGTGGCACTAGCTCAGTACGCGGCACCAGCTCAGTAAGGAGCACCAGGTCAGTAGGCGGCACCAGCTTTGTACATGACAACAGCCCATTATGTGGCACTAGCTCAGTATGCTGCACCAGCTTAGTACATGACAACAGCCCATTATGTGGCACTAGCTCAGTACACGGCACCAGCTTAGTACATGACAACAGCCCATTATGTGGCACTAGCTCAGTACGTGGGACTAGCTTAGTACATGACAACAGCCCATTATGTGGCACTAGCTCAGTACGCAGCACCAGCTCAGTACATGACAACAGCCCATTATGTGGCACTTGCTCAGTACGCGGCACCAGCTCAATAAGGAGCACCAGGTCATTACGCGGCACCAGCTTAGTACATGACCACAGCACATTATGTGGCACTAGCTCAGTACGTGGCACCAGCTTAGTACATGACAACAGCTCATTATGTGGCACTAGCTCAAAACACGGCACCAGCTTAGTACATGACAACAGCCCATTATGTGGCACTAGCTCAGTATGCGGCACCAGCTTAATACATGACAACAGACCATTATGTGGCACTAGGTCCGTACGCGGCACCAGCTTAGTACATGAAAACAGCCCAATATGTGGCACTAGCTCAGTACGCGGCACCAGCTTAGTACTTGTCAATAGCCCATTATGTGGCACTAGCTCAGAACGTGGCACCAGCTTAGTACATGACAACAGCCCATTATGGGGCACTAGCTCAGTACGTGGCATCAGTTCAGTACATGACAACAGCCCATTATGTGGCACAAGCTCAGTACATGGCACCAGCTCAGTACATGACAGCAGCCCATTATGTGGCACTAGCTCAGTACACGGCACCAGCTCAGTACATGACAACAGCCCATTATGTGGCACTAGCTCAGTAAACGGCACCATCTTAGAACATGACAACAGCCCATTATGTGGCACTAGCTCAGTATGCGGCACCAGCTTAGTATGTGACACAGCCCATTATGTGGCACTAGCTCAGTACGCGGCACCAGCTCAGTACATGACAACAGCCCATTATGTGGCACTAGTCCAGTACGTGGCACCAGGTCAGTACATGACAACAGCCCATTATGTGGCACTAGCTCAGTACGCGGCACTAGCTCAGTACATGATAACAGCCCATTATGTGGCACCAGCTCAGTACATGACAACAGCTCAGTACATGACATCAGCTCAGTACATGACAACAGCCCATTATGTGGCACCAGCTCAGTACATGACAACAGCCAATTATGTGGCACTAGCTCAGTACGCGGCACAAGCTCAGTACATGACAACAGCCCATTATGTGGCACTAGCTCAGTACGCGGCACCAGCTCAGTACATGACAACAGCCCATTATGTGGCACTAGCTCAGCACGTGGCACCAACTTAGTACATGACAACAGCCCATTATGTGGCACTAGCTCAGTACGCGGCACCAGCTTAGTACATGACACAGCCCATTATGTGGCACTAGCTCAGTACGCGTCACCAGCTCAGTACATGACAACAGCCCATTATGTGGCACTAGCTCAGTATGCGGCACCAGCTTAGTACATGACAACAGTCCATTATGTGGCACTAGCTCAGTACGTGGCACCAGCTTAGTACATGACAACAGCCCATTATGTGGCACTAGCTCAGTACATGGCACCAGCTTACTACATGACAACAACCGATTATGTGGCACTAGCTCAGTACGCGGCCCCAGCTCAGTAAGGAGCACCAGGTCAGTATGCGGCACCAGCTTAGTACATGGCAACAGCCCATTATGTGGCACTAGCTCAGTACGTGGCACCAGCTTAGTACATGACAACAGCCCATTATGTGGCACTAGCTCAGAACGCAGCATCAGCTTAGTACATGACAACAGTCCATTATGTGGCACTAGCTCAGTACGCGGCACCAGCTTAGTACATGACAACAGCCCATTATGTGGCACTAGCTCAGTACGTGGCACCAGCTTAGTACATGACAACAGCCCATTATGTGGCACTAGCTCAGTACGTGGCACCAGGTTAGTACATGACAACAGCCCATTATGTGGCACTAGCTCAGTACGCGGCACCAGCTTAGTACATGATAACAGCCCATTATGTGGCACTAGCTCAGTACATGACAACAGCCCATTATGTGGCACTAGCTCAGTACGAGGCACCAGCTTAGTACATGACAACAGCCCATTATGTGGTACAAGCTCAGTATGCGGCACCAGCTTAGTACATGACAACAGCCCATTATGTGGCACTAGCTCAGTACGTGGCACCAGCTTAGTACATGACAACAGCCCATTATGTGGCACTAGCTCAGTACGCGGCACCAACTTAGTACATGACTACAGCCCATTATGTTGCACCAGCTTAGTACATGACAACAGCGCATTATGTGGCACCAGCTTAGCACATGACAATAGCCAATTATATGGCATTAGCTCAGGAAGCGGCACCAGCTTAGTACATGACAACAGCCCATTATGTGGCACCAGGTCAGTACGCGGCACCAGCTTAGTACATGATCACAGCCCATTATGTGGCACTAGCTCAGTACGCGGCACCAGCTCAGTAAGGAGCACCAGGTCAGTAGGCGGCACCAGCTTTGTACATGACAACAGCCCATTATGTGGCACTAGCTCAGTATGCTGCACCAGCTTAGTACATGACAACAGCCCATTATGTGGCACTAGCTCAGTACACGGCACCAGCTTAGTACATGACAACAGCCCATTATGTGGCACTAGCTCAGTACGTGGGACTAGCTTAGTACATGACAACAGCCCATTATGTGGCACTAGCTCAGTACGCAGCACCAGCTCAGAACATGACAACAGCCCATTATGTGGCACTTGCTCAGTACGCGGCACCAGCTCAATAAGGAGCACCAGGTCATTACGCGGCACCAGCTTAGTACATGACCACAGCACATTATGTGGCACTAGCTCAGTACGTGGCACCAGCTTAGTACATGACAACAGCTCATTATGTGGCACTAGCTCAAAACACGGCACCAGCTTAGTACATGACAACAGCCCATTATGTGGCACTAGCTCAGTATGCGGCACCAGCTTAATACATGACAACAGCCCATTATGTGGCACTAGCTCAGTACGTGGCACCAGTTTAGTACATGACAACAACCCATTATGTGGCACTAGCTCAGTACGTGGCACCAGCTTAGTACATGACAACAGCCCATTATGTGGCACTAGCTCAGTACGCAGCACCAGCTCAGTAAGGAGCACCAGGTCAGTATGCGGCACCAGCTTAGTACATGACAACTGCCCATTATGTGGCACTAGCTCAGTACGTGGCACCAGTTTAGTACATGACAACAACCCATTATGTGGCACTAGCTCAGTACGTGGCACCAGCTTAGTACATGACAACAGCCCATTATGTGGCACTAGCTCAGTACGCAGCACCAGCTCAGTAAGGAGCACCAGGTCAGTATGCGGCACCAACTTAGTACATGACAACAGCCCATTATGTGGCACTAGCTCAGTACGTGGCACCAGCTTAGTACATGACAACAGCCCATTATGTGGCACTAGCTCAGAACGTGGCACCAGCTTTGTACATGACAACAACCAATTATGTGGCACTAGCTCAGTACGTGGCACCAGCTTAGTACATGACAACAGCCCATTATGTGGCACTAGCTTAGTACACAGCACCAGCTCAGTAAGGAGCACCAGGTCAGTATGCGGCACCAGCTTAGTACATGACAACAGCCCATTATGTGGCACTAGCTCAGTACATGGCACCAGCTTAGTACATGACAACAGCCCATTATGTGGCACTAGCTCAGTACGTGGAACCCACTTAGTACATGACAACAGCCCATTATGTGGCACCAGCTTAGTACATGACAACAGCCCATTATGTGGCACCATCTTAGTTTATGACAATAGCCCATTATGTGGCACTAGCTCAGTACGCGGCACCAGCTTAGTACATGACAACAGCCCATTATGTGGCACTAGCTCAGTACGTGGCACCAGTTTAGTACATGACAACAGCCCATTATGTGGCACTAGCTCAGTACGCGGCACCAGCTCAGTAAGGAGCACCAGGTCAGTAGGCGGCACCAGCTTTGTACATGACAACAGCCCATTATGTGGCACTAGCTCAGTACGTGGCACCAGCTTAGTACATGACAACAGCTCATTATGTGGCACTAGCTCAGAACACGGCACCAGCTTAGTACATGACAACAGCCCATTATGTGGCACTAGCTCAGTATGCGGCACCAGCTTAATACATGACAACAGCCCATTAAGTGGCACTAGCTCAGTACGTTGCACCAGCTTAGTACATGACAACAGCCCATTATGTGGCACTAGCTCAGTACGTGGCACCAGCTTAGTACATGACAACAACCCATTATGTGGCACTAGCTCAGTACGTGGCACCAGCTTAGTACATGACAACAGCCCATTATGTGGCACTAGCTCAGTACGCAGCACCAGCTCAGTAAGGAGCACCAGGTCAGTATGCGGCACCAGCTTAGTACATGACAACAGCCCATTATGTGGCACTAGCTCAGTACATGGCACCAGCTTAGTACATGACAACAGCCCATTATGTGGCACTAGCTCAGTACGTGGCACCAGCTTAGTACATGACAACAGCCCATTATGTGGCACTAGCTTAGTACGCAGCACCAGCTTAGTAAGGAGCACCAGGTCAGTATGCGGCACCAGCTTAGTACATGACAACAGCCCATTATGTGGCACTAGCTCAGTACATGGCACCAGCTTAGTACATGACAACAGCCCATTATGTGGCATTAGCTCAGTACGTGGAACCCACTTAGTACATGACAACAGCCCATTATGTGGCACCAGCTTAGTACATGACAACAGCCCATTATGTGGCACCAGCTTAGTACATGACAATAGCCCATTATGTGGCACTAGCTCAGTACGCGGCACCAGCTTAGTACATGACAACAGCCCATTAGGTGGCACTAGCTCAGTTTGTGGCACCAGCTTAGTACATGACAACAGCCCATTATCTGGCACCAGGTCAGTACGCGGCACCAGCTTAGTACATGACCACAGCCCATTATGTGGCACTAGCTCAGTACGTGGCACCAGCTCAGTAAGGAGCACCAGGTCAGTAGGCGGCACCAGCTTTGTACATGACAACAGCCCATTATGTGGCACTGGCTCAGTACGCTGCACCAGCTTAGTACATGACAACAGCCCATTATGTGGCACTAGCTCAGTACACGGCACCAGCTTAGTACATGACAACAGCCCATTATGTGGCACTAGCTCAGTACGCGGGACTAGGTTAGTACATGACAACAGCCCATTATGTGGCACTAGCTCAGTACGCAGCACCAGCTCAGTACATGACAACAGCCCATTATGTGGCACTTGCTCAGTACGCGGCACCAGCTCAATAAGGAGCACCAGGTCATTACGCGGCATCAGCTTAGTACATGACCACAGTACATTATGTGGCACTAGCTCAGTACGTGGCACCAGCTTAGTACATGAAAACAGCTCATTATGTGGCACTAGCTCAGAACACGGCACCAGCTTAGCACATGACAACAGCCCATTATGTGGCACTAGCTCAGTATGCGGCACCAGCTTAGTACATGACAACAGCCCATTAAGTGGCACTAGCTCAGTACGTTGCACCAGCTTAGTACATGACAACAGCCCATTATGTGGCACTAGCTCAGTACGTGGCACCAGCTTAGTACATGACAACAACCCATTATGTGGCACTAGCTCAGTACGTGGCACCAGCTTAATACATGACAACAGCCCATTATGTGGCACTAGCTCAGTACGCAGCACCAGCTCAGTAAGGAGCACCAGGTCAGTATGCGGCACCAGCTTAGTACATGACAACAGCCCATTATGTGGCACTAGCTCAGTACATGGCACCAGCTTAGTACATGACAACAGCCCATTATGTGGCACTAGCTCAGTACGTGGAACCAACTTAGTACATGACAACAGCCCATTATGTGGCACCAGCTTAGTACATGACAACAGCCCATTATGTGGCACCAGCTTAGTACATGACAATAGCCCATTATGTGGCACTAGCTCAGTACGCGGCACCAGCTTAGTACATGACAACAGCCCATTATGTGGCACTAGCTCAGTACGTGGCACCAGCTTAGTACATGACAACAGCCCATTATCTGGCACTAGCTCAGTATGCGGCACCAGCTTAGTACATGACAACAGCCCATTATGTGGCACAAGCTCAGTAATCGGCACCAGCTTTGTACATGACAACAGCCCATTATGTGGCACTAGCTCAGTACGCGGCACCAGCTTAGTCCATGACAACAGCCCATTATGTGGCACTAGCTCAGTATGCGGCACCAGCTTAGTACATGACAACAGCCCATTATGTGGCACTAGGTCAGTACGCGGCACCAGCTTAGTACATGAAAACAGCCCAATATGTGGCACTAGCTCAGTACGCGGCACCAGCTTAGTACTTGTCAATAGCCCATTATGTGGCACTAGCTCAGAACGTGGCACCAGCTTAGTACATGACAACAGCCCATTATGGGGCACTAGCTCAGTACGTGGCACCAGTTCAGTACATGACAACAGCCCATTATGTGGCACAAGCTCAGTACATGGCACCAGCTCAGTACATGACAGCAGCCCATTATGTGGCACTAGCTCAGTACACGGCTCCAGCTCAGTACATGACAACAGCCCATTATGTGGCACTAGCTCAGTAAACGGCACCATCTTAGAACATGACAACAGCCCATTATGTGGCACTAGCTCAGTATGCGGCACCAGCTTAGTATGTGACACAGCCCATTATGTGGCACTAGCTCAGTATGCGGCACCAGCTCAGTACATGACAACAGCCCATTATGTGGCACTAGTCCAGTACGTGGCACCAGGTCAGTACATGACAACAGCCCATTATGTGGCACTAGCTCAGTACGTGGCACCAGCTTAGTACATGACAACAGCCCATTATGTGGCACTAGCTCAGTACGCGGCACCAGCTAAGTAAGGAGCACCAGGTCAGTATGCAGCACCAGCTTAGTACATGACAACAGCCCATTATGTGGCACTAGCTCAGTACGTGGCACCAGCTTAGTACATGACAACAGCCCATTATGTGGCACTAGCTCAGTACGCGGCACCAACTTAGTACATGACTACAGCCCATTATGTTGCACCAGCTTAGTACATGACAACAGCGCATTATGTGGCACCAGCTTAGCACATGACAATAGCCAATTATATGGCATTAGCTCAGGAAGCGGCACCAGCTTAGCACATGACAACAGCCCATTATGTGGCACCAGGTCAGTACGCGGCACCAGCTTAGTACATGACCACAGCCCATTATGTGGCACTAGCTCAGTACGCGGCACCAGCTCAGTAAGGAGCACCAGGTCAGTAGGCGGCACCAGCTTTGTACATGACAACAGCCCATTATGTGGCACTAGCTCAGTATGCTGCACCAGCTTAGTACATGACAACAGCCCATTATGTGGCACTAGCTCAGTACACGGCACCAGCTTAGTAAATGACAACAGCCCATTATGTGGCACTAGCTCAGTACGTGGGACTAGCTTAGTACATGACAACAGCCCATTATGTGGCACTAGCTCAGTACGCGGCACCAGCTCAGTACATGACAACAGCCCATTATGTGGCACTAGCTCAGCACGTGGCACCAACTTAGTACATGACAACAGCCCATTATGTGGCACTAGCTCAGTACGCGGCACCAGCTTAGTACATGACACAGCCCATTATGTGGCACTAGCTCAGTACGCGTCACCAGCTCAGTACATGACAACAGCCCATTATGTGGCACTAGCTCAGTATGCGGCACCAGCTTAGTACATGACAACAGTCCATTATGTGGCACTAGCTCAGTACGTGGCACCAGCTTAGTACATGACAACAGCCCATTATGTGGCACTAGCTCAGTACATGGCACCAGCTTACTACATGACAACAACCGATTATGTGGCACTAGCTCAGTACGCGGCCCCAGCTCAGTAAGGAGCACCAGGTCAGTATGCGGCACCAGCTTAGTACATGGCAACAGCCCATTATGTGGCACTAGCTCAGTACGTGGCACCAGCTTAGTACATGACAACAGCCCATTATGTGGCACTAGCTCAGAACGCAGCATCAGCTTAGTACATGACAACAGTCCATTATGTGGCACTAGCTCAGTACGCGGCACCAGCTTAGTACATGACAACAGCCCATTATGTGGCACTAGCTCAGTACGTGGCACCAGCTTAGTACATGACAACAGCCCATTATGTGGCACTAGCTCAGTACGTGGCACCAGGTTAGTACATGACAACAGCCCATTATGTGGCACTAGCTCAGTACGCGGCACCAGCTTAGTACATGATAACAGCCCATTATGTGGCACTAGCTCAGTACATGACAACAGCCCATTATGTGGCACTAGCTCAGTACGAGGCACCAGCTTAGTACATGACAACAGCCCATTATGTGGTACAAGCTCAGTATGCGGCACCAGCTTAGTACATGACAACAGCCCATTATGTGGCACTAGCTCAGTACGTGGCACCAGCTTAGTACATGACAACAGCCCATTATGTGGCACTAGCTCAGTACGCGGCACCAACTTAGTACATGACTACAGCCCATTATGTTGCACCAGCTTAGTACATGACAACAGCGCATTATGTGGCACCAGCTTAGCACATGACAATAGCCAATTATATGGCATTAGCTCAGGAAGCGGCACCAGCTTAGTACATGACAACAGCCCATTATGTGGCACCAGGTCAGTACGCGGCACCAGCTTAGTACATGATCACAGCCCATTATGTGGCACTAGCTCAGTACGCGGCACCAGCTCAGTAAGGAGCACCAGGTCAGTAGGCGGCACCAGCTTTGTACATGACAACAGCCCATTATGTGGCACTAGCTCAGTATGCTGCACCAGCTTAGTACATGACAACAGCCCATTATGTGGCACTAGCTCAGTACACGGCACCAGCTTAGTACATGACAACAGCCCATTATGTGGCACTAGCTCAGTACGTGGGACTAGCTTAGTACATGACAACAGCCCATTATGTGGCACTAGCTCAGTACGCAGCACCAGCTCAGAACATGACAACAGCCCATTATGTGGCACTTGCTCAGTACGCGGCACCAGCTCAATAAGGAGCACCAGGTCATTACGCGGCACCAGCTTAGTACATGACCACAGCACATTATGTGGCACTAGCTCAGTACGTGGCACCAGCTTAGTACATGACAACAGCTCATTATGTGGCACTAGCTCAAAACACGGCACCAGCTTAGTACATGACAACAGCCCATTATGTGGCACTAGCTCAGTATGCGGCACCAGCTTAATACATGACAACAGCCCATTATGTGGCACTAGCTCAGTACGTGGCACCAGTTTAGTACATGACAACAACCCATTATGTGGCACTAGCTCAGTACGTGGCACCAGCTTAGTACATGACAACAGCCCATTATGTGGCACTAGCTCAGTACGCAGCACCAGCTCAGTAAGGAGCACCAGGTCAGTATGCGGCACCAGCTTAGTACATGACAACTGCCCATTATGTGGCACTAGCTCAGTACGTGGCACCAGTTTAGTACATGACAACAACCCATTATGTGGCACTAGCTCAGTACGTGGCACCAGCTTAGTACATGACAACAGCCCATTATGTGGCACTAGCTCAGTACGCAGCACCAGCTCAGTAAGGAGCACCAGGTCAGTATGCGGCACCAACTTAGTACATGACAACAGCCCATTATGTGGCACTAGCTCAGTACGTGGCACCAGCTTAGTACATGACAACAGCCCATTATGTGGCACTAGCTCAGAACGTGGCACCAGCTTTGTACATGACAACAACCAATTATGTGGCACTAGCTCAGTACGTGGCACCAGCTTAGTACATGACAACAGCCCATTATGTGGCACTAGCTTAGTACACAGCACCAGCTCAGTAAGGAGCACCAGGTCAGTATGCGGCACCAGCTTAGTACATGACAACAGCCCATTATGTGGCACTAGCTCAGTACATGGCACCAGCTTAGTACATGACAACAGCCCATTATGTGGCACTAGCTCAGTACGTGGAACCCACTTAGTACATGACAACAGCCCATTATGTGGCACCAGCTTAGTACATGACAACAGCCCATTATGTGGCACCATCTTAGTTTATGACAATAGCCCATTATGTGGCACTAGCTCAGTACGCGGCACCAGCTTAGTACATGACAACAGCCCATTATGTGGCACTAGCTCAGTACGTGGCACCAGTTTAGTACATGACAACAGCCCATTATGTGGCACTAGCTCAGTACGCGGCACCAGCTCAGTAAGGAGCACCAGGTCAGTAGGCGGCACCAGCTTTGTACATGACAACAGCCCATTATGTGGCACTAGCTCAGTACGTGGCACCAGCTTAGTACATGACAACAGCTCATTATGTGGCACTAGCTCAGAACACGGCACCAGCTTAGTACATGACAACAGCCCATTATGTGGCACTAGCTCAGTATGCGGCACCAGCTTAATACATGACAACAGCCCATTAAGTGGCACTAGCTCAGTACGTTGCACCAGCTTAGTACATGACAACAGCCCATTATGTGGCACTAGCTCAGTACGTGGCACCAGCTTAGTACATGACAACAACCCATTATGTGGCACTAGCTCAGTACGTGGCACCAGCTTAGTACATGACAACAGCCCATTATGTGGCACTAGCTCAGTACGCAGCACCAGCTCAGTAAGGAGCACCAGGTCAGTATGCGGCACCAGCTTAGTACATGACAACAGCCCATTATGTGGCACTAGCTCAGTACATGGCACCAGCTTAGTACATGACAACAGCCCATTATGTGGCACTAGCTCAGTACGTGGCACCAGCTTAGTACATGACAACAGCCCATTATGTGGCACTAGCTTAGTACGCAGCACCAGCTTAGTAAGGAGCACCAGGTCAGTATGCGGCACCAGCTTAGTACATGACAACAGCCCATTATGTGGCACTAGCTCAGTACATGGCACCAGCTTAGTACATGACAACAGCCCATTATGTGGCATTAGCTCAGTACGTGGAACCCACTTAGTACATGACAACAGCCCATTATGTGGCACCAGCTTAGTACATGACAACAGCCCATTATGTGGCACCAGCTTAGTACATGACAATAGCCCATTATGTGGCACTAGCTCAGTACGCGGCACCAGCTTAGTACATGACAACAGCCCATTAGGTGGCACTAGCTCAGTTTGTGGCACCAGCTTAGTACATGACAACAGCCCATTATCTGGCACCAGGTCAGTACGCGGCACCAGCTTAGTACATGACCACAGCCCATTATGTGGCACTAGCTCAGTACGTGGCACCAGCTCAGTAAGGAGCACCAGGTCAGTAGGCGGCACCAGCTTTGTACATGACAACAGCCCATTATGTGGCACTGGCTCAGTACGCTGCACCAGCTTAGTACATGACAACAGCCCATTATGTGGCACTAGCTCAGTACACGGCACCAGCTTAGTACATGACAACAGCCCATTATGTGGCACTAGCTCAGTACGCGGGACTAGGTTAGTACATGACAACAGCCCATTATGTGGCACTAGCTCAGTACGCAGCACCAGCTCAGTACATGACAACAGCCCATTATGTGGCACTTGCTCAGTACGCGGCACCAGCTCAATAAGGAGCACCAGGTCATTACGCGGCATCAGCTTAGTACATGACCACAGTACATTATGTGGCACTAGCTCAGTACGTGGCACCAGCTTAGTACATGAAAACAGCTCATTATGTGGCACTAGCTCAGAACACGGCACCAGCTTAGCACATGACAACAGCCCATTATGTGGCACTAGCTCAGTATGCGGCACCAGCTTAGTACATGACAACAGCCCATTAAGTGGCACTAGCTCAGTACGTTGCACCAGCTTAGTACATGACAACAGCCCATTATGTGGCACTAGCTCAGTACGTGGCACCAGCTTAGTACATGACAACAACCCATTATGTGGCACTAGCTCAGTACGTGGCACCAGCTTAATACATGACAACAGCCCATTATGTGGCACTAGCTCAGTACGCAGCACCAGCTCAGTAAGGAGCACCAGGTCAGTATGCGGCACCAGCTTAGTACATGACAACAGCCCATTATGTGGCACTAGCTCAGTACATGGCACCAGCTTAGTACATGACAACAGCCCATTATGTGGCACTAGCTCAGTACGTGGAACCAACTTAGTACATGACAACAGCCCATTATGTGGCACCAGCTTAGTACATGACAACAGCCCATTATGTGGCACCAGCTTAGTACATGACAATAGCCCATTATGTGGCACTAGCTCAGTACGCGGCACCAGCTTAGTACATGACAACAGCCCATTATGTGGCACTAGCTCAGTACGTGGCACCAGCTTAGTACATGACAACAGCCCATTATCTGGCACTAGCTCAGTATGCGGCACCAGCTTAGTACATGACAACAGCCCATTATGTGGCACAAGCTCAGTAATCGGCACCAGCTTTGTACATGACAACAGCCCATTATGTGGCACTAGCTCAGTACGCGGCACCAGCTTAGTCCATGACAACAGCCCATTATGTGGCACTAGCTCAGTATGCGGCACCAGCTTAGTACATGACAACAGCCCATTATGTGGCACTAGGTCAGTACGCGGCACCAGCTTAGTACATGAAAACAGCCCAATATGTGGCACTAGCTCAGTACGCGGCACCAGCTTAGTACTTGTCAATAGCCCATTATGTGGCACTAGCTCAGAACGTGGCACCAGCTTAGTACATGACAACAGCCCATTATGGGGCACTAGCTCAGTACGTGGCACCAGTTCAGTACATGACAACAGCCCATTATGTGGCACAAGCTCAGTACATGGCACCAGCTCAGTACATGACAGCAGCCCATTATGTGGCACTAGCTCAGTACACGGCTCCAGCTCAGTACATGACAACAGCCCATTATGTGGCACTAGCTCAGTAAACGGCACCATCTTAGAACATGACAACAGCCCATTATGTGGCACTAGCTCAGTATGCGGCACCAGCTTAGTATGTGACACAGCCCATTATGTGGCACTAGCTCAGTATGCGGCACCAGCTCAGTACATGACAACAGCCCATTATGTGGCACTAGTCCAGTACGTGGCACCAGGTCAGTACATGACAACAGCCCATTATGTGGCACTAGCTCAGTACGTGGCACCAGCTTAGTACATGACAACAGCCCATTATGTGGCACTAGCTCAGTACGCGGCACCAGCTAAGTAAGGAGCACCAGGTCAGTATGCAGCACCAGCTTAGTACATGACAACAGCCCATTATGTGGCACTAGCTCAGTACGTGGCACCAGCTTAGTACATGACAACAGCCCATTATGTGGCACTAGCTCAGTACGCGGCACCAACTTAGTACATGACTACAGCCCATTATGTTGCACCAGCTTAGTACATGACAACAGCGCATTATGTGGCACCAGCTTAGCACATGACAATAGCCAATTATATGGCATTAGCTCAGGAAGCGGCACCAGCTTAGCACATGACAACAGCCCATTATGTGGCACCAGGTCAGTACGCGGCACCAGCTTAGTACATGACCACAGCCCATTATGTGGCACTAGCTCAGTACGCGGCACCAGCTCAGTAAGGAGCACCAGGTCAGTAGGCGGCACCAGCTTTGTACATGACAACAGCCCATTATGTGGCACTAGCTCAGTATGCTGCACCAGCTTAGTACATGACAACAGCCCATTATGTGGCACTAGCTCAGTACACGGCACCAGCTTAGTAAATGACAACAGCCCATTATGTGGCACTAGCTCAGTACGTG
This sequence comes from Taudactylus pleione, assembly GCA_031769625.1. Classification (NCBI taxonomy): domain Eukaryota; kingdom Metazoa; phylum Chordata; class Amphibia; order Anura; family Myobatrachidae; genus Taudactylus; species Taudactylus pleione. The sequence continues at coordinate 343,609 of JAUIMM010000011.1, forward strand.
GGACTAGCTTAGTACATGACAACAGCCCATTATGTGGCACTTGCTCAGTACGCGGCACCAGCTCAATAAGGAGCACCAGGTCATTACGCGGCACCAGCTTAGTACATGACCACAGCACATTATGTGGCACTAGCTCAGTACGTGGCACCAGCTTAGTACATGACAACAGCTCATTATGTGGCACTAGCTCAAAACACGGCACCAGCTTAGTACATGACAACAGCCCATTATGTGGCACTAGCTCAGTATGCGGCACCAGCTTAATACATGACAACAGCCCTTTAAGTGGCACTAGCTCAGTACGTGGCACCAGCTTAGTACATGACAACAGCCCATTATGTGGCACTAGCTCAGTACGTGGCACCAGTTTAGTACATGACAACAACCCATTATGTGGCACTAGCTCAGTACGTGGCACCAGCTTAGTACATGACAACAGCCCATTATGTGGCACTAGCTCAAAACGCAGCACCAGCTCAGTAAGGAGCACCAGGTCAGTATGTGGCACCAGCTTAGTACATGACAACAGCCCATTATGTGGCACTAGCTCAGTACGTGGCACCAGCTTAGTACATGACAACAGCCCATTATGTGGCACTAGCTCAGAACGTGGCACCAGCTTTGTACATGACAACAACCAATTATGTGGCACTAGCTCAGTACGTGGCACCAGCTTAGTACATGACAACAGCCCATTATGTGGCACTAGCTTAGTACACAGCACCAGCTCAGTAAGGAGCACCAGGTCAGTATGCGGCACCAGCTTAGTACATGACAACAGCCCATTATGTGGCACTAGCTCAGTACATGGCACCAGCTTAGTACATGACAACAGCCCATTATGTGGCACTAGCTCAGTACGTGGAACCCACTTAGTACATGACAACAGCCCATTATGTGGCACCAGCTTAGTACATGACAACAGCCCATTATGTGGCACCATCTTAGTTTATGACAATAGCCCATTATGTGGCACTAGCTCAGTACGCGGCACCAGCTTAGTACATGACAACAGCCCATTATGTGGCACTAGCTCAGTACGTGGCACCAGTTTAGTACATGACAACAGCCCATTATGTGGCACTAGCTCAGTACGCGGCACCAGCTCAGTAAGGAGCACCAGGTCAGTAGGCGGCACCAGCTTTGTACATGACAACAGCCCATTATGTGGCACTAGCTCAGTACGTGGCACCAGCTTAGTACATGACAACAGCTCATTATGTGGCACTAGCTCAGAACACGGCACCAGCTTAGTACATGACAACAGCCCATTATGTGGCACTAGCTCAGTATGCGGCACCAGCTTAGTACATGACAACAGCCCATTAAGTGGCACTAGCTCAGTACGTTACACCAGCTTAGTACATGAAAACAGCCCATTATGTGGCACTAGCTCAGTACGTGGCACCAGCTTAGTACATGACAACAACCCATTATGTGGCACTAGCTCAGTACGTGGCACCAGCTTAGTACATGACAACAGCCCATTATGTGGCACTAGCTCAGTACGCAGCACCAGCTCAGTAAGGAGCACCAGGTCAGTATGCGGCACCAGCTTAGTACATGACAACAGCCCATTATGTGGCACTAGCTCAGTACGTGGCACCAGCTTAGTACATGACAACAGCCCATTATGTGGCACTAGCTCAGTACGTGGCACCAGCTTAGTACATGACAACAGCCCATTATGTGGCACTAGCTTAGTACGCAGCACCAGCTCAGTAAGGAGCACCAGGTCAGTATGCGGCACCAGCTTAGTACATGACAACAGCCCATTATGTGGCACTAGCTCAGTACATGGCACCAGCTTAGTACATGACAACAGCCCATTATGTGGCATTAGCTCAGTACGTGGAACCCACTTAGTACATGACAACAGCCCATTATGTGGCACCAGCTTAGTACATGACAACAGCCCATTATGTGGCACCAGCTTAGTACATGACAATAGCCCATTATGTGGCACTAGCTCAGTACGCGGCACCAGCTTAGTACATGACAACAGCCCATTAGGTGGCACTAGCTCAGTTTGTGGCACCAGCTTAGTACATGACAACAGCCCATTATCTGGCACCAGGTCAGTACGCGGCACCAGCTTAGTACATGACCACAGCCCATTATGTGGCACTAGCTCAGTACGCGGCACCAGCTCAGTAAGGAGCACCAGGTCAGTAGGCGGCACCAGCTTTGTACATGACAACAGCCCATTATGTGGCACTAGCTCAGTACGCTGCACCAGCTTAGTACATGACAACAGCCCATTATGTGGCACTAGCTCAGTACACGGCACCAGCTTAGTACATGACAACAGCCCATTATGTGGCACTAGCTCAGTACGCGGGACTAGGTTAGTACATGACAACAGCCCATTATGTGGCACTAGCTCAGTACGCAGCACCAGCTCAGTACATGACAACAGCCCATTATGTGGCACTTGCTCAGTACGCGGCACCAGCTCAATAAGGAGCACCAGGTCATTACGCGGCACCAGCTTAGTACATGACCACAGTACATTATGTGGCACTAGCTCAGTACATGGCACCAGCTTAGTACATGAAAACAGCTCATTATGTGGCACTAGCTCAGAACACGGCACCAGCTTAGCACATGACAACAGCCCATTATGTGGCACTAGCTCAGTATGCGGCACCAGCTTAGTACATGACAACAGCCCATTAAGTGGCACTAGCTCAGTACGTTGCACCAGCTTAGTACATGACAACAGCCCATTATGTGGCACTAGCTCAGTACGTGGCACCAGCTTAGTACATGACAACAACCCATTATGTGGCACTAGCTCAGTACGTGGCACCAGCTTAATACATGACAACAGCCCATTATGTGGCACTAGCTCAGTACGCAGCACCAGCTCAGTAAGGAGCACCAGGTCAGTATGCGGCACCAGCTTAGTACATGACAACAGCCCATTATGTGGCACTAGCTCAGTACATGGCACCAGCTTAGTACATGACAACAGCCCATTATGTGGCACTAGCTCAGTACGTGGAACCAACTTAGTACATGACAACAGCCCATTATGTGGCACCAGCTTAGTACATGACAACAGCCCATTATGTGGCACCAGCTTAGTACATGACAATAGCCCATTATGTGGCACTAGCTCAGTACGCGGCACCAGCTTAGTACATGTCAACAGCCCATTATGTGGCACTAGCTCAGTACGTGGCACCAGCTTAGTACATGACAACAGCCCATTATCTGGCACTAGCTCAGTATGCGGCACCAGCTTAGTACATGACAACAGCCCATTATGTGGCACTAGCTCAGTACATGGCACCAGCTTAGTACATGACAACAGCCCATTATGTGGCACTAGCTCAGTACGTGGCACCAGCTTAGTACATGACAACAGCCCATTATGTGGCACTAGCTCAGTACATGGCACCAGCTTAGTACATGACAACAGCCCATTATGTGGCACTAGCTTAGTACGCGGCACCAGCTCAGTAAGGAGCACCAGGTCAGTACGCGGCACCAGTTTAGTACATGACAACAGCCCATTATCTGGCACTAGCTCAGTACACGGCACCAGCTTAGTATATGACAACAGCCCATTATGTGGCACTAGCTCAGTACGCGGGACTAGCTTAGTACATGACAACAGCCCATTATGTGGCACTAGCTCAGTACGGGGCACCAGCTTAGTACATGACAATAGCCCTTTATGTGGCACTAGTTCAGTACGCGGCACCAGCTTAGTACATGACAACAGCCAATTATGTGGCACTAGCTCAGTACGCGGCACCAGCACAGTACATGACAACAGCCCATTGTGTGGCACTAGCTCAGTACGCGGCACCAGCTTAGTACATGACAACAGCCCATTATGTGGCACTAGCTCAGTACGCGGCACCAGCTCAGTACATGACAACAGCCCATTATGTGGCACAAGCTCAGTAATCGGCACCAGCTTTGTACATGACAACAGCCCATTATGTGGCACTAGCTCAGTACGCGGCACCAGCTTAGTCCATGACAACAGCCCATTATGTGGCACTAGCTCAGTATGCGGCACCAGCTTAGTACATGACAACAGCCCATTATGTGGCACTAGGTCCGTACGCGGCACCAGCTTAGTACATGAAAACAGCCCAATATGTGGCACTAGCTCAGTACGCGGCACCAGCTTAGTACTTGTCAATAGCCCATTATGTGGCACTAGCTCAGAACGTGGCACCAGCTTAGTACATGACAACAGCCCATTATGGGGCACTAGCTCAGTACGTGGCATCAGTTCAGTACATGACAACAGCCCATTATGTGGAACAAGCTCAGTACATGGCACCAGCTCAGTACATGACAGCAGCCCATTATGTGGCACTAGCTCAGTACACGGCACCAGCTCAGTACATGACAACAGCCCATTATGTGGCACTAGCTCAGTAAACGGCACCATCTTAGAACATGACAACAGCCCATTATGTGGCACTAGCTCAGTATGCGGCACCAGCTTAGTATGTGACACAGCCCATTATGTGGCACTAGCTCAGTACGCGGCACCAGCTCAGTACATGACAACAGCCCATTATGTGGCACTAGTCCAGTACGTGGCACCAGGTCAGTACATGACAACAGCCCATTATGTGGCACTAGCTCAGTACGCGGCACTAGCTCAGTACATGATAACAGCCCATTATGTGGCACCAGCTCAGTACATGACAACAGCTCAGTACATGACATCAGCTCAGTACATGACAACAGCCCATTATGTGGCACCAGCTCAGTACATGACAACAGCCAATTATGTGGCACTAGCTCAGTACGTGGCACAAGCTCAGTACATGACAACAGCCCATTATGTGGCACTAGCTCAGTACGCGGCACCAGCTCAGTACATGACAACAGCCCATTATGTGGCACTAGCTCAGCACGTGGCACCAACTTAGTACATGACAACAACCGATTATGTGGCACTAGCTCAGTACGCGGCACCAGCTCAGTAAGGAGCACCAGGTCAGAATGCGGCACCAGCTTAGTACATGGCAACAGCCCATTATGTGGCACTAGCTCAGTACGTGGCATCAGCTTAGTACATGACAACAGCCCATTATGTGGCACTAGCTCAGTACGTGGCACCAGCTTAGTACATGACAACAGTCCATTATGTGGCACTAGCTCAGTACGCGGCACCAGCTTAGTACATGACAACAGCCCATTATGTGGCACTAGCTCAGTACGTGGCACCAGCTTAGTACATGACAACAGCCCATTATGTGGCACTAGCTCAGTACGTGGCACCAGGTTAGTACATGACAACAGCCCATTATGTGGCACTAGCTCAGTACGCGGCACCAGCTTAGTACATGATAACAGCCCATTATGTGGCACTAGCTCAGTACATGACAACAGCCCATTATGTGGCACTAGCTCAGTACGAGGCACCAGCTTAGTACATGACAACAGCCCATTATGTGGTACAAGCTCAGTATGCGGCACCAGCTTAGTACATGACAACAGCCCATTATGTGGCACTAGCTCAGTACGTGGCACCAGCTTAGTACATGACAACAGCCCATTATGTGGCACTAGCTCAGTACGTGACACCAACTTAGTACATGACTACAGCCCATTATGTTGCACCAGCTTAGTACATGACAACAGCGCATTATGTGGCACCAGCTTAGCACATGACAATAGCCAATTATATGGCATTAGCTCAGGAAGCGGCACCAGCTTAGTACATGACAACAGCCCATTATGTGGCACCAGGTCAGTACGCGGCACCAGCTTAGTACATGATCACAGCCCATTATGTGGCACTAGCTCAGTACGCGGCACCAGCTCAGTAAGGAGCACCAGGTCAGTAGGCGGCACCAGCTTTGTACATGACAACAGCCCATTATGTGGCACTAGCTCAGTATGCTGCACCAGCTTAGTACATGACAACAGCCCATTATGTGGCACTAGCTCAGTACACGGCACCAGCTCAGTACATGACAACAGCCCATTATGTGGCACTAGCTCAGTACGTGGGACTAGCTTAGTACATGACAACAGCCCATTATGTGGCACTAGCTCAGTACGCAGCACCAGCTCAGTACATGACAACAGCCCATTATGTGGCACTTGCTCAGTACGCGGCACCAGCTCAATAAGGAGCACCAGGTCATTACGCGGCACCAGCTTAGTACATGACCACAGCACATTATGTGGCACTAGCTCAGTACGTGGCACCAGCTTAGTACATGACAACAGCTCATTATGTGGCACTAGCTCAAAACACGGCACCAGCTTAGTACATGACAACAGCCCATTATGTGGCACTAGCTCAGTATGCGGCACCAGCTTAATACATGACAACAGCCCATTATGTGGCACTAGCTCAGTACGTGGCACCAGTTTAGTACATGACAACAACCCATTATGTGGCACTAGCTCAGTACGTGGCACCAGCTTAGTACATGACAACAGCCCATTATGTGGCACTAGCTCAGTACGCAGCACCAGCTCAGTAAGGAGCACCAGGTCAGTATGCGGCACCAGCTTAGTACATGACAACTGCCCATTATGTGGCACTAGCTCAGTACGTGGCACCAGTTTAGTACATGACAACAACCCATTATGTGGCACTAGCTCAGTACGTGGCACCAGCTTAGTACATGACAACAGCCCATTATGTGGCACTAGCTCAGTACGCAGCACCAGCTCAGTAAGGAGCACCAGGTCAGTATGCGGCACCAGCTTAGTACATGACAACAGCCCATTATGTGGCACTAGCTCAGTACGTGGCACCAGCTTAGTACATGACAACAGCCCATTATGTGGCACTAGCTCAGAACGTGGCACCAGCTTTGTACATGACAACAACCAATTATGTGGCACTAGCTCAGTACGTGGCACCAGCTTAGTACATGACAACAGCCCATTATGTGGCACTAGCTTAGTACACAGCACCAGCTCAGTAAGGAGCACCAGGTCAGTATGCGGCACCAGCTTAGTACATGACAACAGCCCATTATGTGGCACTAGCTCAGTACATGGCACCAGCTTAGTACATGACAACAGCCCATTATGTGGCACTAGCTCAGTACGTGGAACCCACTTAGTACATGACAACAGCCCATTATGTGGCACCAGCTTAGTACATGACAACAGCCCATTATGTGGCACCATCTTAGTTTATGACAATAGCCCATTATGTGGCACTAGCTCAGTACGCGGCACCAGCTTAGTACATGACAACAGCCCATTATGTGGCACTAGCTCAGTACGTGGCACCAGTTTAGTACATGACAACAGCCCATTATGTGGCACTAGCTCAGTACGCGGCACCAGCTCAGTAAGGAGCACCAGGTCAGTAGGCGGCACCAGCTTTGTATATGACAACAGCCCATTATGTGGCACTAGCTCAGTACGTGGCACCAGCTTAGTACATGACAACAGCTCATTATGTGGCACTAGCTCAGAACACGGCACCAGCTTAGTACATGACAACAGCCCATTATGTGGCACTAGCTCAGTATGCGGCACCAGCTTAATACATGACAACAGCCCATTAAGTGGCACTAGCTCAGTACGTTGCACCAGCTTAGTACATGACAACAGCCCATTATGTGGCACTAGCTCAGTACGTGGCACCAGCTTAGTACATGACAACAACCCATTATGTGGCACTAGCTCAGTACGTGGCACCAGCTTAGTACATGACAACAGCCCATTATGTGGCACTAGCTCAGTACGCAGCACCAGCTCAGTAAGGAGCACCAGGTCAGTATGCGGCACCAGCTTAGTACATGACAACAGCCCATTATGTGGCACTAGCTCAGTACATGGCACCAGCTTAGTACATGACAACAGCCCATTATGTGGCACTAGCTCAGTACGTGGCACCAGCTTAGTACATGACAACAGCCCATTATGTGGCACTAGCTTAGTACGCAGCACCAGCTTAGTAAGGAGCACCAGGTCAGTATGCGGCACCAGCTTAGTACATGACAACAGCCCATTATGTGGCACTAGCTCAGTACATGGCACCAGCTTAGTACATGACAACAGCCAATTATGTGGCATTAGCTCAGTACGTGGAACCCACTTAGTACATGACAACAGCCCATTATGTGGCACCAGCTTAGTACATGACAACAGCCCATTATGTGGCACCAGCTTAGTACATGACAATAGCCCATTATGTGGCACTAGCTCAGTACGCGGCACCAGCTTAGTACATGACAACAGCCCATTAGGTGGCACTAGCTCAGTTTGTGGCACCAGCTTAGTACATGACAACAGCCCATTATCTGGCACCAGGTCAGTACGCGGCACCAGCTTAGTACATGACCACAGCCCATTATGTGGCACTAGCTCAGTACGTGGCACCAGCTCAGTAAGGAGCACCAGGTCAGTAGGCGGCACCAGCTTTGTACATGACAACAGCCCATTATGTGGCACTGGCTCAGTACGCTGCACCAGCTTAGTACATGACAACAGCCCATTATGTGGCACTAGCTCAGTACACGGCACCAGCTTAGTACATGACAACAGCCCATTATGTGGCACTAGCTCAGTACGCGGGACTAGGTTAGTACATGACAACAGCCCATTATGTGGCACTAGCTCAGTACGCAGCACCAGCTCAGTACATGACAACAGCCCATTATGTGGCACTTGCTCAGTACGCGGCACCAGCTCAATAAGGAGCACCAGGTCATTACGCGGCATCAGCTTAGTACATGACCACAGTACATTATGTGGCACTAGCTCAGTACGTGGCACCAGCTTAGTACATGAAAACAGCTCATTATGTGGCACTAGCTCAGAACATGGCACCAGCTTAGCACATGACAACAGCCCATTATGTGGCACTAGCTCAGTATGCGGCACCAGCTTAGTACATGACAACAGCCCATTAAGTGGCACTAGCTCAGTACGTTGCACCAGCTTAGTACATGACAACAGCCCATTATGTGGCACTAGCTCAGTACGTGGCACCAGCTTAGTACATGACAACAACCCATTATGTGGCACTAGCTCAGTACGTGGCACCAGCTTAATACATGACAACAGCCCATTATGTGGCACTAGCTCAGTACGCAGCACCAGCTCAGTAAGGAGCACCAGGTCAGTATGCGGCACCAGCTTAGTACATGACAACAGCCCATTATGTGGCACTAGCTCAGTACATGGCACCAGCTTAGTACATGACAACAGCCCATTATGTGGCACTAGCTCAGTACGTGGAACCAACTTAGTACATGACAACAGCCCATTATGTGGCACCAGCTTAGTACATGACAACAGCCCATTATGTGGCACCAGCTTAGTACATGACAATAGCCCATTATGTGGCACTAGCTCAGTACGCGGCACCAGCTTAGTACATGACAACAGCCCATTATGTGGCACTAGCTCAGTACGTGGCACCAGCTTAGTACATGACAACAGCCCATTATCTGGCACTAGCTCAGTATGCGGCACCAGCTTAGTACATGACAACAGCCCATTATGTGGCACAAGCTCAGTAATCGGCACCAGCTTTGTACATGACAACAGCCCATTATGTGGCACTAGCTCAGTACGCGGCACCAGCTTAGTCCATGACAACAGCCCATTATGTGGCACTAGCTCAGTATGCGGCACCAGCTTAGTACATGACAACAGCCCATTATGTGGCACTAGGTCAGTACGCGGCACCAGCTTAGTACATGAAAACAGCCCAATATGTGGCACTAGCTCAGTACGCGGCACCAGCTTAGTACTTGTCAATAGCCCATTATGTGGCACTAGCTCAGAACGTGGCACCAGCTTAGTACATGACAACAGCCCATTATGGGGCACTAGCTCAGTACGTGGCACCAGTTCAGTACATGACAACAGCCCATTATGTGGCACAAGCTCAGTACATGGCACCAGCTCAGTACATGACAGCAGCCCATTATGTGGCACTAGCTCAGTACACGGCACCAGCTCAGTACATGACAACAGCCCATTATGTGGCACTAGCTCAGTATGCGGCACCAGCTTAGTATGTGACACAGCCCATTATGTGGCACTAGCTCAGTATGCGGCACCAGCTCAGTACATGACAACAGCCCATTATGTGGCACTAGTCCAGTACGTGGCACCAGGTCAGTACATGACAACAGCCCATTATGTGGCACTAGCTCAGTACGTGGCACCAGCTTAGTACATGACAACAGCCCATTATGTGGCACTAGCTCAGTACGCGGCACCAGCTAAGTAAGGAGCACCAGGTCAGTATGCAGCACCAGCTTAGTACATGACAACAGCCCATTATGTGGCACTAGCTCAGTACGTGGCACCAGCTTAGTACATGACAACAGCCCATTATGTGGCACTAGCTCAGTACGCGGCACCAACTTAGTACATGACTACAGCCCATTATGTTGCACCAGCTTAGTACATGACAACAGCGCATTATGTGGCACCAGCTTAGCACATGACAATAGCCAATTATATGGCATTAGCTCAGGAAGCGGCACCAGCTTAGCACATGACAACAGCCCATTATGTGGCACCAGGTCAGTACGCGGCACCAGCTTAGTACATGACCACAGCCCATTATGTGGCACTAGCTCAGTACGCGGCACCAGCTCAGTAAGGAGCACCAGGTCAGTAGGCGGCACCAGCTTTGTACATGACAACAGCCCATTATGTGGCACTAGCTCAGTATGCTGCACCAGCTTAGTACATGACAACAGCCCATTATGTGGCACTAGCTCAGTACACGGCACCAGCTTAGTAAATGACAACAGCCCATTATGTGGCACTAGCTCAGTACGTGGGACTAGCTTAGTACATGACAACAGCCCATTATGTGGCACTTGCTCAGTACGCGGCACCAGCTCAATAAGGAGCACCAGGTCATTACGTGGCACCAGCTTAGTACATGACCACAGCACATTATGTGGCACTAGCTCAGTACGTGGCACCAGCTTAGTACATGACAACAGCTCATTATGTGGCACTAGCTCAAAACACGGCACCAGCTTAGTACATGACAACAGCCCATTATGTGGCACTAGCTCAGTATGCGGCACCAGCTTAATACATGACAACAGCCCTTTAAGTGGCACTAGCTCAGTACGTGGCACCAGCTTAGTACATGACAACAGCCCATTATGTGGCACTAGCTCAGTACGTGGCACCAGTTTAGTACATGACAACAACCCATTATGTGGCACTAGCTCAGTACGTGGCACCAGCTTAGTACATGACAACAGCCCATTATGTGGCACTAGCTCAAAACGCAGCACCAGCTCAGTAAGGAGCACCAGGTCAGTATGCGGCACCAGCTTAGTACATGACAACAGCCCATTATGTGGCACTAGCTCAGTACGTGGCACCAGTTTAGTACATGACAACAACCCATTATGTGGCACTAGCTCAGTACGTGGCACCAGCTTAGTACATGACAACAGCCCATTATGTGGCACTAGCTCAGTACGCAGCACCAGCTCAGTAAGGAGCACCAGGTCAGTATGCGGCACCAGCTTAGTACATGACAACTGCCCATTATGTGGCACTAGCTCAGTACGTGGCACCAGTTTAGTACATGACAACAACCCATTATGTGGCACTAGCTCAGTACGTGGCACCAGCTTAGTACATGACAACAGCCCATTATGTGGCACTAGCTCAGTACGCAGCACCAGCTCAGTAAGGAGCACCAGGTCAGTATGCGGCACCAGCTTAGTACATGACAACAGCCCATTATGTGGCACTAGCTCAGTACGTGGCACCAGCTTAGTACATGACAACAGCCCATTATGTGGCACTAGCTCAGAACGTGGCACCAGCTTTGTACATGACAACAACCAATTATGTGGCACTAGCTCAGTACGTGGCACCAGCTTAGTACATGACAACAGCCCATTATGTGGCACTAGCTTAGTACACAGCACCAGCTCAGTAAGGAGCACCAGGTCAGTATGCGGCACCAGCTTAGTACATGACAACAGCCCATTATGTGGCACTAGCTCAGTACATGGCACCAGCTTAGTACATGACAACAGCCCATTATGTGGCACTAGCTCAGTACGTGGAACCCACTTAGTACATGACAACAGCCCATTATGTGGCACCAGCTTAGTACATGACAACAGCCCATTATGTGGCACCATCTTAGTTTATGACAATAGCCCATTATGTGGCACTAGCTCAGTACGCGGCACCAGCTTAGTACATGACAACAGCCCATTATGTGGCACTAGCTCAGTACGTGGCACCAGTTTAGTACATGACAACAGCCCATTATGTGGCACTAGCTCAGTACGCGGCACCAGCTCAGTAAGGAGCACCAGGTCAGTAGGCGGCACCAGCTTTGTATATGACAACAGCCCATTATGTGGCACTAGCTCAGTACGTGGCACCAGCTTAGTACATGACAACAGCTCATTATGTGGCACTAGCTCAGAACACGGCACCAGCTTAGTACATGACAACAGCCCATTATGTGGCACTAGCTCAGTATGCGGCACCAGCTTAATACATGACAACAGCCCATTAAGTGGCACTAGCTCAGTACGTTGCACCAGCTTAGTACATGACAACAGCCCATTATGTGGCACTAGCTCAGTACGTGGCACCAGCTTAGTACATGACAACAACCCATTATGTGGCACTAGCTCAGTACGTGGCACCAGCTTAGTACATGACAACAGCCCATTATGTGGCACTAGCTCAGTACGCAGCACCAGCTCAGTAAGGAGCACCAGGTCAGTATGCGGCACCAGCTTAGTACATGACAACAGCCCATTATGTGGCACTAGCTCAGTACATGGCACCAGCTTAGTACATGACAACAGCCCATTATGTGGCACTAGCTCAGTACGTGGCACCAGCTTAGTACATGACAACAGCCCATTATGTGGCACTAGCTTAGTACGCAGCACCAGCTTAGTAAGGAGCACCAGGTCAGTATGCGGCACCAGCTTAGTACATGACAACAGCCCATTATGTGGCACTAGCTCAGTACATGGCACCAGCTTAGTACATGACAACAGCCAATTATGTGGCATTAGCTCAGTACGTGGAACCCACTTAGTACATGACAACAGCCCATTATGTGGCACCAGCTTAGTACATGACAACAGCCCATTATGTGGCACCAGCTTAGTACATGACAATAGCCCATTATGTGGCACTAGCTCAGTACGCGGCACCAGCTTAGTACATGACAACAGCCCATTAGGTGGCACTAGCTCAGTTTGTGGCACCAGCTTAGTACATGACAACAGCCCATTATCTGGCACCAGGTCAGTACGCGGCACCAGCTTAGTACATGACCACAGCCCATTATGTGGCACTAGCTCAGTACGTGGCACCAGCTCAGTAAGGAGCACCAGGTCAGTAGGCGGCACCAGCTTTGTACATGACAACAGCCCATTATGTGGCACTGGCTCAGTACGCTGCACCAGCTTAGTACATGACAACAGCCCATTATGTGGCACTAGCTCAGTACACGGCACCAGCTTAGTACATGACAACAGCCCATTATGTGGCACTAGCTCAGTACACGGGACTAGGTTAGTACATGACAACAGCCCATTATGTGGCACTAGCTCAGTACGCAGCACCAGCTCAGTACATGACAACAGCCCATTATGTGGCACTTGCTCAGTACGCGGCACCAGCTCAATAAGGAGCACCAGGTCATTACGCGGCATCAGCTTAGTACATGACCACAGTACATTATGTGGCACTAGCTCAGTACGTGGCACCAGCTTAGTACATGAAAACAGCTCATTATGTGGCACTAGCTCAGAACACGGCACCAGCTTAGCACATGACAACAGCCCATTATGTGGCACTAGCTCAGTATGCGGCACCAGCTTAGTACATGACAACAGCCCATTAAGTGGCACTAGCTCAGTACGTTGCACCAGCTTAGTACATGACAACAGCCCATTATGTGGCACTAGCTCAGTACGTGGCACCAGCTTAGTACATGACAACAACCCATTATGTGGCACTAGCTCAGTACGTGGCACCAGCTTAATACATGACAACAGCCCATTATGTGGCACTAGCTCAGTACGCAGCACCAGCTCAGTAAGGAGCACCAGGTCAGTATGCGGCACCAGCTTAGTACATGACAACAGCCCATTATGTGGCACTAGCTCAGTACATGGCACCAGCTTAGTACATGACAACAGCCCATTATGTGGCACTAGCTCAGTACGTGGAACCAACTTAGTACATGACAACAGCCCATTATGTGGCACCAGCTTAGTACATGACAACAGCCCATTATGTGGCACCAGCTTAGTACATGACAATAGCCCATTATGTGGCACTAGCTCAGTACGCGGCACCAGCTTAGTACATGACAACAGCCCATTATGTGGCACTAGCTCAGTACGTGGCACCAGCTTAGTACATGACAACAGCCCATTATCTGGCACTAGCTCAGTATGCGGCACCAGCTTAGTACATGACAACAGCCCATTATGTGGCACAAGCTCAGTAATCGGCACCAGCTTTGTACATGACAACAGCCCATTATGTGGCACTAGCTCAGTACGCGGCACCAGCTTAGTCCATGACAACAGCCCATTATGTGGCACTAGCTCAGTATGCGGCACCAGCTTAGTACATGACAACAGCCCATTATGTGGCACTAGCTCAGTACGCGGCACCAACTTAGTACATGACTACAGCCCATTATGTTGCACCAGCTTAGTACATGACAACAGCGCATTATGTGGCACCAGCTTAGCACATGACAATAGCCAATTATATGGCATTAGCTCAGGAAGCGGCACCAGCTTAGCACATGACAACAGCCCATTATGTGGCACCAGGTCAGTACGCGGCACCAGCTTAGTACATGACCACAGCCCATTATGTGGCACTAGCTCAGTACGCGGCACCAGCTCAGTAAGGAGCACCAGGTCAGTAGGCGGCACCAGCTTTGTACATGACAACAGCCCATTATGTGGCACTAGCTCAGTATGCTGCACCAGCTTAGTACATGACAACAGCCCATTATGTGGCACTAGCTCAGTACACGGCACCAGCTTAGTAAATGACAACAGCCCATTATGTGGCACTAGCTCAGTACGTGGGACTAGCTTAGTACATGACAACAGCCCATTATGTGGCACTTGCTCAGTACGCGGCACCAGCTCAATAAGGAGCACCAGGTCATTACGTGGCACCAGCTTAGTACATGACCACAGCACATTATGTGGCACTAGCTCAGTACGTGGCACAAGCTTAGTACATGACAACAGCTCATTATGTGGCACTAGCTCAAAACACGGCACCAGCTTAGTACATGACAACAGCCCATTATGTGGCACTAGCTCAGTATGCGGCACCAGCTTAATACATGACAACAGCCCTTTAAGTGGCACTAGCTCAGTACGTGGCACCAGCTTAGTACATGACAACAGCCCATTATGTGGCACTAGCTCAGTACGTGGCACCAGTTTAGTACATGACAACAACCCATTATGTGGCACTAGCTCAGTACGTGGCACCAGCTTAGTACATGACAACAGCCCATTATGTGGCACTAGCTCAAAACGCAGCACCAGCTCAGTAAGGAGCACCAGGTCAGTATGCGGCACCAGCTTAGTACATGACAACAGCCCATTATGTGGCACTAGCTCAGTACGTGGCACCAGTTTAGTACATGACAACAACCCATTATGTGGCACTAGCTCAGTACGTGGCACCAGCTTAGTACATGACAACAGCCCATTATGTGGCACTAGCTCAGTACGCAGCACCAGCTCAGTAAGGAGCACCAGGTCAGTATGCGGCACCAGCTTAGTACATGACAACTGCCCATTATGTGGCACTAGCTCAGTACGTGGCACCAGTTTAGTACATGACAACAACCCATTATGTGGCACTAGCTCAGTACGTGGCACCAGCTTAGTACATGACAACAGCCCATTATGTGGCACTAGCTCAGTACGCAGCACCAGCTCAGTAAGGAGCACCAGGTCAGTATGCGGCACCAGCTTAGTACATGACAACAGCCCATTATGTGGCACTAGCTCAGTACGTGGCACCAGCTTAGTACATGACAACAGCCCATTATGTGGCACTAGCTCAGAACGTGGCACCAGCTTTGTACATGACAACAACCAATTATGTGGCACTAGCTCAGTACGTGGCACCAGCTTAGTACATGACAACAGCCCATTATGTGGCACTAGCTTAGTACACAGCACCAGCTCAGTAAGGAGCACCAGGTCAGTATGCGGCACCAGCTTAGTACATGACAACAGCCCATTATGTGGCACTAGCTCAGTACATGGCACCAGCTTAGTACATGACAACAGCCCATTATGTGGCACTAGCTCAGTACGTGGAACCCACTTAGTACATGACAACAGCCCATTATGTGGCACCAGCTTAGTACATGACAACAGCCCATTATGTGGCACCATCTTAGTTTATGACAATAGCCCATTATGTGGCACTAGCTCAGTACGCGGCACCAGCTTAGTACATGACAACAGCCCATTATGTGGCACTAGCTCAGTACGTGGCACCAGTTTAGTACATGACAACAGCCCATTATGTGGCACTAGCTCAGTACGCGGCACCAGCTCAGTAAGGAGCACCAGGTCAGTAGGCGGCACCAGCTTTGTATATGACAACAGCCCATTATGTGGCACTAGCTCAGTACGTGGCACCAGCTTAGTACATGACAACAGCTCATTATGTGGCACTAGCTCAGAACACGGCACCAGCTTAGTACATGACAACAGCCCATTATGTGGCACTAGCTCAGTATGCGGCACCAGCTTAATACATGACAACAGCCCATTAAGTGGCACTAGCTCAGTACGTTGCACCAGCTTAGTACATGACAACAGCCCATTATGTGGCACTAGCTCAGTACGTGGCACCAGCTTAGTACATGACAACAACCCATTATGTGGCACTAGCTCAGTACGTGGCACCAGCTTAGTACATGACAACAGCCCATTATGTGGCACTAGCTCAGTACGCAGCACCAGCTCAGTAAGGAGCACCAGCTTAGTACATGACAACAGCCCATTATGTGGCACTAGCTCAGTACATGGCACCAGCTTAGTACATGACAACAGCCCATTATGTGGCACTAGCTCAGTACGTGGCACCAGCTTAGTACATGACAACAGCCCATTATGTGGCACTAGCTTAGTACGCAGCACCAGCTTAGTAAGGAGCACCAGGTCAGTATGCGGCACCAGCTTAGTACATGACAACAGCCCATTATGTGGCACTAGCTCAGTACATGGCACCAGCTTAGTACATGACAACAGCCAATTATGTGGCATTAGCTCAGTACGTGGAACCCACTTAGTACATGACAACAGCCCATTATGTGGCACCAGCTTAGTACATGACAACAGCCCATTATGTGGCACCAGCTTAGTACATGACAATAGCCCATTATGTGGCACTAGCTCAGTACGCGGCACCAGCTTAGTACATGACAACAGCCCATTAGGTGGCACTAGCTCAGTTTGTGGCACCAGCTTAGTACATGACAACAGCCCATTATCTGGCACCAGGTCAGTACGCGGCACCAGCTTAGTACATGACCACAGCCCATTATGTGGCACTAGCTCAGTACGTGGCACCAGCTCAGTAAGGAGCACCAGGTCAGTAGGCGGCACCAGCTTTGTACATGACAACAGCCCATTATGTGGCACTGGCTCAGTACGCTGCACCAGCTTAGTACATGACAACAGCCCATTATGTGGCACTAGCTCAGTACACGGCACCAGCTTAGTACATGACAACAGCCCATTATGTGGCACTAGCTCAGTACGCGGGACTAGGTTAGTACATGACAACAGCCCATTATGTGGCACTAGCTCAGTACGCAGCACCAGCTCAGTACATGACAACAGCCCATTATGTGGCACTTGCTCAGTACGCGGCACCAGCTCAATAAGGAGCACCAGGTCATTACGCGGCATCAGCTTAGTACATGACCACAGTACATTATGTGGCACTAGCTCAGTACGTGGCACCAGCTTAGTACATGAAAACAGCTCATTATGTGGCACTAGCTCAGAACACGGCACCAGCTTAGCACATGACAACAGCCCATTATGTGGCACTAGCTCAGTATGCGGCACCAGCTTAGTACATGACAACAGCCCATTAAGTGGCACTAGCTCAGTACGTTGCACCAGCTTAGTACATGACAACAGCCCATTATGTGGCACTAGCTCAGTACGTGGCACCAGCTTAGTACATGACAACAACCCATTATGTGGCACTAGCTCAGTACGTGGCACCAGCTTAATACATGACAACAGCCCATTATGTGGCACTAGCTCAGTACGCAGCACCAGCTCAGTAAGGAGCACCAGGTCAGTATGCGGCACCAGCTTAGTACATGACAACAGCCCATTATGTGGCACTAGCTCAGTACATGGCACCAGCTTAGTACATGACAACAGCCCATTATGTGGCACTAGCTCAGTACGTGGAACCAACTTAGTACATGACAACAGCCCATTATGTGGCACCAGCTTAGTACATGACAACAGCCCATTATGTGGCACCAGCTTAGTACATGACAATAGCCCATTATGTGGCACTAGCTCAGTACGCGGCACCAGCTTAGTACATGACAACAGCCCATTATGTGGCACTAGCTCAGTACGTGGCACCAGCTTAGTACATGACAACAGCCCATTATCTGGCACTAGCTCAGTATGCGGCACCAGCTTAGTACATGACAACAGCCCATTATGTGGCACAAGCTCAGTAATCGGCACCAGCTTTGTACATGACAACAGCCCATTATGTGGCACTAGCTCAGTACGCGGCACCAGCTTAGTCCATGACAACAGCCCATTATGTGGCACTAGCTCAGTATGCGGCACCAGCTTAGTACATGACAACAGCCCATTATGTGGCACTAGGTCAGTACGCGGCACCAGCTTAGTACATGAAAACAGCCCAATATGTGGCACTAGCTCAGTACGCGGCACCAGCTTAGTACTTGTCAATAGCCCATTATGTGGCACTAGCTCAGAACGTGGCACCAGCTTAGTACATGACAACAGCCCATTATGGGGCACTAGCTCAGTACGTGGCACCAGTTCAGTACATGACAACAGCCCATTATGTGGCACAAGCTCAGTACATGGCACCAGCTCAGTACATGACAGCAGCCCATTATGTGGCACTAGCTCAGTACACGGCACCAGCTCAGTACATGACAACAGCCCATTATGTGGCACTAGCTCAGTAAACGGCACCATCTTAGAACATGACAACAGCCCATTATGTGGCACTAGCTCAGTATGCGGCACCAGCTTAGTATGTGACACAGCCCATTATGTGGCACTAGCTCAGTATGCGGCACCAGCTCAGTACATGACAACAGCCCATTATGTGGCACTAGTCCAGTACGTGGCACCAGGTCAGTACATGACAACAGCCCATTATGTGGCACTAGCTCAGTACGTGGCACCAGCTTAGTACATGACAACAGCCCATTATGTGGCACTAGCTCAGTACGCGGCACCAGCTAAGTAAGGAGCACCAGGTCAGTATGCAGCACCAGCTTAGTACATGACAACAGCCCATTATGTGGCACTAGCTCAGTACGTGGCACCAGCTTAGTACATGACAACAGCCCATTATGTGGCACTAGCTCAGTACGCGGCACCAACTTAGTACATGACTACAGCCCATTATGTTGCACCAGCTTAGTACATGACAACAGCGCATTATGTGGCACCAGCTTAGCACATGACAATAGCCAATTATATGGCATTAGCTCAGGAAGCGGCACCAGCTTAGCACATGACAACAGCCCATTATGTGGCACCAGGTCAGTACGCGGCACCAGCTTAGTACATGACCACAGCCCATTATGTGGCACTAGCTCAGTACGCGGCACCAGCTCAGTAAGGAGCACCAGGTCAGTAGGCGGCACCAGCTTTGTACATGACAACAGCCCATTATGTGGCACTAGCTCAGTATGCTGCACCAGCTTAGTACATGACAACAGCCCATTATGTGGCACTAGCTCAGTACACGGCACCAGCTTAGTAAATGACAACAGCCCATTATGTGGCACTAGCTCAGTACGTGGGACTAGCTTAGTACATGACAACAGCCCATTATGTGGCACTTGCTCAGTACGCGGCACCAGCTCAATAAGGAGCACCAGGTCATTACGCGGCACCAGCTTAGTACATGACCACAGCACATTATGTGGCACTAGCTCAGTACGTGGCACCAGCTTAGTACATGACAACAGCTCATTATGTGGCACTAGCTCAAAACACGGCACCAGCTTAGTACATGACAACAGCCCATTATGTGGCACTAGCTCAGTATGCGGCACCAGCTTAATACATGACAACAGCCCTTTAAGTGGCACTAGCTCAGTACGTGGCACCAGCTTAGTACATGACAACAGCCCATTATGTGGCACTAGCTCAGTACGTGGCACCAGTTTAGTACATGACAACAACCCATTATGTGGCACTAGCTCAGTACGTGGCACCAGCTTAGTACATGACAACAGCCCATTATGTGGCACTAGCTCAAAACGCAGCACCAGCTCAGTAAGGAGCACCAGGTCAGTATGCGGCACCAGCTTAGTACATGACAACAGCCCATTATGTGGCACTAGCTCAGTACGTGGCACCAGCTTAGTACATGACAACAGCCCATTATGTGGCACTAGCTCAGAACGTGGCACCAGCTTTGTACATGACAACAACCAATTATGTGGCACTAGCTCAGTACGTGGCACCAGCTTAGTACATGACAACAGCCCATTATGTGGCACTAGCTTAGTACACAGCACCAGCTCAGTAAGGAGCACCAGGTCAGTATGCGGCACCAGCTTAGTACATGACAACAGCCCATTATGTGGCACTAGCTCAGTACATGGCACCAGCTTAGTACATGACAACAGCCCATTATGTGGCACTAGCTCAGTACGTGGAACCCACTTAGTACATGACAACAGCCCATTATGTGGCACCAGCTTAGTACATGACAACAGCCCATTATGTGGCACCATCTTAGTTTATGACAATAGCCCATTATGTGGCACTAGCTCAGTACGCGGCACCAGCTTAGTACATGACAACAGCCCATTATGTGGCACTAGCTCAGTACGTGGCACCAGTTTAGTACATGACAACAGCCCATTATGTGGCACTAGCTCAGTACGCGGCACCAGCTCAGTAAGGAGCACCAGGTCAGTAGGCGGCACCAGCTTTGTACATGACAACAGCCCATTATGTGGCACTAGCTCAGTACGTGGCACCAGCTTAGTACATGACAACAGCTCATTATGTGGCACTAGCTCAGAACACGGCACCAGCTTAGTACATGACAACAGCCCATTATGTGGCACTAGCTCAGTATGCGGCACCAGCTTAGTACATGACAACAGCCCATTAAGTGGCACTAGCTCAGTACGTTACACCAGCTTAGTACATGAAAACAGCCCATTATGTGGCACTAGCTCAGTACGTGGCACCAGCTTAGTACATGACAACAACCCATTATGTGGCACTAGCTCAGTACGTGGCACCAGCTTAGTACATGACAACAGCCCATTATGTGGCACTAGCTCAGTACGCAGCACCAGCTCAGTAAGGAGCACCAGGTCAGTATGCGGCACCAGCTTAGTACATGACAACAGCCCATTATGTGGCACTAGCTCAGTACGTGGCACCAGCTTAGTACATGACAACAGCCCATTATGTGGCACTAGCTCAGTACGTGGCACCAGCTTAGTACATGACAACAGCCCATTATGTGGCACTAGCTTAGTACGCAGCACCAGCTCAGTAAGGAGCACCAGGTCAGTATGCGGCACCAGCTTAGTACATGACAACAGCCCATTATGTGGCACTAGCTCAGTACATGGCACCAGCTTAGTACATGACAACAGCCCATTATGTGGCATTAGCTCAGTATGTGGAACCCACTTAGTACATGACAACAGCCCATTATGTGGCACCAGCTTAGTACATGACAACAGCCCATTATGTGGCACCAGCTTAGTACATGACAATAGCCCATTATGTGGCACTAGCTCAGTATGCGGCACCAGCTTAGTACATGACAACAGCCCATTAGGTGGCACTAGCTCAGTTTGTGGCACCAGCTTAGTACATGACAACAGCCCATTATCTGGCACCAGGTCAGTACGCGGCACCAGCTTAGTACATGACCACAGCCCATTATGTGGCACTAGCTCAGTACGCGGCACCAGCTCAGTAAGGAGCACCAGGTCAGTAGGCGGCACCAGCTTTGTACATGACAACAGCCCATTATGTGGCACTAGCTCAGTACGCTGCACCAGCTTAGTACATGACAACAGCCCATTATGTGGCACTAGCTCAGTACACGGCACCAGCTTAGTACATGACAACAGCCCATTATGTGGCACTAGCTCAGTACGCGGGACTAGGTTAGTACATGACAACAGCCCATTATGTGGCACTAGCTCAGTACGCAGCACCAGCTCAGTACATGACAACAGCCCATTATGTGGCACTTGCTCAGTACGCGGCACCAGCTCAATAAGGAGCACCAGGTCATTACGCGGCACCAGCTTAGTACATGACCACAGTACATTATGTGGCACTAGCTCAGTACGTGGCACCAGCTTAGTACATGAAAACAGCTCATTATGTGGCACTAGCTCAGAACACGGCACCAGCTTAGCACATGACAACAGCCCATTATGTGGCACTAGCTCAGTATGCGGCACCAGCTTAGTACATGACAACAGCCCATTAAGTGGCACTAGCTCAGTACGTTGCACCAGCTTAGTACATGACAACAGCCCATTATGTGGCACTAGCTCAGTACGTGGCACCAGCTTAGTACATGACAACAACCCATTATGTGGCACTAGCTCAGTACGTGGCACCAGCTTAATACATGACAACAGCCCATTATGTGGCACTAGCTCAGTACGCAGCACCAGCTCAGTAAGGAGCACCAGGTCAGTATGCGGCACCAGCTTAGTACATGACAACAGCCCATTATGTGGCACTAGCTCAGTACATGGCACCAGCTTAGTACATGACAACAGCCCATTATGTGGCACTAGCTCAGTACGTGGAACCAACTTAGTACATGACAACAGCCCATTATGTGGCACCAGCTTAGTACATGACAACAGCCCATTATGTGGCACCAGCTTAGTACATGACAATAGCCCATTATGTGGCACTAGCTCAGTACGCGGCACCAGCTTAGTACATGTCAACAGCCCATTATGTGGCACTAGCTCAGTACGTGGCACCAGCTTAGTACATGACAACAGCCCATTATCTGGCACTAGCTCAGTATGCGGCACCAGCTTAGTACATGACAACAGCCCATTATGTGGCACTAGCTCAGTACATGGCACCAGCTTAGTACATGACAACAGCCCATTATGTGGCACTAGCTCAGTACGTGGCACCAGCTTAGTACATGACAACAGCCCATTATGTGGCACTAGCTCAGTACATGGCACCAGCTTAGTACATGACAACAGCCCATTATGTGGCACTAGCTTAGTACGCGGCACCAGCTCAGTAAGGAGCACCAGGTCAGTACGCGGCACCAGTTTAGTACATGACAACAGCCCATTATCTGGCACTAGCTCAGTATGCGGCACCAGCTTAGTACATGACAACAGCCCATTATGTGGCACTAGCTCAGTACGTGGCACCAGCTTAGTACATGACAACAGCCCATTATGTGGCACTAGCTCAGAACGTGGCACCAGCTTAGTACATGACAACAGCCCATTATGTGGCACTAGCTCAGTACATGGCACCAGCTTAGTGTATGACAACAGCCAATTATGTGGCACTAGCTTAGTACGCGGCACCAGCTCAGTAAGGAGCACCAGGTCAGTACGCGGCACCAGCTTAGTACATGACAATAGCCCATTATGTGGCACTAGCGCAGTACAGTGCACCAGCCTAGTACATGACAACAGCCCATTATGTGGCACTAGCTCAGTACACGGCACCAGCTTAGTACATGACAACAGCCCATTATGTGGCACTAGCTCAGTATATGGCACCAGCTTAGTACATGACAACAGCCCATCATGTGGCACTAGCTCAGTACGTGGCACCAGGTTAGTACATGACAACAGCCCATTATGTGGCACTAGCTCAGTACGCGGCACCAGCTTAGTACATGATAACAGCCCATTATGTGGCACTAGCTCAGTACATGACAACAGCCCATTATGTGGCACTAGCTCAGTACATGACAACAGCCCATTATGTGGCACTAGCTCAGAACCTGGCACCAGCTTAGTACATGACAACAGCCCATTATATGGCACTAGCTCAGTACGAGGCACCAGCTTAGTACATGACAACAGCGCATTATGTGGCACTAGCTCAGTACGCGGCACCAGCTCAGTAAGGAGCACCAGGTCAGTATGCGGCACCAGCATAGTACATGACAACAGCCCATTATGTGGCACTAGCTCAGTACATGGCACCAGCTTAGTACATGACAACAGCCCATTATGTGGCACCAGCTCAGTACGCGGCACCTACTTTGTACATGACTACAGCCCATTATGTTGCACAAGCTTAGTACATGACAACAGCGCATTATGTGGCACTAGCTCAGTACGTGGCACCAGCTTAGTACATGAAAACAGCTCATTATGTGGCACTAGCTCAGAACACGGCACCAGCTTAGCACATGACAACAACCCATTATGTGGCACTAGCTCAGTACGTGGCACCAGCTTAGTACATGACAACAGCCCATTATGTGGTACTAGCTCAGTACGCAGCACCAGCTCAGTAAGGAGCACCAGGTCAGTATGCGGCACCAGCTTAGTACATGACAACAGCCCATTATGTGGCACTAGCTCAGTACATGGCACCAGCTTAGTACATGACAACAGCCCATTATGTGGCACTAGCTCAGTACGTGGCACCAGTTCAGTACATGACAACAGCCCATTATGTGGCACTAGCTCAGTACATGGCACCAGCTCAGTACATGACAGCAGCCCATTATGTGGCACTAGCTCAGTACACGGCACCAGCTCAGTACATGACAACAGCCCATTATGTGGCACTAGCTCAGTACACGGCACCAGCTTAGTACATGACAACAGCCCATTATGTGGCACCAGCTTAGTACATGACAATAGCCCATTATGTGGCACTAGCTCAGTACGCGGCACCAGCTTAGTACATGACAACAGCCCATTATGTGGCACTAGCTCAGTACGTGGCACCAGCTTAGTACATGACAACAGCCCATTATCTGGCACTAGCTCAGTATGCGGCACCAGCTTAGTACATGACAACAGCCCATTATGTGGCACTAGCTCAGTACGTGGCACCAGCTTAGTACATGACAACAGCCCATTATGTGGCACTAGCTCAGTACGTGGCACCAGCTTAGTACATGACAACAGCCCATTATGTGGCACTAGCTCAGTATATGGCACCAGCTTAGTACATGACAACAGCCCATTATGTGGCACTAGCTTAGTACGCGGCACCAGCTCAGTAAGGAGCACCAGGTCAGTACGCGGCACCAGTTTAGTACATGACAATAGCCCATTATGTGGCACTAGCTCAGTACACTGCACCAGCCTAGTACATGACAACAGCCCATTATGTGGCACTACCTCAGTACGTGGCACCAGCTTAGTACATGACAACAGCCCATTATCTGGCACTAGCTCAGTATGCGGCACCAGCTTAGTACATGACAACAGCCCATTATCTGGCACTAGCTCAGTATGCGGCACCAGCTTAGTACATGACAACAGCCCATTATGTGGCACTAGCTCAGTACGTGGCACCAGCTTAGTACATGACAACAGCCCATTATGTGGCACTAGCTCAGAACGTGGCACCAGCTTAGTACATGACAACAGCCCATTATGTGGCACTAGCTCAGTACATGGCACCAGCTTAGTGTATGACAACAGCCAATTATGTGGCACTAGCTTAGTACGCGGCACCAGCTCAGTAAGGAGCACCAGGTCAGTACGCGGCACCAGCTTAGTACATGACAATAGCCCATTATGTGGCACTAGCGCAGTACAGTGCACCAGCCTAGTACATGACAACAGCCCATTATGTGGCACTAGCTCAGTACACGGCACCAGCTTAGTACATGACAACAGCCCATTATGTGGCACTAGCTCAGTATATGGCACCAGCTTAGTACATGACAACAGCCCATCATGTGGCACTAGCTCAGTACGTGGCACCAGGTTAGTACATGACAACAGCCCATTATGTGGCACTAGCTCAGTACGCGGCACCAGCTTAGTACATGATAACAGCCCATTATGTGGCACTAGCTCAGTACATGACAACAGCCCATTATGTGGCACTAGCTCAGTACATGACAACAGCCCATTATGTGGCACTAGCTCAGAACCTGGCACCAGCTTAGTACATGACAACAGCCCATTATATGGCACTAGCTCAGTACGAGGCACCAGCTTAGTACATGACAACAGCGCATTATGTGGCACTAGCTCAGTACGCGGCACCAGCTCAGTAAGGAGCACCAGGTCAGTATGCGGCACCAGCATAGTACATGACAACAGCCCATTATGTGGCACTAGCTCAGTACATGGCACCAGCTTAGTACATGACAACAGCCCATTATGTGGCACCAGCTCAGTACGCGGCACCTACTTTGTACATGACTACAGCCCATTATGTTGCACAAGCTTAGTACATGACAACAGCGCATTATGTGGCACTAGCTCAGTACGTGGCACCAGCTTAGTACATGAAAACAGCTCATTATGTGGCACTAGCTCAGAACACGGCACCAGCTTAGCACATGACAACAACCCATTATGTGGCACTAGCTCAGTACGTGGCACCAGCTTAGTACATGACAACAGCCCATTATGTGGTACTAGCTCAGTACGCAGCACCAGCTCGGTAAGGAGCACCAGGTCAGTATGCGGCACCAGCTTAGTACATGACAACAGCCCATTATGTGGCACTAGCTCAGTACATGGCACCAGCTTAGTACATGACAACAGCCCATTATGTGGCACTAGCTCAGTACGTGGAACCAACTTAGTACATGACAACAGCCCATTATGTGGCACCAGCTTAGTACATGACAACAGCCCATTATGTGGCACCAGCTTAGTACATGACAATAGCCCATTATGTGGCACTAGCTCAGTACGCGGCACCAGCTTAGTACATGACAACGGCCCATTATGTGGCACTAGCTCAGTACGTGGCACCAGCTTAGTACATGACAACAGCCCATTATCTGGCACTAGCTCAGTATGCGGCACCAGCTTAGTACATGACAACAGCCCATTATGTGGCACTAGCTCAGTACGTGGCACCAGCTTAGTACATGACAACAGCCCATTATGTGGCACTAGCTCAGTACGTGGCACCAGCTTAGTACATGACAACAGCCCATTATGTGGCACTAGCTCAGTATATGGCACCAGCTTAGTACATGACAACAGCCCATTATGTGGCACTAGCTTAGTACGCAGCACCAGCTCAGTAAGGAGCACCAGGTCAGTACGCGGCACCAGCTTAGTACATGACAATAGCCCATTATGTGGCACTAGCTCAGTACACGGCACCAGCCTAGTACATGACAACAGCCCATTATGTGGCACTATCTCAGTAGACGGCACCAGCTTAGTACATGACAACAGCCCATTATGTGGCACTAGCTCAGTATACGGCACCAGCTTAGTACATGACAACAGCCCATCATGTGGCACTAGCTCAGTACGTGGCACCAGGTTAGTACATGACAACAGCCCGTTATGTGGCACTAGCTCAGTACGCGGCACCAGCTTAGTACATGATAACAGCCCATTATGTGGCACTAGCTCAGTAAATGATAACAGCCCATTATGTGGCACTAGCTCAGTACATGACAACAGCCCATTATGTGGCACTAGCTCAGAACCTGGCACCAGCTTAGTACATGACAACAGCCCATTATATGGCACTAGCTCAGTACGAGGCACCAGCTTAGTACATGACAACAGCCCATTATGAGGCACTAGCTCAGTATGCGGCACCAGCTTAGTACATGACAACAGCCCATTATGTGGCACTAGCTCAGTACGTGGCACCAGCTTAGTACATGACAACAGCCCATTATGTGGCACTAGCTCAGTACGCGGCACCAGCTCAGTAAGGAGCACCAGGTCAGTATGTGGCACCAGCTTAGTACATGACAACAGCCCATTATGTGGCACTAGCTCAGTACGTGGCACCAGCTTAGTACATGACAACAGGCCATTATGTGGCACCAGCTCAGTACGCGGCACCTACTTAGTACATGACTACAGCCCACTATGTTGCACAAGCTTAGTACATGACAACAGCGCATTATGTGGCACCAGCTTAGCACATGACAATAGCCAATTATGTGGCATTAGCTCAGGATGTGGCACCAGCTTAGTACATGACAACAGCCCATTATGTGGCACCAGGTCAGTACGCGGCACCAGCTTAGTACATGACCACAGCCCATTATGTGGCACTAGCTCAGTACGCGGCACCAGCTCAGTAAGGAGCACCAGGTCAGTACGCGGCACCAGCTTTGTACATGAAAACAGCCCATTATGTGGCACTAGCTCAGTACGCTGCACCAGCTTAGTACATGACAACAGCCCATTATGTGGCACGAGCTCAGTACACGGCACCAGCTTAGTACATGACAACAGCCAATTATGTGGCATTAGCTTAGTACGCGGCACCAGCTCAGTAAGGAGCACCAGGTCAGTACGCGGCACCAGCTTAGTACATGACAATAGCCCATTATGTGGCACTAGCTCAGTACACTGCACCAGCCTAGTACATGACAACAGCCCATTATGTGGCACTAGCTCAGTACACGGCACCAGCTTAGTACATGACAACAGCCCATTATGTGGCACTAGCTCAGTATACGGCACCAGCTTAGTACATGACAACAGCCCATCATGTGGCACTAGCTCAGTACGTGGCACCAGGTTAGTACATGACAACAGCCCATTATGTGGCACTAGCTCAGTACGCGGCACCAGCTTAGTACATGATAACAGCCCATTATGTGGCACTAGCTCAGTACATGATAACAGCCCATTATGTGGCACTAGCTCAGTACATGACAACAGCCCATTATGTGGCACTAGCTCAGAACCTGGCACCAGCTTAGTACATGACAACAGCCCATTATATGGCACTAGCTCAGTACGAGGCACCAGCTTAGTACATGACAACAGCCCATTATGAGGCACTAGCTCAGTATGCAGCACCAGCTTAGTACATGACAACAGCCCATTATGTGGCACTAGCTCAGTACGTGGCACCAGCTTAGTACATGACAACAGCCCATTATGTGGCACTAGCTCAGTACGCGGCACCAGCTCAGTAAGGAGCACCAGGTCAGTATGTGGCACCAGCTTAGTACATGACAACAGCCCATTATGTGGCACCAGCTCAGTACGCGGCACCTACTTAGTACATGACTACAGCCCATTATGTTGCACAAGCTTAGTACATGACAACAGCGCATTATGTGGCACCAGCTTAGCACATGACAATAGCCAATTATGTGGCATTAGCTCAGTATGTGGCACCAGCTTAGTACATGACAACAGCCCATTATGTGGCACTAGCTCAGTACGCGGCACCAGCTCAGTACATGACAACAGCCCATTATGTGGCACAAGCTCAGTAATCAGCACCAGCTTTGTACATGACAACAGCCCATTATGTGGCACTAGCTCAGTACGCGGCACCAGCTTAGTCCATGACAACAGCCCATTATGTGGCACTAGTTCAGTATGCTGCACCAGCTTAGTACATGACAACAGCCCATTATGTAGCACTAGGTCAGTACACGGCACCAGCTTAGTACATGACAACAGCCCATTATGTGGCACTAGCTCAGTACGCGGCACCAGCTTAGTACATGTCAATAGCCCATTATGTGGCACTAGCTCAGTACATGGCACCAGCTTAGAACATGACAACAGCCCATTATGTGGCACTAGCTCAGTACGTGGCACCAGGTCAGTACTTGACAACAGCCCATTATGTGGCACTAGCTCAGTAAGCGGTACCAGGTCAGTACATGACAACAGCCCATTATGTGGCACTAGCTCAGTACGCGGCAGCAGCTCAGTACATGACAACAGCCCATTATGTGGCACAAGCTCAGTACATGACAATAGCCCATTATGTGGCACTAGCTCAGTACATGACAACAGCCAATTATGTGGCACTAGCTCAGTACGTGGCACCAGCTCAGTACATGACAACAGCCCATTATGTGGCACTAGCTCAGTACGCGGCACCAGCTCAGTACAAGACAACAGCCCATTATGTGACACTACCTCAGTACGTGGCACCAGCTTAGTACATGACAACAGCCCATTATGTGGCACTAGCTCAGTACGCGGCACCAGCTTAGTACATGACACAGCCCCTTATGTGGCACTAGCTCAGTACGCGGCACCAGCTCAGTACATGACAACAGCCCATTATGTGGCACTAGCTCAGTATGCAGCACCAACTTAGTACATGACAACAGCCCATTATGTGGCACTAGCTCAGTATGCGGCACCAGCTTAGTACATGACAACAGCCCATTATGTCGCACTAGCTCAGTACGTGGCACCAGCTTAGTACATGACAACAGCCCTTTATGTGGCACTAGCTCAGTTCGTGGCACCAGCTTAGTACATGACAACAGCCCATTATGTGGCACTAGCTCAGTACGTGGCACCAGCTCAGTAAGGAGCACCAGGTCAGTATGTGGCACCAGCTTAGTACATGACAACAGCCCATTATGTGGCACTAGCTCAGTATGTGGCACCATCTTAGAACATGGCAACAGGCCATTATGTGGCACTAGCTCAGTACGTGGCAACAGCTTAGTACATGACAACAGCCCATTATGTGGCACTAGCTCAGTACGTGGCACCAGCTTAGTACATGACAACAGCCCATTATGTGGCACTAGCTCAGTACATGGCACCAGCTTAGTGTATGACAACAGCCAATTATGTGGCACTAGCTTAGTACGCGGCACCAGCTCAGAAAGGAGCACCAGGTCAGTACGCGGCACCAGCTTAGTACATGACAATAGCCCATTATGTGGCACTAGCTCAGTACACTGCACCAGCCTAGTACATGACAACAGCCCATTATGTGGCACTAGCTCAGTACACGGCACCAGCTTAGTACATGACAACAGCCCATTATGTGGCACTAGCTCAGTATACGGCACCAGCTTAGTACATGACAACAGCCCATTATGTGGCACTAGCTCAGTACGTGGCACCAGGTTAGTACATGACAACAGCCCATTATGTGGCACTAGCTCAGTACGCGGCCCCAGCTTAGTACATGATAACAGCCCATTATGTGGCACTAGCTCAGTACATGACAACAGCCCATTATGTGGCACTAGCTCAGTACATGACAACAGCCCATTATGTGGCACTAGCTCAGAACATGGCACCAGCTTAGTACATGACAACAGCCCATTATATGGCACTAGCTCAGTACGAGGCACCAGCTTAGTACATGACAACAGCCCATTATGAGGCACTAGCTCAGTATGCGGCACCAGCTTAGTACATGACAACTGCCCATTATGTGGCACTAGCTCAGTACGTGGCACCAGCTTAGTACATGACAACAGCCCATTATGTGGCACTAGCTCAGTACGCGGCACCAGCTCAGTAAGGAGCACCAGGTCAGTATGCGGCACCAGCTTAGTACATGACAACAGCCCATTATGTGGCACTAGCTCAGTACGTGGCACCAGCTTAGTACATGACAACAGCCCATTATGTGGCACTAGCTCAGTACGCGGCACCTACTTAGTACATGACTACAGCCCATTATGTTGCACAAGCTTAGTACATGACAACAGCGCATTATGTGTCACCAGTTTAGCACATGACAATAGCCAAATATGTGGCATTAGCTCAGGATGCGGCACCAGCTTAGTACATGACAACAGCCCATTATGTGGCACCAGGTCAGTATGCGGCACCAGCTTAGTACATGACCACAGCCCATTATGTGGCACTAGCTCAGTACGCGGCACCAGCTCAGTAAGGAGCACCAGGTCAGTAGTGGCACCAGCTTTGTACATGAAAACAGCCCATTATGTGGCACTAGCTCAGTACGCTGCAGCAGCTTAGTACATGACAACAGCCCCTTATGTGGCACTAGCTCAGTACGCGGCACCAGCTCAGTACATGACAACAGCCCATTATGTGGCACTAGCTCAGTATGCAGCACCAACTTAGTACATGACAACAGCCCATTATGTGGCACTAGCTCAGTATGCGGCACCAGCTTAGTACATGACAACAGCCCATTATGTCGCACTAGCTCAGTACGTGGCACCAGCTTAGTACATGACAACAGCCCATTATGTGGCACTAGCTCAGTACGTGGCACCAGCTCAGTAAGGAGCACCAGGTCAGTATGTGGCACCAGCTTAGTACATGACAACAGCCCATTATGTGGCACTAGCTGAGTACGCGGGACTAGCTTAGTACATGACAACAGCCCATTATGTGGCACTAGCTCAGTATGCGGCACCAGCTTAGTACATGACAACAGCCCATTATGTGGCACTAGCTCAGTACGTGGCACCAGCTTAATACATGACAATAGCCCTTTATGTGGCACTAGTTCAGTACGCGGCACCAGCTTAGTACATGACAACAGCCAATTATGTGGCAGTAGCTCAGTACGTGGCACCAGCACAGTACATGAAAACAGCCCATTGTGTGGCACTAGCTCAGTATGCGGCACCAGCTTAGTACATGACAACAGCCCATTATGTGGCACTAGCTCAGTACGCGGCACCAGCTCAGTACATGACAACGGCCCATTATGTGGCACAAGCTCAGTAATCAGCACCAGCTTTGTACATGACAACAGCCCATTATGTGGCACTAGCTCAGTACGCGGCACCAGCTTAGTCCATGACAACAGCCCATTATGTGGCACTAGCTCAGTATGCGGCACCAGCTTAGTACATGACAACAGCCCATTATGTGGCACTAGGTCAGTACGCGGCTCCAGCTTAGTACATGACAACAGCCCATTATGTGGCACTAGCTCAGTAAGCGGCACCAGCTTAGTACATGACAACAGCCCATTATGTGGCACTAGCTCAGTACGCGGCACCAGGTCAGTACATGACAACAGCCCATTATGTGGCACTAGCTCAGTAAGCGGTACCAGGTCAGTACATGACAACAGCCCATTATGTGGCACTAGCTCAGTACGTGGCAGCAGCTCAGTACATGACAACAGCCCATTATGTGGCACTAGCTCAGTACGAGGCACAAGCTCAGTACATGACAATAGCCCATTATGTGGCACTAGCTCAGTACATGACAACAGCCCATTATGTGGCACTAGCTCAGAACATGGCACCAGCTTAGTACATGACAACAGCCCATTATATGGCACTAGCTCAGTACGAGGCACCAGCTTAGTACATGACAACAGCCCATTATGAGGCACTAGCTCAGTATGCGGCACCAGCTTAGTACATGACAACTGCCCATTATGTGGCACTAGCTCAGTACGTGGCACCAGCTTAGTACATGACAACAGCCCATTATGTGGCACTAGCTCAGTACGCGGCAACAGCTCAGTAAGGAGCACCAGGTCAGTATGCGGCACCAGCTTAGTACATGACAACAGCCCATTATGTGGCACTAGCTCAGTACGTGGCACCAGCTTAGTACATGACAACAGCCCATTATGTGGCACTAGCTCAGTACGCGGCACCTACTTAGTACATGACTACAGCCCATTATGTTGCACAAGCTTAGTACATGACAACAGCGGATTATGTGGCACCAGTTTAGCACATGACAATAGCCAAATATGTGGCATTAGCTCAGGATGCGGCACCAGCTTAGTACATGACAACAGCCCATTATGTGGCACCAGGTCAGTATGCGGCACCAGCTTAGTACATGACCACAGCCCATTATGTGGCACTAGCTCAGTACGCGGCACCAGCTCAGTAAGGAGCACCAGGTCAGTACGCGGCACCAGCTTTGTACATGAAAACAGCCCATTATGTGGCACTAGCTCAGTACGCTGCAGCAGCTTAGTACATGACAACAGCCCATTATGTGGCACTAGCTCAGTACACGGCACCAGCTTAGTACATGACAACAGCCCATTATGTGGCACTAGCTCAGTACGCGGGACTAGCTTAGTACATGACAACAGCCCATTATGTGGCACTAGCTCAGTATGCGGCACCAGCTTAGTACATGACAACAGCCCATTATGTGGCACTAGCTCAGTACGTGGCACCAGCTTAATACATGACAATAGCCCTTTATGTGGCACTAGTTCAGTACGCGGCACCAGCTTAGTACATGACAACAGCCAATTATGTGGCACTAGCTCAGTACGTGGCACCAGCACAGTACATGAAAACAGCCCATTGTGTGGCACTAGCTCAGTACGCGGCACCAGCTTAGTACATGACAACAGCCCATTATGTGGCACTAGCTCAGTACGCGGCACCAGCTCAGTACATGACAACGGCCCATTATGTGGCACAAGCTCAGTAATCGGCACCAGCTTTGTACATGACAACAGCCCATTATGTGGCACTAGCTCAGTACGCGGCACCAGCTTAGTCCATGACAACAGCCCATTATGTGGCACTAGCTCAGTATGCGGCACCAGCTTAGTACATGACAACAGCCCATTATGTGGCACTAGGTCAGTACGCGGCTCCAGCTTAGTACATGACAACAGCCCATTATGTGGCACTAGCTCAGTAAGCGGCACCAGCTTAGTACATGACAACAGCCCATTATGTGGCACTAGCTCAGTACGCGGCACCAGGTCAGTACATGACAACAGCCCATTATGTGGCACTAGCTCAGTAAGCGGTACCAGGTCAGTACATGACAACAGCCCATTATGTGGCACTAGCTCAGTACGTGGCAGCAGCTCAGTACATGACAACAGCCCATTATGTGGCACTAGCTCAGTACGAGGCACAAGCTCAGTACATGACAATAGCCCATTATGTGGCACTAGCTCAGTACATGACAACAGCCAATTATGTGGCACTAGCTCAGTATGTGGCACCAGCTCAGTACATGA
This sequence comes from Taudactylus pleione, assembly GCA_031769625.1. Lineage (NCBI taxonomy): Eukaryota > Metazoa > Chordata > Amphibia > Anura > Myobatrachidae > Taudactylus > Taudactylus pleione. Next base: position 378,705 of record JAUIMM010000011.1, read on the forward strand.
CAACAGCCCATTATGTGGCACTAGCTCAGTACGCGGCACCAGCTCAGTACAAGACAACAGCCCATTATGTGACACTACCTCAGTACGTGGCACCAGCTTAGTACATGACAACAGCCCATTATGTGGCACTAGCTCAGTACGCGGCACCAGCTTAGTACATGACACAGCCCCTTATGTGGCACTAGCTCAGTATGCGGCACCAGCTCAGTACATGACAACAGCCCATTATGTGGCACTAGCTCAGTACTCAGCACCAACTTAGTACATGACAACAGCCCATTATGTGGCACTAGCTCAGTATGCGGCACCAGCTTAGTACATGACAACAGCCCATTATGTCGCACTAGCTCAGTACGTGGCACCAGCTTAGTACATGACAACAGCCCTTTATGTGGCACTAGCTCAGTTCGTGGCACCAGCTTAGTACATGACAACAGCCCATTATGTGGCACTAGCTTAGTACGTGGCAACAGCTCAGTAAGGAGCACCAGGTCAGTATGTGGCACCAGCTTAGTACATGACAACAGCCCATTATGTGGCACTAGCTCAGTATGTGGCACCATCTTAGAACATGGCAACAGCCCATTATGTGGCACTAGCTCAGTACGTGGCAACAGCTTAGTACATGACAACAGCCCATTATGTGGCACTAGCTCAGTACGTGGCACCAGCTTAGTACATGACAACAGCCCATTATGTGGCACTAGCTCAGTACATGGCACCAGCTTAGTGTATGACAACAGCCAATTATGTGGCACTAGCTTAGTATGTGGCACCAGCTCAGAAAGGAGCACCAGGTCAGTACGCGGCACTAGCTTAGTACATGACAATAGCCCATTATGTGGCACTAGCTCAGTACACTGCACCAGCCTAGTACATGACAACAGCCCATTATGTGGCACTAGCTCAGTACACGGCACCAGCTTAGTACATGACAACAGCCCATTATGTGGCACTAGCTCAGTATACGGCACCAGCTTAGTACATGACAACAGCCCATTATGTGGCACTAGCTCAGTACGTGGCACCAGGTTAGTACATGACAACAGCCCATTATGTGGCACTAGCTCAGTACGCGGCACCAGCTTAGTACATGATAACAGCCCATTATGTGGCACTAGCTCAGTACATGACAACAGCCCATTATGTGGCACTAGCTCAGTACATGACAACAGCCCATTTTGTGGCACTAGCTCAGAACATGGCACCAGCTTAGTACATGACTACAGCCCATTATATGGCACTAGCTCAGTACGAGGCACCAGCTTAGTACATGACAACAGCCCATTATGAGGCACTAGCTCAGTATGCGGCACCAGCTTAGTACATGACAACAGCCCATTATGTGGCACTAGCTCAGTACGTGGCACCAGCTTAGTACATGACAACAGCCCATTATGTGGCACTAGCTCAGTACGCAGCACCAGCTCAGTAAGGAGCACCAGGTCAGTATGCGGCACCAGCTTAGTATATGACAACAGCCCATTATGTGGCACTAGCTCAGTACGTGGCACCAGCTTAGTACATGACAACAGCCCATTATGTGGCACTAGCTCAGTACGCGGCACCTACTTAGTACATGACTACAGCCCATTATGTTGCACAAGATTAGTACATGACAACAGCGCATTATGTGGCACCAGCTTAGCACATGACAATAGCCAAATATGTGGCATTAGCTCAGGATGCGGCACCAGCTTAGTACATGACAACAGCCCATTATGTGGCACCAGGTCAGTATGCGGCACCAGCTTAGTACATGACCACAGCCCATTATGTGGCACTAGCTCAGTACGCGGCACCAGCTCAGTAAGGAGCACCAGGTCAGTACGCGGCACCAGCTTTGTACATGAAAACAGCCCATTATGTGGCACTAGCTCAGTACGCTGCAGCAGCTTAGTACATGACAACAGCCCATTATGTGGCACTAGCTCAGTACACGGCACCAGCTTAGTACATGACAACAGCCCATTATGTGGCACTAGCTCAGTACGTGGGACTAGCTTAGTACATGACAACAGCCCATTATGTGGCACTAGCTCAGTACGCAGCACCAGCTTAGTACATGACAACAGCCCATTATGTGGCACTAGCTCAGTACGTGGCACCAGCTTAATACATGACAATAGCCCTTTATGTGGCACTAGTTCAGTACGCGGCACCAGCTTAGTACATGACAACAGCCAATTATGTGACACTAGCTCAGTACGTGGCACCAGCACAGTACATGAAAACAGCCCATTGTGTGGCACTAGCTCAGTACGCGGCACCAGCTTAGTACATGACAACAGCCCATTATGTGGCACTAGCTCAGTATGCGGCACCAGCTTAGTACATGACAACAGCCCATTATGTGGCACTAGGTCAGTACGCGGCTCCAGCTTAGTACATGACAACAGCCCATTATGTGGCACTAGCTCAGTAAGCGGCACCAGCTTAGTACATGACAACAGCCCATTATGTGGCACTAGCTCAGTACGCGGCACCAGCTTAGTACATGACAACAGCCCATTATGTGGCACTAGCTCAGTAAGCGGTACCAGGTCAGTACATGACAACAGCCCATTATGTGGCACTAGCTCAGTACGTGGCAGCAGCTCAGTACATGACAACAGCCCATTATGTGGCACTAGCTCAGTACGAGGCACAAGCTCAGTACATGACAATAGCCCATTATGTGGCACTAGCTCAGTACATGACAACAGCCAATTATGTGGCACTAGCTCAGTATGTGGCACCAGCTCAGTACATGACAACAGCCCATTATGTGGCACTAGCTCAGTACGCGGCACCAGCTCAGTACAAGACAACAGCCCATTATGTGACACTACCTCAGTACGTGGCACCAGCTTAGTACATGACAACAGCCCATTATGTGGCACTAGCTCAGTACGCGGCACCAGCTTAGTACATGACACAGCCCCTTATGTGGCACTAGCTCAGTATGCGGCACCAGCTCAGTACATGACAACAGCCCATTATGTGGCACTAGCTCAGTACTCAGCACCAACTTAGTACATGACAACAGCCCATTATGTGGCACTAGCTCAGTATGCGGCACCAGCTTAGTACATGACAACAGCCCATTATGTCGCACTAGCTCAGTACGTGGCACCAGCTTAGTACATGACAACAGCCCTTTATGTGGCACTAGCTCAGTTCGTGGCACCAGCTTAGTACATGACAACAGCCCATTATGTGGCACTAGCTTAGTACGTGGCAACAGCTCAGTAAGGAGCACCAGGTCAGTATGTGGCACCAGCTTAGTACATGACAACAGCCCATTATGTGGCACTAGCTCAGTATGTGGCACCATCTTAGAACATGGCAACAGCCCATTATGTGGCACTAGCTCAGTACGTGGCAACAGCTTAGTACATGACAACAGCCCATTATGTGGCACTAGCTCAGTACGTGGCACCAGCTTAGTACATGACAACAGCCCATTATGTGGCACTAGCTCAGTACATGGCACCAGCTTAGTGTATGACAACAGCCAATTATGTGGCACTAGCTTAGTATGTGGCACCAGCTCAGAAAGGAGCACCAGGTCAGTACGCGGCACTAGCTTAGTACATGACAATAGCCCATTATGTGGCACTAGCTCAGTACACTGCACCAGCCTAGTACATGACAACAGCCCATTATGTGGCACTAGCTCAGTACACGGCACCAGCTTAGTACATGACAACAGCCCATTATGTGGCACTAGCTCAGTATACGGCACCAGCTTAGTACATGACAACAGCCCATTATGTGGCACTAGCTCAGTACGTGGCACCAGGTTAGTACATGACAACAGCCCATTATGTGGCACTAGCTCAGTACGCGGCACCAGCTTAGTACATGATAACAGCCCATTATGTGGCACTAGCTCAGTACATGACAACAGCCCATTATGTGGCACTAGCTCAGTACATGACAACAGCCCATTTTGTGGCACTAGCTCAGAACATGGCACCAGCTTAGTACATGACTACAGCCCATTATATGGCACTAGCTCAGTACGAGGCACCAGCTTAGTACATGACAACAGCCCATTATGAGGCACTAGCTCAGTATGCGGCACCAGCTTAGTACATGACAACAGCCCATTATGTGGCACTAGCTCAGTACGTGGCACCAGCTTAGTACATGACAACAGCCCATTATGTGGCACTAGCTCAGTACGCAGCACCAGCTCAGTAAGGAGCACCAGGTCAGTATGCGGCACCAGCTTAGTATATGACAACAGCCCATTATGTGGCACTAGCTCAGTACGTGGCACCAGCTTAGTACATGACAACAGCCCATTATGTGGCACTAGCTCAGTACGCGGCACCTACTTAGTACATGACTACAGCCCATTATGTTGCACAAGATTAGTACATGACAACAGCGCATTATGTGGCACCAGCTTAGCACATGACAATAGCCAAATATGTGGCATTAGCTCAGGATGCGGCACCAGCTTAGTACATGACAACAGCCCATTATGTGGCACCAGGTCAGTATGCGGCACCAGCTTAGTACATGACCACAGCCCATTATGTGGCACTAGCTCAGTACGCGGCACCAGCTCAGTAAGGAGCACCAGGTCAGTACGCGGCACCAGCTTTGTACATGAAAACAGCCCATTATGTGGCACTAGCTCAGTACGCTGCAGCAGCTTAGTACATGACAACAGCCCATTATGTGGCACTAGCTCAGTACACGGCACCAGCTTAGTACATGACAACAGCCCATTATGTGGCACTAGCTCAGTACGTGGGACTAGCTTAGTACATGACAACAGCCCATTATGTGGCACTAGCTCAGTACGCAGCACCAGCTTAGTACATGACAACAGCCCATTATGTGGCACTAGCTCAGTACGTGGCACCAGCTTAATACATGACAATAGCCCTTTATGTGGCACTAGTTCAGTACGCGGCACCAGCTTAGTACATGACAACAGCCAATTATGTGACACTAGCTCAGTACGTGGCACCAGCACAGTACATGAAAACAGCCCATTGTGTGGCACTAGCTCAGTACGCGGCACCAGCTTAGTACATGACAACAGCCCATTATGTGGCACTAGCTCAGTACGCGGCACCAGCTCAGTACATGACAACAGCCCATTATGTGGCACAAGCTCAGTAATCGGCACCAGCTTTGTACATGACAACAGCCCATTATGTGGCACTAGCTCAGTACGCGGCACCAGCTTAGTCCATGACAACAGCCCATTATGTGGCACTAGCTCAGTATGCGGCACCAGCTTAGTACATGACAACAGCCCATTATGTGGCACTAGCTCAGTACGCGGCACCAGCTTAGTACATGACAACAGCCCATTATGTGGCACTAGCTCAGTACGCGGCACCAGGTCAGTACATGACAACAGCCCATTATGTGGCACTAGCTCAGTACGTGGCACCAGCTTAGTACATGACAACAGCCCATTATGTGGCACTAGCTCAGTACGCGGCACCAGGTCAGTACATGACAACAGCCCATTATGTGGCACTAGCTCAGTAAGCGGTACCAGGTCAGTACATGACAACAGCCCATTATGTGGCACTGGCTCAGTACGCGGCAGCAGCTCAGTACATGACAACAGCCCATTATGTGGCACTAGCTCAGTACGTGGCACAAGCTCAGTACATGACAATAGCCCATTATGTCGCACTAGCTCAGTACATGACAACAGCCAATTATGTGGCACTAGCTCAGTACGTGGCACCAGCTCAGTACATGACAACAGCCCATTATGTGGCACTAGCTCAGTACGCGGCACCAGCTCAGTACAAGACAACAGCCCATTATGTGGCACTACCTCAGTATGTGGCACCAGCTTAGTACATGACAACAGCCCATTATGTCGCACTAGCTCTGTACGTGGCACCAGCTTAGTACATGACAACAGCCCTTTATGTGGCACTAGCTCAGTTCGTGGCACCAGCTTAGTACATGACAACAGCCCATTATGTGGCACTAGCTCAGTAAGGAGCACCAGGTCAGTATGTGGCACCAGCTTAGTACATGACAACAGCCCATTATGTGGCACTAGCTCAGTATGTGGCACCATCTTAGAACATGGCAACAGCCCATTATGTGGCACTAGCTCAGTACGTGGCAACAGCTTAGTACATGACATTAGCCCATTATGTGGCACTAGCTCAGTACGCGGCACCAGCTTAGTACATGACAACAGCCCATTATGTGGCACTAGCTCAGTACGCGGCACCAGCTTAGTACATGACAACAGCCCATTATGTGGCACTAGCTCAGTACGTGGCACCAGCTCAGTACATGACAACAGTCCATTATGTGGCACTAGCTCAGTACACGGCACCAGCTTAGTACATGACAACAGCCCATTATGAGGCACTAGCTCAGTATTCGGCACCAGCTTAGTACATGACAACAGCCCATTATGAGGCACTAGCTCAGTATGCGGCACCAGCTTAGTACATGACAATAGCCTATTATGTGGCACTAGCTCAGTATGCAGCACCAGCTTAGTACATGACAACAACCCATTATGTGGCACTAGCTCAGTACGCGGCACCAGGTCAGTACATGACAACAGCCCATTATGTGGCACTAGCTCAGTACGCGGCAGCAGCTCAGTACATGACAACAGCCCATTATGTGGCACTAGCTCAGTACGTGGCACAAGCTCAGTACATGACAATAGCCCATTATGTCGCACTAGCTCAGTACATGACAACAGCCAATTATGTGGCACTAGCTCAGTACGTGGCACCAGCTCAGTAAATGACAACAGCCCAGTATGTGGCACTAGCTCAGTACGCGGCACCAGCTCAGTACAAGACAACAGCCCATTATGTGGCACTACCTCAGTACGTGGCACCAGCTTAGTACATGACAACAGCCCATTATGTGGCACTAGCTCAGTACGCGGCACCAGCTTAGTACATGACACAGCCCTTTATGTGGCACTAGCTCAGTACGCGGCACCAGCTCAGTACATGACAACAGACCATTATGTGGCACTAGCTCAGTACGCAGCACCAACTTAGTACATGACAACAGCCCATTATGTGGCACTAGCTCAGTATGCGGCACCAGCTTAGTACATGACAACAGCCCATTATGTCGCACTAGCTCTGTACATGGCACCAGCTTAGTACATGACAACAGCCCTTTATGTGGCACTAGCTCAGTTCGTGGCACCAGCTTAGTACATGACAACAGCCCATTATGTGGCACTAGCTCAGTACGTGGCACCAGCTCAGTAAGGAGCACCAGGTCAGTATGTGGCACCAGCTTAGTACATGACAACAGCCCATTGTGTGGCACTAGCTCAGTATGTGGCACCATCTTAGAACATGGCAACAGCCCATTATGTGGCACTAGCTCAGTACGTGGCAACAGCTTAGTACATGACAACAGCCCATTATGTGGCACTAGCTCAGTACGCGGCACCAGCTTAGTACATGACAACAGCCCATTATGTGGCACTAGCTCAGTACGCGGCACCAGCTTAGTACATGACAACAGCCCATTATGTGGCACTAGCTCAGTACGTGGCACCAGTTTGTACATGGCAACAGCCCATTATGTGGCACTAGCTCAGTACGTGGCACCAGCTTAGTACATGACAACAGCCCATTATGTGGCACTAGCTCAGTACGTGGCACCAGCTCAGTACATGACAACAGTCCATTATGTGGCACTAGCTCAGTACACGGCACCAGCTTAGTACATGACAACAGCCCATTATGAGGCACTAGCTCAGTATGCGGCACCAGCTTAGTACATGACAACAGCCCATTATGAGGCACTAGCTCAGTATGCGGCACCAGCTTAGTACATGACAATAGCCCATTATGTGGCACTAGCTCAGTACGCGGTACCAGATTAGTATGTGACAACAGCCCATTATGTGGCACTAGCTCAGCACGCGGCACCAGCTTAGTACATAACAACAGCCCATTATGTGGCACTAGCTCAGTACGTGGCACCAGTTCAGTACATGACAACAGCCCATTATGTGGCACTAGCTCAGTACGTGGCACCAGTTCAGTACATGACAACAGCCCATTATGTGGCACTAGCTCAGTACATGGCACCAGCTCAGTACATGACAGCAGCCCATTATGTGGCACTAGCTCAGTACATGGCACCAGCTCAGTACATGACAACAGCCCATTATGTGGCACTAGCTCAGTACACGGCACCAGCTTAGAACATGACAAGAGCCCATTATGTGGCACTAGCTCAGTATGCGGCACCAGCTTAGTATGTGACAACAGCCCATTATGTGGCACTAGCTGAGTACGCGGCACCAGCTCAGTACATGACAACAGCCTATTATGTGGCACTAGTCCAGTACGTGGCACCAGGTCAGTACATGACAACAGCCCATTATGTGGCACCAGCTCAGTACATGACAACAGCTCAGTACATGACATCAGCTCAGTACATGACAACAGCCCATTATGTGGCATCAGCTCAGTACATGACAACAGCCTATTATGTGGCACTAGCTCAGTACGCGGCACCAGCTCAGTACATGACAACAGCCCATTATGTGGCACTAGCTCTGTACGTGGCACCAGCTCAGTACATGACAACAGCCCATTATGTGGCACTAGCTCAGCACGTGGCACCAACTTAGTACATGACAACAGCCCATTATGTGGCACTAGCTCAGTACGCGGCACCAGCTTAGTACATGACACAGCCCATTATGTGGCACTAGCTCAGTACGCGGCACCAGCTCAGTACATGACAACAGCCCATTATGTGGCACTAGCTCAGTACGCAGCACCAGCTTAGTACATGACAACAGCCCATTATGTGGCACTAGCTCAGTACGTGGCACCAGCTTAGTACATGACAACAACCCATTATGTGGCACTAGCTCAGTACATGGCACCAGCTTAGTACATGACAAAAGCCCATTATGTGGCACTAGCTCAGTACGCGGCCCCAGCTCAGTAAGGAGCACCAGGTCAGTATGCGGCACCAGCTTAGTACATGGCAACAGCCCATTATGTGGCACTAGCTCAGAACATGGCACCAGCTTAGTACATTACAACAGCCCATTATGTGGCACTAGCTCAGTACGCGGCATCAGCTTAGTACATGACAACAGTCCATTATGTGGCTCTAGCTCAGTACGCGGCACCAGCTTAGTACATGACAATAGCCCATTATGTGGCACTAGCTCAGTACGTGGCACCAGCTTAGTACATGACAACAGCCCATTATGTGGCACTAGCTCAGTACGTGGCACCAGCTTAGTACATGACAACAGCCCATTATGTGGAACTAGCTCAGTACATGGCACCAGCTCAGTACATGACAACAGTCTATTATGTGGCACTAGCTCAGTACACGGCACCAGCTCAGTACATGACAACAGCCCATTATGTGGCACTAGCTCAGTACACGGCACCAGCTTAGTACATGACAATAGCCCATTATGTGGCACTAGCTCAGTACGCGGCACCAGCTTAGTATGTGACAACAGCCCATTATGTGGCACTAGTCCAGTACGCGGCACCAGGTCAGTACATGACAACAGCCCATTATGTGGCACTAGCTCAGTACGCGGCACCAGCTCAGTACATGACAACAGCCCATTATGTGGCACCAGCTCAGTACATGACAACAGCTCAGAACATGACAACAGCCCATTATGTGGCACCAGCTCAGTACATGACAACTGCCAATTATGTGGCACTAGCTCAGTATGCGGCACCAGCTCAGTATATGACAACAGCCCATTATGTGGCACTAGCTCAGTACGTGGCACCAGCTCAGTACATGACAACAGCCCATTATGTGGCACTAGCTCAGTACGTGGCACCAGCTTAGTACATGACAACAGCCCATTATGTGGCACTAGCTCAGTACGCGGCACCAGGTCAGTACTTGACAACAGCCCATTATGTGGCACTAGCTCAGTAAGCGGTACCAAGTCAGTACATGACAACAGCCCATTATGTGGCACTAGCTCAGTACGCGGCAGCAGCTCAGTACATGACAACAGCCCATTATGTGGCACTAGCTCAGTACGTGGCACAAGCTCAGTACATGACAATAGCCCATTATGTCGCACTAGCTCAGTACATGACAACAGCCAATTATGTGGCACTAGCTCAGTACGTGGCACCAGCTCAGTACATGACAACAGCCCATTATGTGGCACTAGCTCAGTACGCGGCACCAGCTCAGTACAAGACAACAGCCGATTATGTGGCACTACCTCAGTACGTGGCACCAGCTTAGTACATGACAACAGCCCATTATGTGGCACTAGCTCAGTACGCGGCACCAGCTTAGTACATGACACAGCCCTTTATGTGGCACTAGCTCAGTACGCGGCACCAGCTCAGTACATGACAACAGCCCATTATGTGGCACTAGCTCAGTACGCAGCACCAACTTAGTACATGACAACAGCCCATTATGTGGCACTAGCTCAGTATGCGGCACCAGCTTAGTACATGACAACAGCCCATTATGTCGCACAAGCTCTGTACATGGCACCAGCTTAGTACATGACAACAGCCCTTTATGTGGCACTAGCTCAGTTCGTGGCACCAGCTTAGTACATGACAACAGCCCATTATGTGGCACTAGCTCAGTATGTGGCACCAGCTCAGTAAGGAGCACCAGGTCAGTATGTGGCACCAGCTTAGTATATGACAACAGCCCATTATGTGGCACTAGCTCAGTATGTGGCACCATCTTAGAACATGGCAACAGCCCATTATGTGGCACTAGCTCAGTACGTGGCAACAGCTTAGTACATGACAACAGCCCATTATGTGGCACTAGCTCAGTACGCGGCACCAGCTTAGTACATGACAACAGCCCATTATGTGGCACTAGCTCAGTACGCGGCACCAGCTTAGTACATGACAACAGCCCATTATGTGGCACTAGCTCAGTACGTGGCACCAGTTTGTACATGGCAACAGCCCATTATGTGGCACTAGCTCAGTACGTGGCACCAGCTTAGTACATGACAACAGCCCATTATGTGGCACTAGCTCAGTACGTGGCACCAGCTCAGTACATGACAACAGTCCATTATGTGGCACTAGCTCAGTACACGGCAACAGCTTAGTACATGACAACAGCCCATTATGAGGCACTAGCTCAGTATGCGGCACCAGCTTAGTACATGAAAACAGCCCATTATGAGGCACTAGCTCAGTATGCGGCACCAGCTTAGTACATGACAACAGCCCATTATGTGGCACTAGCTCAGTACGCGGTACCAGCTTAGTACATGACAATAGCCCATTATGTGGCACTAGCTCAGTACGCGGTACCAGCTTAGTATGTGACAACAGCCCATTATGTGGCACTAGCTCAGCACGCGGCACCAGCTTAGTACATAACAACAGCCCATTATGTTGCACTAGCTCAGTACGTGGCACCAGTTCAGTACATGACAACAGCCCATTATGTGGCACTAGCTCAGTACGTGGCACCAGTTCAGTACATGACAACAGCCCATTATGTGGCACTAGCTCAGTACATGGCACCAGCTCAGTACATGACAGCAGCCCATTATGTGGCACTAGCTCAGTACACGGCACCAGCTCAGTACATGACAACAGCCCATTATGTGGCACTAGCTCAGTACACGGCACCAGCTTAGAACATGACAAGAGCCCATTATGTGGCACTAGCTCAGTATGCGGCACCAGCTTAGTATGTGACAACAGCCCATTATGTGGCACTAGCTCAGTATGCGGCACCAGCTCAGTACATGACAACAGCCTATTATGTGGCACTAGTCCAGTACGTGGCACCAGGTCAGTACATGACAACAGCCCATTATGTGGCACCAGCTCAGTACATGACAACAGCTCAGTACATGACAACAGCCCATTATGTGGCATCAGCTCAGTACATGACAACAGCCTATTATGTGGCACTAGCTCAGTACGCGGCACCAGCTCAGTACATGACAACAGCCCATTATGTGGCACTAGCTCTGTACGCGGCACCAGCTCAGTACATGACAACAGCCCATTATGTGGCACTAGCTCAGCACGTGGCACCAACTTAGTACATGACAACAGCCCATTATGTGGCACTAGCTCAGTACGCGGCACCAGCTTAGTACATGACACAGCCCATTATGTGGCACTAGCTCAGTACGCGGCACCAGCTCAGTACATGACAACAGCCCATTATGTGGCACTAGCTCTGTACGCGGCACCAGCTTAGTACATGACAACAGCCCATTATGTGGCACTAGCTCAGTACATGGCACCAGCTTAGTACATGACAACAACCCATTATGTGGCACTAGCTCAGTACATGGCACCAGCTTAGTACATGACAAAAGCCCATTATGTGGCACTAGCTCAGTACGCGGCCCCAGCTCAGTAAGGAGCACCAGGTCAGTATGCGGCACCAGCTTAGTACATGGCAACAGCCCATTATGTGGCACTAGCTCAGTACATGGCACCAGCTTAGTACATTACAACAGCCCATTATGTGGCACTAGCTCAGTACGCGGCATCAGCTGAGTACATGACAACAGTCCATTATGTGGCTCTAGATCAGTACGCGGCACCAGCTTAGTACATGACAATAGCCCATTATGTGGCACTAGCTCAGTACGTGGCACCAGCTTAGTACATGACAACAGCCCATTATGTGGCACTAGCTCAGTACGTGGCACCAGCTTAGTACATGACAACAGCCCATTATGTGGAACTAGCTCAGTACATGGCACCAGCTCAGTACATGACAACAGTCTATTATGTGGCACTAGCTCAGTACACGGCACCAGCTCAGTACATGACAACAGCCCATTATGTGGCACTAGCTCAGTACACGGCACCAGCTTAGTACATGACAATAGCCCATTATGTGGCACTAGCTCAGTACGCGGCACCAGCTTAGTACATGACAATAGCCCATTATGTGGCACTAGCTCAGTACGCGGCACCAGCTTAGTATGTGACAACAGCCCATTATGTGGCACTAGCTCAGTACGCGGAACCAGCTCAGTACATGACAACAGCCCATTATGTGGCACTAGTCCAGTACGCGGCACCAGGTCAGTACATGACAACAGCCCATTATGTGGCACTAGCTCAGTACGCGGCACCAGCTCAGTACATGACAAGAGCCCATTATGTGGCACCAGCTCAGTACATGACAACAGCTCAGAACATGACAACAGCCCATTATGTGGCACCAGCTCAGTATATGACAACTGCCAATTATGTGGCACTAGCTCAGTATGCGGCACCAGCTCAGTACATGACAACAGCCCATTATGTGGCACCAGCTCAGTACATGACAACAGCCCATTATGTGGCACCAGCTCAGTACATGACAACAGCTCAGAACATGACAACAGCCCATTATGTGGCACCAGCTCACTACATGACAACTGCCAATTATGTGGCACTAGCTCAGTATGCGGCACCAGCTCAGTACATGACAACAGCCCATTATGTGGCACCAGCTCAGTACATGACAACAGCCCATTATGTAGCACCAACTTAGTACATGACAACAGCCCATTATGTGGCACTAGCTCAGTATGTGGCACCAGCTTAGTACATGACAACAGCCCTTTACGTGGCACTAGCTCAGTACATGGCACCAGCTTAGTACATGACAACAGCCCATTATGTGGCACTAGCTCAGTACGTGGCACCAGCTTAGTACATGACATCAACCCATTATGAGGCACTAGCTCAGTACATGGCACCAGCTTAGTACATGACAACAGCCCATTATGTGGCACTAGCTCAGTGCGCGGCACCAGCTCAGTAAGGAATACCAGGTCAGTATGCGGCACCAGCTTAGTACATGGCAACAGCTCATTATGTGGCACTAGCTCAGTACGCGGCATCAGCTTAGTACATGACAACAGTCCATTATGTGGCACTAGCTCAGTACATGGCACCAGCTCAGTACATGACAACAGTCCATTATGTGGAACTAGCTCAGTACATGAAAACAGCTCAGTACATGACAACAGCCCATTATGTGGCACTAGCTCAGTACGCGGCACCAGCTTAGTACATGACAACAGCCCATTATGTGGCACTAGCTCAGTACGCGGCACCAGCTCAGTACATGACAACAGCCAATTATGTGGCACTAGCTCAGTACGCGGCACCAGCTCAGTACATGACAACAGCCCATTATGTGGCACTAGCTCAGTATGCAGCACCAACTTAGTACATGACAACAGCCCATTATGTGGCACTAGCTCAGTATGTGGCACCAGCTTAGCACATGACAACAGCCAATTATGTGGCACTAGCTCAGTACGTGGCACCAGCTTAGTACATGACAACAACCCATTGTGTCACTAGCTCAGTACATGGCACCAGCTTAATACATGACAACAGCCCATTATGTGGCACTAGCTCAGTACGCGGCACCAGCTCAGTAAGGAGCACCAGGTCAGTATGCGGCACCAGCTTAGTACATGACAACAGCCCATTATGTGGCACTAGCTCCGTACGTGGCACCAGCGTAGTACATGGCAACAGCATATTATGTGGCACTAGCTCAGTACACGGCATCAGCTTAGAACATGACAACAAACCATTATGTGGCACTAGCTCAGTACGCGGCACCAGCTTAGTACATGACAACAGCCCTTTATTTGGCACTAGCTCAGTATGTGGCACCAGCTTAGTACATGACAACAGCCCATTATGTGGCACTAGCTCAGTACTTGGCACCAGCTTTGTACATGACAACAGCCCATTATGTGGAACTAGCTCAGTACATGGCACCAGCTCAGTACATGACAACAGTCCATTATGTGGCACTAGCTCAGTACACGGCACCAGCTCAGTACATGACAACAGCCCATTATGTGGCACTAGCTCTGTACACGGCACCAGCTTAGTACATGACAACAGCCCATTATGAGGCACTAGCTCAGTATGCGGCAGCAGCTTAGTACATGACAACAGCCCATTATGTGACACTAGCTCAGTACGCGGCACCAGCTCAGTAAGGAGCACCAGGTCAGTATGCGGCACCAGCTTAGTACATGACAACAGCCCATTATGTGGCACTAGCTCAATACGTGGCACCAGCGTAGTACATGGCAACAGCATATTATGTGGCACTAGCTCAGTACGCGGCATCAGCTTAGTACATGACAACAAACCATTATGTGGCACTAGCTCAGTACGCAGCACCAGCTTAGTACATGACAACAGCCCATTATGTGGCACTAGCTCAGTACGCGGCACCAGCTTAGTACATGACACAGCCCATTATGTGGCACTAGCTCAGTACGCGGCACCAGCTCAGTACATGACAACAGCCCATTATGTGGCACTAGGTCAGTACGGAGCACCAACTTATTACATGACAACAGCCCATTATGTGGCACTAGCTCAGTATGTGGCACCAGCTTAGTACATGACAACAGCTCATTATGTGGCACTAGCTCAGTACGTGGCACCAGCTTAGTACATCACAACAGCCCATTATGTGGCACTAGCTCAGTACGCGGCACCAGCTCAGTAAGGAGCACCTGGTCAGTATGCGGCACCAGCTTCGTACATGACAACAGCCCATTATGTGGCACTAGCTCAGTACGTGGCACCAGCTTAGTACATGACAACAGCCCATTATGTGGAACTAGCTCAGTACATGGCACCAGCTCAGTACATGACAACAGTCCATTATGTGGCACTAGCTCAGTACACGGCACCAGCTCAGTACATGACAACAGCCCATTATGTGGCACTAGCTCAGTACATGGTACCAGCTAAGTACATGACAACAGTCCATTATGTGGCACTAGCTCAGTACACGGCACCAGCTTAGTACATGACAACAGCCCATTATGAGGCACTAGCTCAGTATGCGGCACCAGCTTAGTACATGACAACAGCCCATTATGTGGCACTAGCTCAGTACGCGGCACCAGCTCAGTAAGGAGCACCAGGTCAGTATGCGGCACCAGCTTAGTACATGACAACAGCCCATTATGTGGCACTAGCTCAATACGTGGCACCAGCGTAGTACATGGCAACAGCATATTATCTGGCACTAGCTCAGTACGCGGCATCAGCTTAGTACATGACAACAAACCATTATGTGGCACTAGCTCAGTACGCAGCACCAGCTTAGTACATGACAACAGCCCATTATGTGGCACTAGCTCAGTACGCGGCACCAGCTTAGTACATGACACAGCCCATTATGTGGCACTAGCTCAGTACGCGGCACCAGCTCAGTACATGACAACAGCCCATTATGTGGCACTAGCTCAGTACGGAGCACCAACTTAGTACATGACAACAGCCCATTATGTGGCACCAGCTCAGTACATGACAACAGCTCAGAACATGACAACAGCCCATTATGTGGCACCAGCTCACTACATGACAACTGCCAATTATGTGGCACTAGCTCAGTATGCGGCACCAGCTCAGTACATGACAACAGCCCATTATGTGGCACCAGCTCAGTACATGACAACAGCCCATTATGTAGCACCAACTTAGTACATGACAACAGCCCATTATGTGGCACTAGCTCAGTATGTGGCACCAGCTTAGTACATGACAACAGCCCTTTACGTGGCACTAGCTCAGTACATGGCACCAGCTTAGTACATGACAACAGCCCATTATGTGGCACTAGCTCAGTACGTGGCACCAGCTTAGTACATGACATCAACCCATTATGAGGCACTAGCTCAGTACATGGCACCAGCTTAGTACATGACAACAGCCCATTATGTGGCACTAGCTCAGTGCGCGGCACCAGCTCAGTAAGGAATACCAGGTCAGTATGCGGCACCAGCTTAGTACATGGCAACAGCTCATTATGTGGCACTAGCTCAGTACGCGGCATCAGCTTAGTACATGACAACAGTCCATTATGTGGCACTAGCTCAGTACATGGCACCAGCTCAGTACATGACAACAGTCCATTATGTGGCACTAGCTCAGTACATGAAAACAGCTCAGTACATGACAACAGCCCATTATGTGGCACTAGCTCAGTACGCGGCACCAGCTTAGTACATGACAACAGCCCATTATGTGGCACTAGCTCAGTACGCGGCACCAGCTCAGTACATGACAACAGCCAATTATGTGGCACTAGCTCAGTACGCGGCACCAGCTCAGTACATGACAACAGCCCATTATGTGGCACTAGCTCAGTATGCAGCACCAACTTAGTACATGACAACAGCCCATTATGTGGCACTAGCTCAGTATGTGGCACCAGCTTAGCACATGACAACAGCCAATTATGTGGCACTAGCTCAGTACGTGGCACCAGCTTAGTACATGACAACAACCCATTGTGTCACTAGCTCAGTACATGGCACCAGCTTAATACATGACAACAGCCCATTATGTGGCACTAGCTCAGTACGCGGCACCAGCTCAGTAAGGAGCACCAGGTCAGTATGCGGCACCAGCTTAGTACATGACAACAGCCCATTATGTGGCACTAGCTCCGTACGTGGCACCAGCGTAGTACATGGCAACAGCATATTATGTGGCACTAGCTCAGTACACGGCATCAGCTTAGAACATGACAACAAACCATTATGTGGCACTAGCTCAGTACGCGGCACCAGCTTAGTACATGACAACAGCCCTTTATTTGGCACTAGCTCAGTATGTGGCACCAGCTTAGTACATGACAACAGCCCATTATGTGGCACTAGCTCAGTACTTGGCACCAGCTTTGTACATGACAACAGCCCATTATGTGGAACTAGCTCAGTACATGGCACCAGCTCAGTACATGACAACAGTCCATTATGTGGCACTAGCTCAGTACACGGCACCAGCTCAGTACATGACAACAGCCCATTATGTGGCACTAGCTCTGTACACGGCACCAGCTTAGTACATGACAACAGCCCATTATGAGGCACTAGCTCAGTATGCGGCAGCAGCTTAGTACATGACAACAGCCCATTATGTGACACTAGCTCAGTACGCGGCACCAGCTCAGTAAGGAGCACCAGGTCAGTATGCGGCACCAGCTTAGTACATGACAACAGCCCATTATGTGGCACTAGCTCAATACGTGGCACCAGCGTAGTACATGGCAACAGCATATTATGTGGCACTAGCTCAGTACGCGGCATCAGCTTAGTACATGACAACAAACCATTATGTGGCACTAGCTCAGTACGCAGCACCAGCTTAGTACATGACAACAGCCCATTATGTGGCACTAGCTCAGTACGCGGCACCAGCTTAGTACATGACACAGCCCATTATGTGGCACTAGCTCAGTACGCGGCACCAGCTCAGTACATGACAACAGCCCATTATGTGGCACTAGGTCAGTACGGAGCACCAACTTATTACATGACAACAGCCCATTATGTGGCACTAGCTCAGTATGTGGCACCAGCTTAGTACATGACAACAGCTCATTATGTGGCACTAGCTCAGTACGTGGCACCAGCTTAGTACATCACAACAGCCCATTATGTGGCACTAGCTCAGTACGCGGCACCAGCTCAGTAAGGAGCACCTGGTCAGTATGCGGCACCAGCTTCGTACATGACAACAGCCCATTATGTGGCACTAGCTCAGTACGTGGCACCAGCTTAGTACATGACAACAGCCCATTATGTGGAACTAGCTCAGTACATGGCACCAGCTCAGTACATGACAACAGTCCATTATGTGGCACTAGCTCAGTACACGGCACCAGCTCAGTACATGACAACAGCCCATTATGTGGCACTAGCTCAGTACATGGTACCAGCTAAGTACATGACAACAGTCCATTATGTGGCACTAGCTCAGTACACGGCACCAGCTTAGTACATGACAACAGCCCATTATGAGGCACTAGCTCAGTATGCGGCACCAGCTTAGTACATGACAACAGCCCATTATGTGGCACTAGCTCAGTACGCGGCACCAGCTCAGTAAGGAGCACCAGGTCAGTATGCGGCACCAGCTTAGTACATGACAACAGCCCATTATGTGGCACTAGCTCAATACGTGGCACCAGCGTAGTACATGGCAACAGCATATTATCTGGCACTAGCTCAGTACGCGGCATCAGCTTAGTACATGACAACAAACCATTATGTGGCACTAGCTCAGTACGCAGCACCAGCTTAGTACATGACAACAGCCCATTATGTGGCACTAGCTCAGTACGCGGCACCAGCTTAGTACATGACACAGCCCATTATGTGGCACTAGCTCAGTACGCGGCACCAGCTCAGTACATGACAACAGCCCATTATGTGGCACTAGCTCAGTACGGAGCACCAACTTAGTACATGACAACAGCCCATTATGTGGCACTAGCTCAGTACGTGGCACCAGCTTAGTACATCACAACAGCCCATTATGTGGCACTAGCTCAGTACGCGGCACCAGCTCAGTAAGGAGCACCAGGTCAGTATGCGGCACCAGCTTCGTACATGACAACAGCCCATTATGTGGCACTAGCTCAGTACGTGGCACCAGCTTAGTACATGACAACAGCCCATTATGTGGAACTAGCTCAGTACATGGCACCAGCTCAGTACATGACAACAGTCCATTATGTGGCACTAGCTCAGTACACGGCACCAGCTCAGTACATGACAACAGCCCATTATGTGGCACTAGCTCAGTACACGGCACCAGCTAAGTACATGACAACAGCCCATTATGAGGCACTAGCTCAGAATGCGGCACCAGCTTAGTACATGACAATAGCCCATTATGTGGCACTAGCTCAGTACGCGGCACCAGCTTAGTATGTGACAACAGCCCATTATGTGGCACTAGCTCAGTACGCGGCACCAGCTTAGTACATGACAACAGCCCATTATGTGGCACTAGCTCAGTACGTGGCACCAGCTTAGTACATGACAACAACCCATTATGTGGCACTAGCTCAGTACATGGCACCAGCTTAGTACATGACAAAAGCCCATTATGTGGCACTAGCTCAGTACGCGGCCCCAGCTCAGTAAGGAGCACCAGGTCAGTATGCGGCACCAGCTTAGTACATGGCAACAGCCCATTATGTGGCACTAGCTCAGTACATGGCACCAGCTTAGTACAATACAACAGCCCATTATGTGGCACTAGCTCAGTACGCGGCATCAGCTTAGTACATGACAACAGTCCATTATGTGGCACTAGCTCAGTACGCGGCACCAGCTTAGTACATGACAATAGCCCATTCTGTGGCACTAGCTCAGTACGTGGCACCAGCTTAGTACATGACAACAGCCCATTATGTGGCACTAGCTCAGTACGTGGCACCAGCTTAGTACATGACAACAGCCCATTATGTGGAACTAGCTCAGTACATGGCACCAGCTCAGTACATGACAACAGCCCATTATGTGGCACTAGCTCAGTACGGAGCACCAACTTAGTACATGACAACAGCCCATTATGTGGCACTAGCTCAGTACGTGGCACCAGCTTAGTACATCACAACAGCCCATTATGTGGCACTAGCTCAGTACGCGGCACCAGCTCAGTAAGGAGCACCAGGTCAGTATGCGGCACCAGCTTCGTACATGACAACAGCCCATTATGTGGCACTAGCTCAGTACGTGGCACCAGCTTAGTACATGACAACAGCCCATTATGTGGAACTAGCTCAGTACATGGCACCAGCTCAGTACATGACAACAGTCCATTATGTGGCACTAGCTCAGTACACGGCACCAGCTCAGTACATGACAACAGCCCATTATGTGGCACTAGCTCAGTACACGGCACCAGCTTAGTATGTGACAACAGCCCATTATGTGGGACTAGCTCAGTACATGGCACCAGCTCAGTACATGACAACAGTCCATTATGTGGAACTAGCTCAGTACATGGCACCAGCTCAGTACATGACACCAGTCCATTATGTGGCACTAGCTCAGTACACGGCACCAGCTCAGTACATGACAACAGTCCATTATGTGGAACTAGCTCAGTACATGGCACCAGCTCAGTACATGACAACAGTCCATTATGTGGCACTAGCTCAGTACACGGCACCAGCTCAGTACATGACAATAGCCCATTATGTGGCACTAGCTCAGTACGCGGCACCAACTTAGTACATGACAACAGCCCATTATGTGGCACTAGCTCAGTACGCGGCACCAGCTTAGTACATGACACAGCCCATTATGTGGCACTAGCTCAGTACGCGGCACCAGCTCAGTACATGACAACAGCCCATTATGTGGCACTAGCTCAGTACGCGGCACCAGCTTAGTACATGACAACAGCCCATTATGTGGCACTAGCTCAGTACGTGGCACCAGCTTAGTACATGACAACAACCCATTATGTGGCACTAGCTCAGTACATGGCACCAGCTTAGTACATGACAAAAGCCCATTATGTGGCACTAGCTCAGTACGCGGACCCAGCTCCGTAAGGAGCACCAGGTCAGTATGCGGCACCAGCTTAGTACATGGCAACAGCCCATTATGTGGCACTAGCTCAGTACATGGCACCAGCTTAGTACATTACAACAGCCCATTATGTGGCACTAGCTCAGTACGCGGCATCAGCTTAGTACATGACAACAGTCCATTATGTGGCACTAGCTCAGTACGCGGCACCAGCTTAGTACATGACAATAGCCCATTCTGTGGCACTAGCTCAGTACGTGGCACCAGCTTAGTACATGACAACAGCCCATTATGTGGCACTAGCTCAGTACGTGGCACCAGCTTAGTACATGACAACAGCCCATTATGTGGAACTAGCTCAGTACATGGCACCAGCTCAGTACATGACAACAGTCTATTATGTGGCACTAGCTCAGTACACGGCACCAGCTCAGTACATGACAACAGCCCATTATGTGGCACCAGCTTAGTACATGACAATAGCCCAATATGTGGCACTAGCTCAGTATGCAGCACCAGCTTAGTACATGACAATAGCCCATTATGTGGCACTAGCTCAGTACGCGGCACCAGCTTAGTATGTGACAACAGCCCATTATGTGGCACTAGCTCAGTACGCGGAACCAGCTCAGTACATGACAACAGCCCATTATGTGGCACTAGTCTAGTACGCGGCACCAGGTCAGTACATGACAACAGCCCATTATGTGGCACTAGCTCAGTACGCGGCACCAGCTCAGTACATGACAACAGCCCATTATGTGGCACCAGCTCAGTACATGACAACAGCTCAGAACATGACAACAGCCCATTATGTGGCACTAGCTCAGTACATGACAACTGCCAATTATGTGGCACTAGCTCAGTATGCGGCACCATCTCAGTATATGACAACAGCCCATTATGTGGCACTAGCTCAGTACGCGGCACCAGCTCAGTACATGACAACAGCCCATTATGTGGCACTAGCTCAGTACGTGGCACCAGCTTAGTACATGACAACAGCCCATTATGTGGCACTAGCTCAGTACGCGGCACCAGCTTAGTACATGACACAGCCCATTATGTGGCACCAGCTCAGTACATGACAACAGCCCATTATGTGGCACTAGCTCAGTACGCAGCACCAACTTAGTACATGACAACAGCCCATTATGTGGCACTAGCTCAGTATGTGGCACCAGCTTAGTACATGACAACAGCCCTTTACGTGGCACTAGCTCAGTACATGGCACCAGCTTAGTACATGACAACAGCCCATTATGTGGCACTAGCTCAGTACGTGGCACCAGCTTAGTACATGGCAACAGCTCATTATGTGGCACTAGCTCAGTACGCGGCATCAGCTTAGTACATGACAACAGTCCATTATGTGGCACTAGCTCAGTACATATCACCAGCTCAGTACATGACAACAGTCCATTATGTGGCACTAGCTCAGTACATGACAACAGCTCAGTACATGACAACAGTCCATTATGTGGCACTAGCTCTGTACACGGCACCAGCTTAGTACATGACAACAGCCCATTATGAGGCACTAGCTCAGTATGCGGCACCAGCTTAGTACATGACAACAGCCCATTATGTGGCACTAGCTCAGTACGCGGCACCAGCTCAGTAAGGAGCACCAGGTCAGTATGCGGCACCAGCTTAGTACATGACAACAGCCCATTATGTGGCACTAGCTCAATACGTGGCACCAGCGTAGTACATGGCAACAGCATATTATCTGGCACTAGCTCAGTACGCGGCATCAGCTTAGTACATGACAACAAACCATTATGTGGCACTAGCTCAGTACGCAGCACCAGCTTAGTACATGACAACAGCCCATTATGTGGCACTAGCTCAGTACGCGGCACCAGCTTAGTACATAACACAGCCCATTATGTGGCACTAGCTCAGTACGCGGCACCAGCTCAGTACATGTCAACAGCCCATTATGTGGCACTAGCTCAGTACGGAGCACCAACTTAGTACATGACAACAGCCCATTATGTGGCACTAGCTCAGTACGTGGCACCAGCTTAGTACATCACAACAGCCCATTATGTGGCACTAGCTCAGTACGCGGCACCAGCTCAGTAAGGAGCACCAGGTCAGTATGCGGCACCAGCTTCGTACATGACAACAGCCCATTATGTGGCACTAGCTCAGTACGTGGCACCAGCTTAGTACATGACAACAGCCCATTATGTGGAACTAGCTCAGTACATGGCACCAGCTCAGTACATGACAACAGTCCATTATGTGGCACTAGCTCAGTACACGGCACCAGCTCAGTACATGACAACAGCCCATTATGTGGCACTAGCTCAGTACACGGCACCAGCTAAGTACATGACAACAGCCCATTATGAGGCACTAGCTCAGAATGCGGCACCAGCTTAGTACACGACAATAGCCCATTATGTGGCACTAGCTCAGTACGCGGCACCAGCTCAGTACATGACAACAGTCCATTATGTGGAACTAGCTCAGTACATGGCACCAGCTCAGTACATGACAACAGTCCATTATGTGGCACTAGCTCAGTACACGGCACCAGCTCAGTACATGACAACAGTCCATTATGTGGAACTAGCTCAGTACATGGCACCAGCTCAGTACATGACAACAGTCCATTATGTGGAACTAGCTCAGTACATGGCACCAGCTCAGTACATGACAACAGTCCATTATGTGGCACTAGCTCAGTACACGGCACCAGCTCAGTACATGACAACAGTCCATTATGTGGAACTAGCTCAGTACATGGCACCAGCTCAGTACATGACAACAGTCCATTATGTGGCACTAGCTCAGTACACGGCACCAGCTCAGTACATGACAATAGCCCATTATGTGGCACTAGCTCAGTACGCGGCACCAACTTAGTACATGACAACAGCCCATTATGTGGCACTAGCTCAGTACGCGGCACCAGCTTAGTACATGACACAGCCCATTATGTGGCACTAGCTCAGTACGCGGCACCAGCTCAGTACATGACAACAGCCCATTATGTGGCACTAGCTCAGTACGCGGCACCAGCTTAGTACATGACAACAGCCCATTATGTGGCACTAGCTCAGTACGTGGCACCAGCTTAGTACATGACAACAACCCATTATGTGGCACTAGCTCAGTACATGGCACCAGCTTAGTACATGACAAAAGCCCATTATGTGGCACTAGCTCAGTACGCGGCCCCAGCTCAGTAAGGAGCACCAGGTCAGTATGCGGCACCAGCTTAGTACATGGCAACAGCCCATTATGTGGCACTAGCTCAGTACGCGGCATCAGCTTAGTACATGACAACTGCCAATTATGTGGCACTAGCTCAGTACGCGGCACCAGCTCAGGATATGACAACAGCCCATTATGTGGCACTAGCTCAGTACGTGGCACCAGCTTAGTACATCACAACAGCCCATTATGTGGCACTAGCTCAGTACGTGGCACCAGCTTAGTACATGACAACAGCCCATTATGTGGAACTAGCTCAGTACATGGCACCAGCTCAGTACATGACAACAGTCTATTATGTGGCACTAGCTCAGTACACGGCACCAGCTCAGTACATGACAACAGCCCATTATGTGGCACTAGCTCAGTACACGGCACCAGCTTAGTACATGACAATAGCCCAATATGTGGCACTAGCTCAGTACGCGGCACCAGCTTAGTATGTGACAACAGCCCATTATGTGGCACTAGCTCAGTATGTGGAACCAGCTCAGTACATGACAACAGCCCATTATGTGGCACTAGTCCAGTACGCGGCACCAGGTCAGTACATGACAACAGCCCATTATGTGGCACTAGCTCAGTACGCGGCACCAGCTCAGTACATGACAACAGCCCATTATGTGGCACCAGCTCAGTACATGACAACAGCTCAGAACATGACAACAGCCCATTATGTGGCACTAGCTCAGTACATGACAACTGCCAATTATGTGGCACTAGCTCAGTATGCGGCACCAGCTCAGTATATGACAACAGCCCATTATGTGGCACTAGCTCAGTACGCGGCACCAGCTCAGTACATGACAACAGCCCATTATGTGGCACTAGCTCAGTACGTGGCACCAGCTTAGTACATGACAACAGCCCATTATGTGGCACTAGCTCAGTACGCGGCACCAGCTTAGTACATGACACAGCCCATTATGTGGCACCAGCTCAGTACATGACAACAGCCCATTATGTGGCACTAGCTCAGTACGCAGCACCAACTTAGTACATGACAACAGCCCATTATGTGGCACTAGCTCAGTATGTGGCACCAGCTTAGTACATGACAACAGCCCTTTACGTGGCACTAGCTCAGTACATGGCACCAGCTTAGTACATGACAACAGCCCATTATGTGGCACTAGTTCAGTACGTGGCACCAGCTTAGTACATGACAACAAACCATTATGAGGCACTAGCTCAGTACATGGCACTAGCTTAGTACATGACAACAGCCCATTATGTGGCACTAGCTCAGTACGCGGCACCAGCTCAGTAAGGAGCACCAGGTCAGTATGCGGCACCAGCTTAGTACATGACAACAGCCCATTATGTGGCACTAGCTCAGTACGTGGCACCAGCTTAGTACATGGCAACAGCTCATTATGTGGCACTAGCTCAGTACGCGGGATCAGCTTAGTACATGACAACAGTCCATTATGTGGCACTAGCTCAGTACATATCACCAGCTCAGTACATGACAACAGTCCATTATGTGGCACTAGCTCAGTACATGAGAACAGCTCAGTACATGACAACAGCCCATTATTTGGCACTAGCTCAGTACGCGGCACCAGCTTAGTACATGACAACAGCCCATTATGTGGCACTAGCTCAGTACGCGGCACCAGCTCAGTACATGACAACAGCCAATTATGTGGCACTAGCTCAGTACGCGGCACCAGCTCAGTACATGACAACAGCCCATTATGTGGCACTAGCTCAGTATGCAGCACCAGCTTAGCACATGACAACAGCCCATTATGTGGCACTAGCTCAGTACGTGGCACCAGCTTACTACATGACAATAACCCATTGTGTGTCACTAGCTCAGTACATGGCACCAGCTTAATACATGACAACAGCCCATTATGTGGCACTAGCTCAGTACGCGGCACCAGCTCAGTAAGGAGCACCAGGTCAGTATGCGGCACCAGCTTAGTACATGACAACAGCCCATTATGTGGCACTAGCTCAGTACGTGGCACCAGCGTAGTACATGGCAACAGCATATTATGTGGCACTAGCTCAGTACGCGGCATCAGCTTAGTACATGACAACAAACCATTATGTGGCACTAGCTCAGTACGCGGCACCAGCTTAGTACATGACAACAGCCCTTTATGTGGCACTAGCTCAGTATGTGGCACCAGCTTAGTACATGACAACAGCCCATTATGTGGCACTAGCTCAGTACTTGGCACCAGCTTAGTACATGACAACAGCCCATTATGTGGAACTAGCTCAGTACATGGCACCAGCTCAGTACATGACAACAGTCCATTATGTGGCACTAGCTCAGTACACGGCACCAGCTCAGTACATGACAACAGCCCATTATGTGGCACTAGCTCTGTACACGGCACCAGCTTAGTACATGACAACAGCCCATTATGAGGCACTAGCTCAGTATGCGGCACCAGCTTAGTACATGACAACAGCCCATTATGTGGCACTAGCTCAGTACGCGGCACCAGCTCAGTAAGGAGCACCAGGTCAGTATGCGGCACCAGCTTAGTACATGACAACAGCCCATTATGTGGCACTAGCTCAATACGTGGCACCAGCGTAGTACATGGCAACAGCATATTATGTGGCACTAGCTCAGTACGCAGCACCAGCTTAGTACATGACAACAGCCCATTATGTGGCACTAGCTCAGTACGCGGCACCAGCTTAGTACATGACACAGCCCATTATGTGGCACTAGCTCAGTACGCGGCACCAGCTCAGTACATGACAACAGCCCATTATGTGGCACTAGCTCAGTACGGAGCACCAACTTAGTACATGACAACAGCCCATTATGTGGCACTAGCTCAGTATGTGGCACCAGCTTAGTACATGAGAACAGCTCATTATGTGGCACTAGCTCAGTACGTGGCACCAGCTTAGTACATCACAACAGCCCATTATGTGGCACTAGCTCAGTACGCGGCACCAGATCAGTAAGGAGCACCAGGTCAGTATGTGGCACCAGCTTCGTACATGACAACAGCCCATTATGTGGCACTAGCTCAGTACGTGGCACCAGCTTAGTACATGACAACAGCCCATTATGTGGCACTAGCTCAGTACATGGCACCAGCTCAGTACATGACAACAGTCCATTATGTGGAACTAGCTCAGTACATGGCACCAGCTCAGTACATGACAACAGTCCATTATGTGGCACTAGCTCAGTACGCGGCACCAGATCAGTAAGGAGCACCAGGTCAGTATGCGCACCAGCTTCGTACATGACAACAGCCCATTATGTGGCGCTAGCTCAGTACGTGGCACCAGCTTAGTACATGACAACAGCCCATTATGTGGCACTAGCTCAGTACATGGCACCAGCTCAGTACATGACAACAGTCCATTATGTGGAACTAGCTCAGTACATGGCACCAGCTCAGTACATGACAACAGTCCATTATGTGGCACTAGCTCAGTACATGGCACCAGCTCAGTACATGACAATAGCCCATTATGTGGCACTAGCTCAGTACGCGGCACCA
This sequence comes from Taudactylus pleione, assembly GCA_031769625.1. NCBI lineage: Eukaryota > Metazoa > Chordata > Amphibia > Anura > Myobatrachidae > Taudactylus > Taudactylus pleione. Next base: position 406,749 of record JAUIMM010000011.1, read on the forward strand.
GCTTAGTATGTGACAACAGCCCATTATGTGGCACTAGCTCAGTACGTGGCACCAGCTTAGTACATGACAACAGCCCATTATGTGGCACTAGCTCAGTACGTGGCACCAGCTCAGTAAGGAGCAACAGGTCAGTATGCGGCACCAGCTTAGTACATGACAACAGCCCATTATGTGGCACTAGCTTAGTATGTGGCACCATCTTAGTACATGGCAACAGCCCATTATGTGGCACTAGCTCAGTACGTGGCACCAGCTTAGTACATGACAACAGCCCATTATGTGGCACTAGCTCAGTACGTGGCACCAGCTTAGTACATGACAACAGCCCATTATGTGGCACTAGCTCAGTACGCGGCACCAGTTTGTACATGGCAACAGCCCATTATGTGGCACTAGCTCAGTACGTGGCACCAGCTTAGTACATGACAACAGCCCATTATGTGGCACTAGCTCAGGACGTGGCACCAGCTCAGTACATGACAACAGTCCATTATGTGGCACTAGCTCAGTACACGGCACCAGCTTAGTACATGACAACAGCCCATTATGAGGCACTAGCTCAGTATGCGGCACCAGCTTAGTACATGACAACAGCCCATTATGAGGCACTAGCTCAGTATGCGGCACCAGCTTAGTACATGACAATAGCCCATTATGTGGCACTAGCTCAGTACGCGGTACCAGCTTAGTATGTGACAACAGCCCATTATGTGGCACTAGCTCAGTACATGGCACCAGCTTAGTACATGACAACAGCCCATTATGTGGCACTAGCTCAGCACGCGGCACCAGCTTAGTACATAACAACAGCCCATTATGTGGCACTAGCTCAGTACGTGGCACCAGTTCAGTACATGACAACAGCCCATTATGTGGCACTAGCTCAGTCCATGGCACCAGCTCAGTACATTACAGCAGCCCATTATGTGGCACTAGCTCAGTACACGGCACCAGCTCAGTACATGACAACAGCCCATTATGTGGCACTAGCTCAGTACACGGCACCAGCTTAGAACATGACAACAGCCCATTATGTGGCACTAGCTCAGTACACGGCACCAGCTTAGAACATGACAACAGCCCATTATGTGGCACTAGCTCAGTATGCGGCACCAGCTTAGTATGTGACAACAGCCCATTATGTGGCACAAGCTCAGTACGCGGCACCAGCTCAGTACATGACAACAGCCCATTATGTGGCACTAGTCCAGTACGTGGCACCAGGTCAGTACATGACAACAGTCCATTATGTGGCACCAGCTCAGTACATGACAACAGCTCAGTACATGACAACAGCTCAGTACATGACAACAGCCCATTATGTGGCACCAGCTCAGTACATGACAACTGCCAATTATGTAGCACTAGCTCAGTACGCGGCACCAGCTCAGGATATGACAACAGCCCATTATGTGGCACTAGCTCAGTACGTGACACCAGCTCAGTACATGACAACAGCCCATTATGTGGCACTATCTCAGTACGTGGCACCAGCTCAGTAGATGACAACAGCCCATTATGTGGCACCAGCTCAGCACGCGGCACCAGCTTAGTACATGACAACAGCCCATTATGTGGCACTAGCTCAGTACATGGCACCAGCTCAGTACATGACAACAGTCCATTATGTGGAACTAGCTCAGTACATGGCACCAGCTCAGTACATGACAACAGTCCATTATGTGGCACTAGCTCAGTACGCGGCACCAGATCAGTAAGGAGCACCAGGTCAGTATGCGCACCAGCTTCGTACATGACAACAGCCCATTATGTGGCGCTAGCTCAGTACGTGGCACCAGCTTAGTACATGACAACAGCCCATTATGTGGCACTAGCTCAGTACATGGCACCAGCTCAGTACACGACAACAGTCCATTATGTGGAACTAGCTCAGTACATGGCACCAGCTCAGTACATGACAACAGTCCATTATGTGGCACTAGCTCAGTACATGGCACCAGCTCAGTACATGACAATAGCCCATTATGTGGCACTAGCTCAGTACGCGGCACCAGCTTAGTATGTGACAACAGCCTATTATGTGGCACTAGCTCAGTACGTGGCACCAGCTTAGTACATGACAACAGCCCATTATGTGGCACTAGCTCAGTACGTGGCACAAGCTCAGTAAGGAGCACCAGGTCAGTATGCGGCACCAGCTTAGTACATGGCAACAGTCCATTATGTGGCACTAGCTCAGTACGTGGCACCAGCTTAGTAAATGACAACAGCCCATTATGTGGCACTAGCTCAGTACGTGGCACCAGCTTAGTACATGACAACAGCCCATTATGTGGCACTAGCTCAGTACGTGGCACCAGCTTATTACATGACAACAGCCCATTATGTGGAACTAGCTCAGTACATGGCACCAGCTCAGTACATGACAACAGTCTATTATGTGGCACTAGCTCAGTACACGGCACCAGCTCAGTACATGACAACAGCCCATTATGTGGCACTAGCTCAGTACACGGCACCAGCTTAGTACATGACAACAGCCCATTATGAGGCACTAGCTCAGTATGCGGCACCAGCTTAGTACATGACAATAGCCCATTATGTGGCACTAGCTCAGTACGCGGCTCCAGCTTAGTACATGACAATAGCCCATTATGTGGCACTAGCTCAGTACGTGGCACCAGTTTAGTATGTGACAACAGCCCATTATGTGGCACTAGCTCAGTACGCGGCACCAGCTCAGTACATGACAACAGCCCATTATTTGGCACTAGCTCAGTACGCGGCACCAGCTCAGTACATGACAACAACCCATTATGTGGCACCAGCTCAGTACATGACAACAGCTCAGTACATGACAACAGCCCATTATGTGGCACCAGCTCAGTACATGACAACTGCCAATTATGTGGCACTAGCTCAGTACGCGGCACCAGCTCAGGATATGACAACAGCCCATTATGTGGCACTAGCTCAGTACGTGACACCAGCTCAGTACATGACAACAGCCCACTATGTGGCACTAGCTCAGTACGTGGCACCAGCTCAGTACATGACAACAGCCCATTATGTGGCACCAGCTCAGCACGCGGCACCAGCTTAGTACATGACAACAGCCCATTATGTGGCACTAGCTCAGTACGTGGCACCAGCTTAGTACATGACAACAACCCTTTATGTGGCACTAGCTCAGTACATGGCACCAGCTAAGTACATGACAACAGCCCATTATGTGGCACTAGCTCAGTACGCGGCCCCAGCTCAGTAAGGAGCACCAGGTCAGTATGCGGCACCAGCTTAGTACATGGCAACAGTCCATTATGTGGCACTAGCTCAGTACGTGGCACCAGCTTAGTAAATGACAACAGCCCATTATGTGGCACTAGCTCAGTACGTGGCACCAGCTTAGTACATGACAACAGCCCATTATGTGGCACTAGCTCAGTACGTGGCACCAGCTTAGTACATGACAACAGCCCATTATGTGGAACTAGCTCAGTACATGGCACCAGCTCAGTACATGACAACAGTCTATTATGTGGCACTAGCTCAGTACACGGCACCAGCTCAGTACATGACAACAGCCCATTATGTGGCACTAGCTCAGTACACGGCACCAGCTTAGTACATGACAACAGCCCATTATGAGGCACTAGCTCAGTATGCGGCACCAGCTTAGTACATGACAATAGCCCATTATGTGGCACTAGCTCAGTACGCGGCTCCAGCTTAGTACATGACAATAGCCCATTATGTGGCACTAGCTCAGTACGTGGCACCAGCTTAGTATGTGACAACAGCCCATTATGTGGCACTAGCTTAGTACGCGGCACCAGCTCAGTACATGACAACAGCCCATTATTTGGCACTAGCTCAGTACGCGGCACCAGCTCAGTACATGACAACAACCCATTATGTGGCACCAGCTCAGTACATGACAACAGCTCAGTACATGACAACAGCCCATTATGTGGCACCAGCTCAGTACATGACAACTGCCAATTATGTGGCACTAGCTCAGTACGCGGCACCAGCTCAGGATATGACAACAGCCCATTATGTGGCACTAGCTCAGTACGTGACACCAGCTCAGTACATGACAACAGCCCATTATGTGGCACTAGCTCAGTACGTGGCACCAGCTTAGTACATGACAACAGCCCATTATGTGGCACTAGCTCAGTACGTGGCACCAGCTTAGTACATGACAACAGCCCATTATGTGGCACTAGCTCAGTACGCGGCACCAGCTTAGTACATGACACAGCCCATTATGTGGCACTAGCTCAGTACGCGGCACCAGCTCAGTACATGACAACAGCCCATTATGTGGCACTAGCTCAGTATGCAGCACCAACTTAGCACATGACAACAGCCCATTATGTGGCACTAGCTCAGTACGCGGCACCAGCTCAGTACATGACAACAGCCCATTATGTGGCACTAGCTCAGTATGCAGCACCAACTTAGTACATGACAACAGCCCATTATGTGGCACTAGCTCAGTATGTGGCACCAGCTTAGTACATGACAACAACCCATTATGAGGCACTAGCTCAGTACATGGCACCAGCTTAGTACATGACAACAGCCCATTATGTGGCACTAGCTCAGTACGCGGCTCCAGCTCAGTAAGGAGCACCAGGTCAGTATGCGGCACCAGCTTAGTACATGACAACAGCCCATTATGTGGCACTAGCTCAGTAAGTGGCACCAGCTTAGTACATGGCAACAGCACATTATGTGGCACTAGCTCAGTACGCGGCATCAGCTTAGTACATGACAACAGTCCATTATGTGGCACTAGCTCAGTACATGGCACCAGCTCAGTACATGACAACAGTCCATTATGTGGCACTAGCTCAGTACATGACAACAGATCAGTACATGACAACAGCCCATTATGTGGCACCAGCTCAGTACATGACAACAGCCAATTATGTGGCACTAGCTCAGTACGCGGCACCAGCTCAGTACATGACAACAGCCCATTATGTGGCACTAGCTCAGTACATGGCACCAGCTCAGTACATGACAACAGCCCATTATGTGGCACTAGCTCAGTACGTGGCACCAGCTTAGTACATGACAACAGCCCATTATGTGGCACTAGCTCAGTACGCGGCACCAGCTTAGTACATGACACAGCTCATTATGTGGCACTAGCTCAGTACGCGGCACCAGCTCAGTACATGACAACAGCCCATTATGTGGCACTAGCTCAGTATGTGGCACCAGCTTAGTACATGACAACAGCCCATTATTTGGAACTAGCTCAGTACAAGGCACCAGCTCAGTACATGACAACAGTCCATTATGTGGCACTAGCTCAGTACGTGGCACCAGCTTAGTACATGACAACAGCCCATTATGTGGCACTAGCTCAGTACGTGGCACCAGCTTAGTACATGACAACAACCCATTATGTGGCACTAGCTCAGTACATGGCACCAGCTTAGTACATGACAACAGCCCATTATTTGGCACTAGCTCAGTACGCGGCACCAGCTCAGTAAGGAGCACCAGGTCAGTATGCGGCACCAGCTTAGTACATGACAACAGCCCATTATGTGGCACTAGCTCAGTACGCGGCACCAGCGTAGTACATGGCAACAGCATATTATGTGGCACTAGCTCAGTACGCGGCATCAGCTTAGTACATGACAACAAACCATTATGTGGCACTAGCTCAGTACGCGGCACCAGCTTAGTACATGACAACAGCCCACTATGTGGCACTAGCTCAGTATGTGGCACCAGCTTAGTACATGACAACAGCCCATTATGTGGCACTAGCTCAGTACGTGGCACCAGCTTAGTACATGACAACAGCCCATTATGTGGAACTAGCTCAGTACATGGCACCAGCTCAGTACATGACAACAGTCCATTATGTGGCACTAGCTCAGTACACGGCACCAGCTCAGTACATGACAACAGCCCATTATGTGGCACTAGCTCTGTACACGGCACCAGCTTAGTACATGACAACAGCCCATTATGAGGCACTAGCTCAGTATGCGGCACCAGCATAGTACATGACAACAGCCCATTATGTGGCACTAGCTCAGTACGCGGCACCAGCTCAGTAAGGAGCACCAGGTCAGTATGCGGCACCAGCTTAGTATATGACAACAGCCTATTATGTGGCACTAGCTCAGTACGCGGCACCAGCGTAGTACATGGCAACAGCATATTATGTGGCACTAGCTCAGTACGCGGCATCAGCTTAGTACATGACAACAAACCATTATGTGGCACTAACTCAGTATGTGGCACCAGCTTAGTACATGACACAGCCCATTATGTGGCACTAGCTCAGTACGCGGCACCAGCTTAGTACATGACACAGCCCATTATGTGGCACTAGCTCAGTACGCGGCACCAGCTCAGTACATGACAACAGCCCATTATGTGGCACTAGCTCAGTATGCAGCACCAACTTAGTACATGACAACAGCCCATTATGTGGCACTAGCTCAGTATGCAGCACCAACTTAGTACATGACAACAGCCCATTATGTGGCACTAGCTCAGTATGTGGCACCAGCTTAGTACATGACAACAGCCCATTATGTGGCACTAGCTCAGTACGTGGCACCAGCTTAGTACATGACAACAGCCCATTATGTGGCACTAGCTCAGTACGTGGCACCAGCTTAGTACATGACAACAACCCATTATGTGGCACTAGCTCAGTACATGGCACCAGCTTAGTACATGACAACAGCCCATTATGTGGCACTAGCTCAGTACGCGGCACCAGCTCAGTAAGGAGCACCAGGTCAGTATGCGGCACCAGCTTAGTACATGACAACAGCCCATTATGTGGCACTAGCTCAGTACGCGGCACCAGCGTAGTACATGGCAACAGCATATTATGTGGCACTAGCTCAGTACGCGGCATCAGCTTAGTACATGACAACAAACCATTATGTGGCACTAGCTCAGTACGCGGCACCAGCTTAGTACATGACAACAGCCCACTATGTGGCACTAGCTCAGTATGTGGCACCAGCTTAGTACATGACAACAGCCCATTATGTGGCACTAGCTCAGTACGTGGCACCAGCTTAGTACATGACAACAGCCCATTATGTGGCACTAGCTCAGTACACGGCACCAGCTCAGTACATGACAACAGCCCATTATGTGGCACTAGCTCTGTACACGGCACCAGCTTAGTACATGACAACAGCCCATTATGAGGCACTAGCTCAGTATGCGGCACCAGCATAGTACATGACAACAGCCCATTATGTGGAACTAGCTCAGTACATGGCACCAGCTCAGTACATGACAACAGTCCATTATGTGGCACTAGCTCAGTACACGGCACCAGCTCAGTACATGACAACAGCCCATTATGTGGCACTAGCTCAGTACACGGCACCAGCTTAGTACATGACAACAGCCCATTATGAGGCACTAGCTCAGTATGCGGCACCAGCTTAGTACATGACAATAGCCCATTATGTGGCACTAGCTCAGTACGCGGCACCAGCTTAGTATGTGACAACAGCCCATTATGTGGCACTAGCTCAGTACGTGGCACCAGCTTAGTACATGACAACAGCCCATTATGTGGGACTAGCTCAGTACAAGGCACCAGCTCAGTACATGACAACAGTCCATTATGTGGCACTAGCTCAGTACACGGCACCAGCTCAGTACATTACAACAGCCCATTATGTGGCACTAGCTCAGTACGCGGCACCAGCTCAGTAAGGAGCACCAGGTCAGTATGTGGCACCAGCTTAGTACATGACAACAGCCCATTATGTGGCACTAGCTCAGTACGTGGCACCAGCTTAGTACATGGCAACAGCCCATTATGTGGCACTAGCTCAGTATGTGGCACCAGCTTAGTACATGACAACAGCCCATTATGTGGCACTAGCTCAGTACGCGGCATCAGCTTAGTACATGACAACAAACCATTATGTGGCACTAGCTCAGTACGCGGCACCAGCTTAGTACATGACAACAGCCCATTATGTGGCACTAGCTCAGTACGCTGCACCAGCTTAGTATATGACAACAGCCCATTATGTGGCACTAGCTCAGTACGCGGCACCAGCTTTGTACATGACAACAGCCCATTATGTGGCACTAGCTCAGTAAGCTGCACCAGCTTAGTACATGACAACAGCCCATTATGTGGCACTAGCTCAGTACACGGCACCAGCTTAGTACATGACAACAGCCCATTATGTGGCACTAGCTCAGTACGCGGGACTAACTTAGTACATGACAACAGCCCATTATGTGGCACTAGCTCAGTACGCGGCACCAGCTCAGTACATGACAACAGCCCATTATGTGGCACTTGCTCAGTACGCGGCACCAGCTCAATAAGGAGCACCAGGTCATTACGCGGCACCAGCTTAGTACATGACCACAGCACATTATGTGGCACTAGCTCAGTACACGGCACCAGCTTAGTACATGACAACAGCCCATTATGTGGCACTAGCTCAGTAAGCGGCACCAGCTTAGTACATGACAACAGCCCATTATGTGGCACTAGCTCAGTAGGCGGCACCAGCTCAGTTCATGACAACAGCCCATTATGTGGCACTAGCTCAGTATGCGGCACCAGCTTAGTACATGACAACAGCCCATTATGTGGCACTAGCTCAGTACGCGGCACCAGCTTAGTACATGACAACAGCCCATTATGTGGCACTAGCTCAGTACGCGGCAACAGCTTAGTACATGACAACAGCCCATTATGTGGCACTAGCTCAGTACGCGGCACCAGCTTAGTACATGGCAACAGTCCATTATGTGGCACTAGCTCAGTACGCGGCACCAGCTCAGTAAACAGCACCAGCTCAGTATGTGGCACCAGGTCAGTAAGTGGCAACAGCTCAGTAAGAGGTGTAGTACCCCACTAGTCTGTTGGGTAGTATTGGGCTGCCCATACTATATAATAAGTATTAATTTATTGTATGAATGGGGGCTGTTTGCATTTAAAGTGAATATTGGACTCTGCACTAATGCTAACTCTTTGGGGGTAATGGACAATGTATTGCCACTCCACTTCAGTGGCCAGCACCTAAAGACACTATAGAGGATGCGGTTTGCAGTGCCAGGAATTTCTGGATGCCTGGCATTCTGCGCATGGGTCAGGTGGGCAGGAGCCGGCAATGGGCAGCAGAGAGGACAGTTAAACTGACACAGACTCCCTGACTGTAGTGCTGACTGACTGAGGCGTGAGGAGAGTGGGGAGACGCAGGTGGGTGTCTGCATACACTATGTGATCACGCTCTAAGAAATACTGGGTGCGCTAATGCATTGCTGTGCGATACCACTGCCTACGCAATTTGCATACACATCTAGCGAGCGGCTCTGAATCAAGCCCACAGTTCAATCTGGAGTGTAACTATAATGGGTGCAGGGTGTTCGTTGCACACGGGCCCCTGGGTCCAGCGGGGCCCACATCGCACACCCTGCACCATATTTTCTAATACTTACCGCTACGAAGTCCCGCGTCGGGTGTCGCAGCCCTGCACAAAAAAGCCTGGAAAATGGCCACCACAGCTAAATGAGCTAAACCACCGATGGCTGCAGGTCTACTCTCAACTTCAATGCTGGCCTAAGGGGCTTATTTAGCATATAATGTTCAATGTTTATTGTATTTCTATTTAGGGAGACATTAGGGCTGATAGTGTAGATGTTGTACACGCCCACATGGCACTGGCCACACCCACACAGTGCTGGCCACACCTCCTCCACTTCTTACAATAGGCCCAGGGGCGTATTAAGAGAGGAGGGGGCCCATGTGCATTCCCCGTCCGGGGCCCCCTCCTCTCTCCCCTGCGGCCGACATTTTCCCAGCGATTTGCTACCTACGCATGCACAAAACGCTGGCGTTTTGTGTAGGGCTGAGACACCCGACGCGGAAGCTTGAAGAGGTAAGTATTTGCCCTTGTGCACCGGCCACCCTGCACCCATTATAGATACACCCCCTGAATAGGTACTTGATTATTTGCAGGGTCAGGCCCATGCGGCCCTTGATCTGGCCCCGATTGCGGCTACGCCTCAATTTTCACCTCCTCCAGCTTACAGACGTTCCCTGTAGTTATCGTACTGTGGCTGCCATTGTGATAACCAAATGGAACATCGAAATTTTGGCAGCAGGACGAAGGGGGCGTATCCACCACACGCTGAGGGTGTGGCCACACTTTTTTTTTTAAAGAAACCAATCTCCACAGCATGTGGCAGTAAAACGTCTCCCCGTGCCCTGTGAATCAGGATGAACAGCCTAATTGCAGGACCAAGGGACAGTTCTTCACAATTGGGACTATCCCACCAAAAGCGGGATGGTTGGCAGGATGCCTACGTTGCTAGGCCTCAGGGCACACTTGTCCACTTTTGAATGCTTCCCGACAGGGGATCCGTGGTGGGTGCAGAAAACAGGGTGCTGTGAATCCTGTCATCGCTGCGCCACACCTTGCTTTAGCGTGATATTCAGCATCGAGCGACAGGGCCAGGATGTCGTTACTCGCTGCGCCATCATGGCGCCGACAGTTTCCCACACCAATGTTTCTCCCAATACTACACGTCTCTATAGAAAATACCTTAAATTAACCCCATGGTTTAGACATCCATTGCTTATAGCTGCGACTAGCAGTGCCAATGTTTGCGCAGTTGTTCAATGCTTTTTGTACTGCGCAATGCATCCGATTCGCACTGCACATGTCGGCGGCTGCCGGACGAATTTGGACGCTGAAAGAGCCAATCTTGTTGGGCGTTCCTGGGAAATAACAGGAGGGAGGCTAGTCAGACGCAACCGAGTTGCGGCCAGTGACACAGTTGCAATGGCACCGGCGGCCATGTCCCGATGGACATTCTGGGCAACCATCAGGACTGCTGTAATGTCCGATGATGCGACAGATGTGTGTTCCATGATGTGACTTTTTACGCACAGCGGCGGATTAGCAATGCAGCCAGTTTGTATCTCAGTAGGAAGCCTGTCGGCTGCGGCGATAGTATCGATTCACTGTTGCGCCGTGCAAAATGATGCAGTTGGGGCTCCACCGTAATGTATAGAGAGCGTGGAGACAGTGTTAGCACTAAGGGCCTGATTCAGTGGGGTTGGATACGGGATCCCGGGTGTCACAATCCTGACACTAAGAGGTAGGTTCCCTAACACTAACCCTTACACATAACCCTCCCTCCCCGATGCCTGAACCTGACCTCCCCCTCCCCGCAAACCTAAACCTAACCCTCCTTCCTTAGTGCCTAATAAACACACCAAACGCTGATCACTGGCCATTTTTTTCTAGTGCCCAGAGTCTACTAATGCTCTGGTGGCTGGCCAGCCGCATCAGTTGCACAGGGAGTGCACACTTGCCCCCTCCTCTCTTAAGACGCCTCTGGCTCCCGTGATGTCCCCCCTCCGCTCAGCTGGTCTTCCATCCTGCACTGTGACCCGGTTGTCATCTGACCGGGTCCCAGTGCAGGATGGGATGTCACCTGACCTGAGCCATGGAGGACATCACAGGAGCACCGATCACCGAAGGGGGCGGGGCTTAGCGATGGGGCGGGGCTTAGTAACGGTCGGTCGGCGTATGCATCGGCACTTGTCATGGTATTTTTTGAGAAAATACTGTGATAAGTGTGCGGAGAGGATTCGCAGGGACAGAGCTTTATCGCAAGCTCTGACACTGCGGTCCTTGAAGGTATGCGTGCAGGATCACAATGGGGGCTTGGTGCATGCGCAGTTCACCGACATTCTCTCCACTGTGTAAAACTCGGAACAGCGTATTTCTCTGAATGAGGCCATAAATGCATTACCCTATCTGTACAGTACACTGTAATACAAGTAAGAATTGCGCGCACAAGGGAGACCATTGTCTGGGCAGCGTTAGTAATATTGTAATGACATAGCTACAGGAAACACAAAGTAAATGAAATACTAACCTCTGACGTTTTCCAATGAGCATCTTCTAACCAGAAATGCTAAAGGTAAAGTCCACGGTAACTTCGTATTCTGTAAAACTACGTGCAGTAATCCTGATTCAGAGGTGCCATGGCTATTGCAGCCGAAACTGTGTCTTCTGCCGCAGCGTTACAGTGTCTTTATACTTATGTCGCGGTCAATGGTATTCGTACAGAGTCGCCCACCGGCTGTGGTGCTAATCCGCAGCTTTGTGTATTAAAATGCACCATCAAACATTGCACCAGCCCATTGAAAGCGCAGATTATCCGTCTGTGTCAGTGCAACTGCGTCCTCAACACGCCTGCGTCTTTTTAGCCTCCTCCGAGAAACGCCCCAACTCTTGCATCCAAATTTGTCCTGCGTTTTAGAGCTGTAACCATCAGGAGACGTGCAGCGCCGCTCGGGTGCGCCATTAACACTACATCATGTGCGCACATACACTGGGGTAACAAATACACGCACACACCCTTACTGCAGCTACCATACCCTCACTCGCCTTGCCCCCACCCACTCCTGCACCAAGGATACAGCTGCTGCAAGTGGGCACTGAGAATGGTGGCAGCTATATAACCAAGCGCACGGTTATGTTTGATGCGGTCACGTAGATGTGTACAATGCGGCACACTGATGAAATCCACATTTAGGGCCTGACTCAAAGGTGGACGCAAATGTCGTCCTTGTATGCAGCAACCGAGCAGAAATACGCAAAAGCCGCAGGAGACGTCTTATGTAAAAAACCCCAATGCCAGCTTCTCTGATCCGCTGCGTCTGAAGACAAAGCATCGAAACAACACTGCAAACATTGGTCACAGCATTGGACCTCTGAGAAACCCTCAGATTACTCAGGATACCCGGCAAAAGTACGGTGCCAGGGCCAGTGAGACTGCTTCTGAGGACACAGCCACTGGCTTGGCAACACCCCCCCCCTTTTTCTGGAACGCTCTCCTTCGCTGCACCGGAACGCCTGCTCCCTGTCAGTCAGGCTGCAGTTATCAGGGCACTGCAGCTAAATCATCCGCTCGTACCTCAGAGTTCTGAACCAACTTCTAGATATAAATTAAATACATAAGTCTTTAGGCACATCTTCGGTCGCTCCATCATAACTTACAACAGCCCTATGGCAGGCGCAGTTTTTTCCATCCGCGTGCAGCCCCATGTGAGCAGTCGAGCATCTCTGTATGTAACTGCTTTCACCAACACTCTTGCGACACTCCCATAACACGCCCATAAGATGCACCATCTCCCTGTCACCGCCTAGGATCGCCCGCTGCATTTTCAGTACAGTTCTCCGTGCGTGCGTCTGAAATCGCAAATGCGACTCTGTATGGATGCAATCAGGACACATGCGCATTGCGACCTAGACGTATGCGCAGGAGACAAAAATTGCTCCACTACGGTCGTCATTGACAGAGCGTCCACCTCTGAAACAGAACCAATTTATCTTTTTTTTTTAATTCAGGAAGACCCCATAATTTACACGTGACCTAAATTCCCCAAATCAACTATGGAACCCCTGGGTGGACCAATCACAAATAGCCCAGAGTCCACAAATTCCAGCTCTAGTTACCTAACCTTCTGTACCAGCCTCTTCCCCATCACTGCGCGCGGGTCTGGCAGCTGCAGAAAAACTCATCTCTGACAATCTCATGCAAAGGACCTTCCAGACCACTTTCCTTAAATAACTTAACCTTAAAAATCACTTTCATACTGAAAAAAACCCAGCTATAGTTACAAAAATCTGGTACAGCGATGGAGGTGACGTCTCACTGTCCTTTGCGGAATTACATGCATTATTCAGAGAGAGAGAGAGAGGATGCTCCTCCAGCGAAGTGAGTATCAGTAGCCATTCTGCAGCGCTTTAGATAAGTTGATGATATCTTTGTGCTTAGTGTAGTTGATGTGATACCTCTTAGGACCTTGTTAGTGACCATTCTAAATTAAATTATTGACATGTTGATGGGTTTGGGAAGGGGGGGGGCAAGGGCGTGTTTGGCCAGCATTCCCAGAAACATGGGTAATTTGCGGATAGATGGGGGTGTTTTGGAAGAGCAAGGAGGGTAGTGGGTGGTCTGGTCTTACCGGCGTAGAGAGGAGGGTAGTGGTCAATTTGGCCGAAGGAGAGAGGAGGATAGTGGGTGGTCTGGCCAGAGGAGAGAGGAGGGTAGTGGGTGGTCTGGCAAGAGGAGAGAGGAGGGTAGTGGCTGTCTGGCCAGAGGAGAGAGGAGGGTAGTGGGTGGTCTGGCTGGAGCAGAGAGGAGGGTAGTGGCTGGTCTGGCCAGAGGATTAGGAGGGTAGTGGTCGGTCTGGCCGGAGGAGAAAGGAGGGTAGTGGGCGGTCTGGCCGGAGGAGAGAGGAGGGTAGTGGGTGGTCTAGCCAGAGGAGAGAGGAGCATAGTGGCTGGTCTGGCCGGAGGAGAGAGGAGGGTAGTGGCTGGTCTGGCCAGAGGAGAGAGGAGGGTAGTGGCTGATCTGGCCAGAGAAGAGAGGAGGGTAGTGGTCGGTCTGGCCGGAGGAGAAAGGAGGGTAGTGGGTGGTCTGGCCGGAGGAGAGAGGAGGGTAGTGGGTGGTCTAGCCAGAGGAGAGAGGAGGGTAGTGGCTGGTCTGGCCAGAGGAGAGAGGAGGGTAGTGGTCGGTCTGGCCGGAGGAGAAAGGAGGGTTGTGGGTGGTCTGGCCGGAGGAGAAAGGAGGGTAGTGGGTGGTCTGGCTGGAGGAGAGAGGAGGGTAGTGGGTGGTCTGGCCGGAGGAGAAAGGAGGGTAGTGGGTGGTCTGGCTGGAGGAGAGAGGAGGGTAGTGGGTGGTCTGGCTGGAGGACAAAAGAGGGTAGTGGGCGGTCTGGCCGGAGGAGAGAGGAGGGTAGTGGGTGGTCTGCTCAGAGGAGGATAGCCCCTCCCCCGCTAGGGGGCAGTGAGCTGAAAGGGAGTTAAGAATGTGCTGCAAGGGGGTCATTGTAAAATGGAGGGAACTAAAATGGTAGAAAAGAATATAGCGCTAGTAAAATATCCGGAAATTTTCAAAATATGGAGTACTTTGTTTATACTAGAGATGTGCGCCGACCCCCGTGTTTTGTTTCTGTTTTTGTATCTGTATCTCCCCTGGTTTTGGATCTGGATCTGGTTTTGGATCTTTTTCCTTGGTATTTTGTTTTTAGGTTTTGGTTTTGGATCTGAATTTTTTCCAAAAAAATGATATAAACAGCTAAAACCACATAATTTGGGTCTATTTTTATTCCTACAGTATTATTAACCTTAATAACAATCATTTTCAGGCATTTCTAGGCATTTTTAACCACCTCACAGCTCACAATATTGATTTCACTATTTTTCACTAATACAGGCCAAAGGCTGCAGCGAGCTGGCTGGCTAAAGTAAGCGACAGAGCAGCGGCACAAACGCATGGCAGTTTAAAAAAATATCAGACATCTATGAAACATTGCCACACAGCAGTGGCAGACAGGATGGCAGTTTAATAAACTATAATAATGTCAATCGGCAATGCCCCAAATTGTGCCAAATGTAAAGGAAAGAGGTGCAAGATGGAATTGTCCCTCCCACCCACTCTTATGTGGGATAGTAAAAAGGACATGCACAGTTTAACAAACCAAGCACTTTAGCCCTAGTACTGACACTTTCGTGGCTGAACTCCTTGGTTTGTTTGGGCCCCCACAAAACATTTTTTGGAGGGATTACCTTCAATTATTAAGGAGGAGGTTGATGATGAGGGTGTTGGTGGTGGAGATTGCATGTGCTGGTCCAAACTGCTGGTAGCTGATACTGGACTGCTTTATTATTAATTTACAAATTATTATCATTTTGTTAAACAAATTGCATGAACTCTCTGCAAATGACGTAACAGGGAGGAGGTACCTAGATGGTCAACGTCCCTTCCTCTGCTAACTTTGGCTTTACAAATGGAACAGATGCCTTCACAACTGTTGTCAGAATTTAGATTAAAATAATTCCACACCCAAGACGTGGCGTTTCTGGCTTTCTTTTTATCATGAGCAAGAACTGCTGCCACTGGTGGCTGATTTACGCAAACCACATCCTCATCATCAACATCCTCATTAGCGTCAGATAGGACACAAACTTCCCCCTCAACCTCCTTTTGCACTTCCTCCACACTATCGTCCTCATTTTTTATTATTTCACCATCTAATACTAGCACAGCTGTCATGGTGTCAGTGATCCGCTGTGAAACTGGGTGACAGCTGTTATACTTACTTCCTCTATCAAAGGAATAGACTGTTTACTATTCAATTGTTTTTTTAAAATTACTACTAGCCTTCTTGGTCCCTTTCTGGGATGAAGATCCACCCCCAACAGCAGCAACAGGCGTAGCACTAAATGATCCTTCTGAGGAATCACGGATAGGAGAGGAGTCAGTCATGCTTATGAAATTGGATGCAGGACTACTTCCAATCATGAATGAGGATATTGATGATGATGCAGGTGGTGGAGATTGCAGGCGCTTGGATCCAGATAGAAGGGAGCAGCTAGGTGACTCTGGACTGATTGTTGTTCGTTTTTTTGCCCCCAAAGTATTAGAATTTTAAATACCCTTTCCAATTTGATGAATGCACTGTAAGTGACGTAACAGGAAGGAGGTTCCAAGATGGTTAAGGTCCTCACTGTTACTTGGCAACAGTTACAAATGGCTTGGCAAAGGTTGTCCGGATTTGGGTGGAAATAACTCCACACAATGGAAGTGGATTTTTTGGTCCTTTGCCCAGGCATGGCAACAATGGGATTTTCCCACCATGGGCAACAACTGTTGCCTGACTTACAGTTTTTACACAAACATCCTCCGCATCAACATCCTCATTATCCTTCTTGTTATTGCCAACTACATAAATATCCTCCTCATCCTCCTCGTGCAATTCATCAGAAGCATCCTCGATTTCTACGTCAGCATGTTGACTTGTGCTGCTCATCCCCACATTTGCAGAGGGCACACAAGTGGTGGAAGGGCATCCTCTACCAGTACAGTATTAGAAAGGTCAGGCTCACACATGGCAACCGCGGACACACTTGTACTCTCCTCGAGGATTTGTGATTTTTCGGAGCACACAGTTGGTTCTGGTGTCATACTCGTCTTAACAATTTACATTTTTTTTGTACCTCTCCTACAAGCAGAGGGGCTTAAATCATCACTAGAACCACCAGTCATAAATAATAAAGGCCAATGCCTTATCCTTTCCTTGCCACTTTGTGTAGTGAATGGCATATGGGCAATTTTTTGTTTCTCTAAAGCTGACTTAGCTTTAGATTTTTTTTTCTTTAACAGGGTAAGAGTTGATTATTAGGCTGACTTTTTGGGCTGACTTAAGCCCTGGTGCATCAGCCTTCATAGATGACGTTGACGGCCTTGTATTGTCATCGTGACTGCTGCCGGCAGCTACAAGACTGGTATGTGGATCCTGCTCTCCGGTCATGTGACTGTGTCTGATTTTACAAACCGCCTAAGTTAATTGTCAATTTACCACATGGGGACTTTTACACCCGAGACTATTCAATTGTAAACCTATTATCCTTGCACGGTAAATCTGCGATTAATACATAGATTCCAGGGTAAGCACCCGGAGCTATGGGTTAATGTGTTTGTCGTGGCAGAAAAAAGACAAAAAATATCCCTCCATACTCACTGCGGTCTTACAGCAGTGTCACCAAGCAATTATGGCGCAGCTAAGTTTCGGCTAACGCACACAACCAACCAAACACACAAAAAAATTTGTTTTATTTTCACACTGGTGGTGTGGCAGGCTAACACGCACACACAAAAAATTGTTTTTATTTCACACTGGTGGTGTGGCAGGCACACAAAATAGTTTTTATTATTTTTACATTTTTATGGACAGAGCACTCCCTGGACAACACAGCAGAACAGCCAGCCAGCCCCTATGGACAGGACAACAGCCAGCCAGCCCCTATATTGATTAATATGGACAACAGCCAGCCAGCCCCTATTGACAGGACAACAGCCAGCCCCTATATTGATTAATATGGACAACAGCCAGCCAGCCCCTATGGACAACAGCCAGTCAGCCCCTATGGACAACAGCCAGCCAGCCCCTATGGACAGGACAACAGCCTGCCAGCCCCTATAGACAGGACAACAGCCAGCCAGCCCCTATATTTATTAATATGGAGAACAGCCAGCCCCTATGGACAACAGCCAGCCCCTATGGACAACAGCCAGCCAGCCCCTATGGACAACAGCCAGCCAGCCCCTATGGACAACAGCCAGCCAGCCCCTATTAGCAGGACAACCTATTATGCACAACAGCAGCGCAGCACAGCTCCCAGCACAATCTCACAAATCACAATTATGCACAACAACAGCACAGCTCCCAGCTCCCTCCCTCTTCACTCTCCACAGCCGGACTGAAAAATGGCGGCGATCGCGGGACCTTTATAGAAACCAAAACCCGTGAGAATCCGACTGCGGGATGATGACGTTTTGCCTCGTTTTGAGATCCGAGTCAGGCGGGAAAACCCGAACCGACTCAGATCTGCCTTGTATCTGCTAAGTTTGGGTGGGTTCGTTTCTCAGGGAACCAAACCCGCTCATCTCTACATAATACCAAACATTTCCAGCTATATTTAAAGGGGGGCAAACATGTTATGATGGGTGCAGATCACACAAGCAGTTTTTTAATAGACACATTAGAATGCAGCTGGTTTTATATGGGCCAACGTCTGATTCTCCCTCATAGTGTAGTCTTATGTGCGTCTTGATGCGAGCCGTAATATGCCCATTTGTGCTCGTTGTTATCTCAGGAGATTACAAATGTCATTTGTGTTGCAGTTATTACATTATATGTGTCACATATAGAGCCGTATTCAATTAGAGCGGATCCGCGATACTTTTCCGGCTCCCAGACTTTTCGCCTACATCGCGTCTTTTGTAGGTGGAAAAGTATCGTGCCGTGCCCGCTTTACCCCGTATTCAATATGGAAGTACGGCGAAGACGGGACCCGGCGAAACTTGAACAGGCGGAAAGTCCTGTCAGATTTGGGGAAATCAGCCTGACACCCTCAAAAGATGCTCTGACATGGGGGTTAGCTATGGTACCCCCCGATTTGGCTTGCTGAAGGTATTTTGTGTTTGTAAACGGGCTCAATAGCTGCTAAATAGCGTTTTTCTATACGTGGTGCAGAATAGTATCCAGGGGATTTTTTTTTGCAGAAAATAACTTATCCCAGCAAATTTGGGATACTTGAAAATGGGGGTCAGCATATTTTAAATTTGCTAAAGTGAAGTTGAAAAAATCATGAAAAATCCACCTGCCGCAAGCACCTGCAATGAAAAAAAAAACATGGGGCATACTTGGGGAACCCCCCAGAGTCAAGTTCGCTATTTTTTATCTTTGTTCCCCAACATTTTTTTTTTCGCCCCCAAATTCAAAGTGATTTTTATGGGGTGTCCTTATTTTTTTTACACAGTTTACCTTTGGGGGACTGTCTGAAGGCTGCATGTGGGTTCCCGCAACGTTGAAACCCCAAAACCCCAATTCTACACTTTTTTCCGCCTGGTATTCATAGGTGAAACTTTTCCGCCAATTAAAGTGCATTGAGTTTCCGCCTAGGCGGAAAGTCTTCCAAATTGAATACAAAGTAAAATCAAAACAGGCAAAAACTGACGTCATCGGCGAAAAGTTTTTTTCACTTCAAATTGAATACGGGCCATAGAGGTATATTTATTAAAGTGAGAGTTTTTAGAAGTGGAGATGTCCCATAGCAACCAGATTCTACTTAACATTTAGCTAGCACCTTCTATAAGATAATAGCTAGAATCTCCTCCCCCGTGGTACCGCCTCCACCCAACAACAGGTAAGTTGGAAGGGGGGGTGGGGGCACCTAAATTATATTTTATCTTGTCCCCCTAACATAAAAATGTTTGGACACCCCTGCCTTGAGATACATTTTCTAAAGGCCACTATTCATTAAAGGGATGATCTGGCACTGACCAACTCTGTATTCACAGCTATCACTGCTGCTCTGTAACAGGCCATACACAGGCGGAGTTGCTCTGTAACAGGCCATACACAGGCGGAGCTGCTCTGTAACAGGCCATACACAGGCGGGCTGCTCTGTAACAGGCAACACACAGGCGGAGCTGCTCTGTAACAGGCCATGCACAGGCGGGCTGCTCTGTAACAGGCAACACACAGGCGGAGCTGCTCTGTAACAGGCCATACACAGGCGGGCTGCTCTGTAACAGGCCATACACAGGCCGAGCTGCTCTGTAACAGGCCATACACAGGCGGAGCAGCTCTGTAATAGGCCATACACAGGCAGAGCTGCTTTGTAACTGGCCATACACAGGCGGAGCTGCTCTGTAACAGGCCATACACAGGCGGAGCTGCTCTGTAACAGGCCATGCACAGGCGGAGCTGCTCTGTAACAGGCCATTCACAGGCGGAGCTGCTCTGTAACAGACCATACACAGGTGGAGTTGCTCTGTAACAGGCCATGCACAGGCGGAGCTGCTCTGTAACAGGCCATACACAGGCGGAGCTGCTCTATAACAGGCCATACACAGGCGGGCTGCAAAAGGCGGAGCTGCTCTGTAACAGGCCATGCACAGGCGGAGCTGCTCTATAACAGGCCATACACAGGCAGAGCTGCTCTGTAACAGGCCATACACAGGCGGAGCTGCTCTGTAACAGGCCATACACAGGCGGGCTGCAACAGACGGAGCTGCTCTGTAACAGGCCATACACAGGCGGAGCTGCTCTGTAACAGGCCATACACAGGCGGGCTGCTCTGTAACAGGCCATACACAGGCCGAGCTGCTCTGTAACAGGCCATACACAGGCGGAGCTGCTCTGTAATAGGCCATACACAGGCAGAGCTGCTTTGTAACTGGCCATACACAGGCGGAGCTGCTCTGTAACAGGCCATACACAGGCGGAGCTGCTCTGTAACAGGCCATGCACAGGTGGAGCTGCTCTGTAACAGGCCATTCACAGGCGGAGCTGCTCTGTAACAGACCATACACAGGTGGAGTTGCTCTGTAACAGGCCATGCACAGGCGGAGCTGCTCTGTAACAGGCCATACACAGGCGGAGCTGCTGTATAACAGGCCATACACAGGCGGGCTGCAACAGGCGGAGCTGCTCTGTAACAGGCCATGCACAGGCGGAGCTGCTCTGTAACAGGCCATACACAGGCAGAGCTGCTCTGTAACAGGCCATACACAGGCGGAGCTGCTCTGTAACAGGCCATACACAGGCGGGCTGCAACAGACGGAGCTGCTCTGTAACAGGCCATACACAGGCGGAGCTGCTCTGTAACAGGCCATACACAGGCGGAGCTGCTCTGTAACAGGCCATACACTGGCAGAGTTGCTCTGTAACAGGCCATACACAGGCGGAGTTGCTCTGTAACAGGCCATACGCAGACGGAGCTGCTCTGTAACAGGCCATACACAGGCGGAGCTGCTCTGTAACAGGCCATACACAGGCGGGCTGCTCTGTAACAGGCCATACACAGGCGGAGTTGCTCTGTAACAGGCCATACACAGGCGGAGTTGCTCTGTAACAGGCCATACACAGACGGAGCTGCTCTGTAACAGGCCATACACAGGCGGAGCTGCTCTGTAACAGGCCATACACAGGCAGAGCGGGTCTGTAACAGGCCATACACAGGCGGAGTTGCTCTGTAACAGGCCATACACAGGCGGAGCTGCTCTGTAACAGGCCATACACAGGCGGAGTTGCTCTGTAACAGGCCATACACAGGCGGAGTTGCTCTGTAACAGGCCATACACAGGCGGAGTTGCTCTGTAACAGGCCATACACAGGCGGAGTTGCTCTGTAACAGGCCATACACAGGCAGAGCGGGTCTGTAACAGGCCATACACAGGTGGAGCTGCTCTGTAACAGGCCATACACAGGCGGAGCTGCTCTGTAACAGGCCATACACAGGCGGGCTGCTCTGTAACAGGCCATACACAGGCGGAGTTGCTCTGTAACAGGCCATACACAGGCGGAGCTGCTCTGTAACAGGCCATACACAGGCGGAGTTGCTCTGTAACAGGCCATACACAGGCGGAGTTGCTCTGTAACAGGCCATACACAGGCGGAGTTGCTCTGTAACAGGCCATACACAGGCAGAGCGGGTCTGTAACAGGCCATACACAGGCGGAGTTGCTCTGTAACAGGCCATACACAGGCGGAGTTGCTCTGTAACAGGCCATACACAGGCGGAGTTGCTCTGTAACAGGCCATACACAGGCAGAGCGGGTCTGTAACAGGCCATACACAGGCGGAGCTGCTCTGTAACAGGCCATACACAGGCGGAGCTGCTCTGTAACAGGCCATACACAGGCGGGCTGCTCTGTAACAGGCCATACACAGGCGGAGTTGCTCTGTAACAGGCCATACACAGGCGGAGCTGCTCTGTAACAGGCCATACACAGACGGAGCTGCTCTATAACAGGCCATACACAGGCGGAGCTGCTCTGTAACAGGCCATACACAGGCGGGCTGCTCTGTAACAGGCCATACACAGGCGGAGTTGCTCTGTAACAGGCCATACACAGGCGGAGCTGCTCTGTAACAGGCCATACACAGGCGGAGTTGCTCTGTAACAGGCCATACACAGGCGGAGTTGCTCTGTAACAGGCCATACACAGGCGGAGTTGCTCTGTAACAGGCCATACACAGGCAGAGCGGGTCTGTAACAGGCCATACACAGGCGGAGTTGCTCTGTAACAGGCCATACACAGGCGGAGTTGCTCTGTAACAGGCCATACACAGGCGGAGTTGCTCTGTAACAGGCCATACACAGGCAGAGCGGGTCTGTAACAGGCCATACACAGGCGGAGCTGCTCTGTAATAGGCCATACACAGGCAGAGCTGCTTTGTAACTGGCCATACACAGGCGGAGCTGCTCTGTAACAGGCCATACACAGGCGGAGCTGCTCTGTAACAGGCCATGCACAGGTGGAGCTGCTCTGTAACAGGCCATTCACAGGCGGAGCTGCTCTGTAACAGACCATACACAGGTGGAGTTGCTCTGTAACAGGCCATGCACAGGCGGAGCTGCTCTGTAACAGGCCATACACAGGCGGAGCTGCTGTATAACAGGCCATACACAGGCGGGCTGCAACAGGCGGAGCTGCTCTGTAACAGGCCATGCACAGGCGGAGCTGCTCTGTAACAGGCCATACACAGGCAGAGCTGCTCTGTAACAGGCCATACACAGGCGGAGCTGCTCTGTAACAGGCCATACACAGGCGGGCTGCAACAGACGGAGCTGCTCTGTAACAGGCCATACACAGGCGGAGCTGCTCTGTAACAGGCCATACACAGGCGGAGCTGCTCTGTAACAGGCCATACACTGGCAGAGTTGCTCTGTAACAGGCCATACACAGGCGGAGTTGCTCTGTAACAGGCCATACGCAGACGGAGCTGCTCTGTAACAGGCCATACACAGGCGGAGCTGCTCTGTAACAGGCCATACACAGGCGGGCTGCTCTGTAACAGGCCATACACAGGCGGAGTTGCTCTGTAACAGGCCATACACAGGCGGAGTTGCTCTGTAACAGGCCATACACAGACGGAGCTGCTCTGTAACAGGCCATACACAGGCGGAGCTGCTCTGTAACAGGCCATACACAGGCAGAGCGGGTCTGTAACAGGCCATACACAGGCGGAGTTGCTCTGTAACAGGCCATACACAGGCGGAGCTGCTCTGTAACAGGCCATACACAGGCGGAGTTGCTCTGTAACAGGCCATACACAGGCGGAGTTGCTCTGTAACAGGCCATACACAGGCGGAGTTGCTCTGTAACAGGCCATACACAGGCGGAGTTGCTCTGTAACAGGCCATACACAGGCAGAGCGGGTCTGTAACAGGCCATACACAGGTGGAGCTGCTCTGTAACAGGCCATACACAGGCGGAGCTGCTCTGTAACAGGCCATACACAGGCGGGCTGCTCTGTAACAGGCCATACACAGGCGGAGTTGCTCTGTAACAGGCCATACACAGGCGGAGCTGCTCTGTAACAGGCCATACACAGGCGGAGTTGCTCTGTAACAGGCCATACACAGGCGGAGTTGCTCTGTAACAGGCCATACACAGGCGGAGTTGCTCTGTAACAGGCCATACACAGGCAGAGCGGGTCTGTAACAGGCCATACACAGGCGGAGTTGCTCTGTAACAGGCCATACACAGGCGGAGTTGCTCTGTAACAGGCCATACACAGGCGGAGTTGCTCTGTAACAGGCCATACACAGGCAGAGCGGGTCTGTAACAGGCCATACACAGGCGGAGCTGCTCTGTAACAGGCCATACACAGGCGGAGCTGCTCTGTAACAGGCCATACACAGGCGGGCTGCTCTGTAACAGGCCATACACAGGCGGAGTTGCTCTGTAACAGGCCATACACAGGCGGAGCTGCTCTGTAACAGGCCATACACAGACGGAGCTGCTCTATAACAGGCCATACACAGGCGGAGCTGCTCTGTAACAGGCCATACACAGGCGGGCTGCTCTGTAACAGGCCATACACAGGCGGAGTTGCTCTGTAACAGGCCATACACAGGCGGAGCTGCTCTGTAACAGGCCATACACAGGCGGAGTTGCTCTGTAACAGGCCATACACAGGCGGAGTTGCTCTGTAACAGGCCATACACAGGCGGAGTTGCTCTGTAACAGGCCATACACAGGCAGAGCGGGTCTGTAACAGGCCATACACAGGCGGAGTTGCTCTGTAACAGGCCATACACAGGCGGAGTTGCTCTGTAACAGGCCATACACAGGCGGAGTTGCTCTGTAACAGGCCATACACAGGCAGAGCGGGTCTGTAACAGGCCATACACAGGCGGAGCTGCTCTGTAACAGGCCATACACAGGCGGAGCTGCTCTGTAACAGGCCATACACAGGCGGGCTGCTCTGTAACAGGCCATACACAGGCGGAGTTGCTCTGTAACAGGCCATACACAGGCGGAGCTGCTCTGTAACAGGCCATACACAGACGGAGCTGCTCTGTAACAGGCCATACACAGGCAGAGCGGGTCTGTAACAGGCCATACACAGGCGGAGCTGCTCTGTAACAGGCCATACACAGGCGGAGCTGCTCTGTAACAGGCCATACACAGGCGGAGTTGCTCTGTAACAGGCCATACACAGGCGGAGTTGCTCTGTAACAGGCCATACACAGGCGGGCTGCTCTGTAACAGGCCATACACAGGCGGAGCTGCTCTGTAACAGGCCATACACAGGCAGAGCGGGTCTGTAACAGGCCATACACAGGCAGAGCTGCTCTGTAACAGGCCATACACAGGCGGAGCTGCTCTGTAACAGGCCTTACACAGGCGGAGCTGCTCTGTAACAGGCCATACACAGGCAGAGCGGGTCTGTAACAGGCCATACACAGGCGGAGTTGCTCTGTAACAGGCCATACACAGGCGGAGTTGCTCTGTAACAGGCCATACACAGGCGGAGCTGCTCTGTAACAGGCCATACACAGGCAGAGCGGGTCTGTAACCTGCAGATCACGCTGAGACTTATTAATCTCCAATGTACAGAAGAGAGTGTACAATGTCCAATATCCGGAGTCTCCAGAGTGATTTATATGGTGATCAAACACTAAAATATTTACAGCTGAGTCTAGTTGGCAGCAAGATGGTGCCGTCTGGTTGCCCTGGTGCCCATAACCTAACGCGTCGCTGTTGTACGTAGTTTCTATGGCAGACATGTACAAGTCTGAATGTGCTATTCTCACAAACACAGAGGGATGATAATTGTCAAGAAGTAAAGGGTTTAATATACCCACATATATCATACTGTCAATTTATTTTCCTGGAGCCATTGGTCATGACACAGAGCTGTTCGCAAAATGGGCGTAAATTGTTCTATAAAAAAGAGTGTGTGTAAAAAAAGCTTATTTTCAGCCCATATCCAGCGCGGTATCTCTCCGCCTCTGCAGCGGCAGCCTCTGCGCCTCGTTCACGCCACGTCACCAACAGATGGCTAAGACGTCCCATCAGGCGGATATGCGTGTTTCTGCAGGACTGCGTGAGCCCTATTTGTGTAAAAACGCCATTCACTGCCATATGCGCGCAGGTCTGCAGACGCGTATATGCGTAGGTACGGCCAGTGAGCATGTGCGCAACGATTTCACACCAGTTATGCCACGTTATGCGCGCAAACTGGCACAGAGCTCAGACTGCATCAGCCCCAAATTGTCATCTTAATATATATTATACAGGAACGGGAAACGTACAGTAATATACATGTTATATTCTCACTCAGAGCCATAGTACTGGCTCACTGTCCTGCAGACAATACGACTGGACATATTACTACACCTTGACACATCGGCAGATTTTCCCACGAGCCGTCATCTTGACATAAGGAAGCCATGTTGTCCAAATCTGGATAACGTGTCTGGAACCCTTCCCGGCAGCTCATTATTAACTTGTCTCCGGTCCTGTACGTCTTGTTTAGGATATCTGCATCTTCAATGTATGGAGCAAGGCAATCTGTGACTGGAGAACCAAGAAACAACATGGAATTAGTACATTATGTCATAGTATACCTTCATGTATTATCATTTATATTTTGTGTATATAAGAAATTAATAATATTGTATTTATTGTATACTCGTCACTGACGGGTTTGGTATAAACGATCTACTGTAAAAAGATAGACCCTGTCGACAATTTGTCCCTGTCTACCTACTGACTGTCTACCATCTGCTGTGATTAAAAGAATCCGATTGTGGTCCGTCAGGGGGTTTCCAGGTACTCAGAAACCCACCCTGTGTGCGTCACTGCCACTACCTCTGTGATGTCACTGGTTCCTAGTGAATGGATAGGCTGCCTTCTCAGTGATATCACTGGTTCCTAGTGAATTGCATTCCATCATTACTGGCTCAACCCACAAACTAACTGCCTCCACTTTAAGCCAAAATGGGGCCCACTACGCACACAACGTACGCTTTGTATGATCTCATGAGCAGAGTAGGGCCCCAGCCAGGGGTGTATTAAGAGAGGAGGGGGCCCGTATTCACTCACCTTCCAAGGCCCCCTCCTCTCTCTGGCGGCCGCGGCGCACTGACAGGTTCAGTAAACTACGGGCACTAGTCTGGCAGCCATTTACCTGTCGATTTCCATACTGCGCATGTGCAGAACTCCGGGAAAAAGGCCACGGCGGCCATGTTCCAGGCGTTTTGTGTAGCACCGCTCCAGCAGACGTGGGACTTCGGAAATTTATGTATGGGTGACAATCCTTAAATGGGAATATGACCGATGGAGCTTGAAAAAAACACATAAACTTGAAAGGATTCCGGAATGCTGAGAAGTATCAAATACGGAGCCAGCAGAAACCAAAATCTGTGACTTATACAAGTGCATCTGGAGAACTATAGAGAAGATTTTAAACGCTTAGAAAAAGAATAAATATTGGAAAGATTATTGGAGTTACATTTATGGAGAAATACAAACGTTGTAGCTCATGTCTAACCAAAATCATGGGTCTTTGAGAAATTCCTCCTGGTCCCTTTAAACCCCAAAAAATCCTTTTTAAACTTTTTTCTTTTTAAACTTTACTACCTAGCCAGTATGTCAATTCTATTGTTCTTTAATAATGCTAAAGTAATGAATTATAATATGAGATTGTGGTTTGAATCCTACACTCTAAATTATAAATTGAGTAATATGTGGGTTGAATATTTCCCCATAAGGTAATATATAATATTATGGAGCCTAATGTCTATTTTTTTCTTTAAGTCATAGATCGCGGTAAAACAAACTCATAAATATGCTAAAGTATGGGCGGAAGTTGAGCCTGATATGAATAACATGGCGCTTCATGCCAGGAGCATGTAAGAAGCCGGACAACGCTATTCATGTTCCCATGGAAACGAATAATCCGGTTGCGGAGGTACAGTGACGTGAAGGGCGGAAGTAACTACACAGCCATTGTGAGGATTGGCAGGAGAAGGGCGGATGTGTTAGAGAATGGCGGGTCCACGTGACAAGAGAACAACACAGCCTCCGGGGCGGACCTGATGTATCCAGCCAAGCCCGGCTCCTGAGAAAAGCGGCAACACACTGGATGTGATGTAATTACTAAGGGCGGAAGTCCTGGACAGTAAAGCGGATGTTGCCCTTTCTTAACAAAATGTTTCAACAATTTTTGACTGTTTGAAAATGTAAAACAAAGACCAGACATAAGGTTAAGAACATGAGTCATAGTGGTAATGCGCTCACCGTATGCTGAACGGTTTTTGATTAATATTGTGATACGAGTTAAACAGGAAGTGATGCGGCCTCCTAATCTTTGATGAACTAGTGTGGGGGTAGAAATAAGAAAATGCCCCACCATACCAGTATCCCCTTGATGAAGTCCCCATGACGAAACGCGTTGGGGGTGATTTTGCCTTGCCTCTTGAACCTATGAAGGTGTTAATTCCTATCCACTTTGTTCAGATAAGCTATTTATTTATCTTTTAAAAAGAATATTTTCTTTTTATAGTGAATAATACATGCTGAGTTTTAGACTTTTTTCCTCTGATTTCATCCATCTGTCTTAAAAAGGGTCTATTGTGTTTTATATGTATGTTATATATTTTTTAATTTCTTTTCTTTTTTACTCTTGTGTATTTGGTGTCTATTAAATTGTTAATTATTTATTCATAAGCACTAGCACTTTAATTCTTTGATCACAGTATGGGTTTGAATATTTAATCATTTTGTCAATAGATGGTATATTATATTTATATGACTAATGCACTTTGGTATAACAGTCGCTCTACAGACAACTTATTTTTCATATATATATATATATATATATATATATATATATATAAGTAGAAAAAAAGGGGGGGGTAGCACTCACCAGTCTTCTTAAAAACATTTCTTTATTACATCTCAGTAAAAATTTGACAGCATATAATATATATATATGTACCATGAGGAAAATGTATTTTTTAGCATTGAAACGTCAGTCATTTGGAGCCACTGTGTCTTGTCTTATTTCACCCCTGAGTGCCGCCGAGTGTGTACAATATCTATCTATCTATCTATCTATCTATCTATCTATCTATCTATCTATCTATATATATACACACACACACACACACATTATATATATAAATATATATATACAGTATACATATACACAAACATACATATATAGGGCCTGATTCAGCAAGGAACGTACAGAAGAGAACGCACGCACTTGGCTGATGGTTTTGCTCTGCGCATGCGTACTAGCCAGTGCGATCGGGTTACACGCAGTGTGTACGCAGACCTCTCCGATATTGATTGACAGGAAGTGCCATTTGTGGGTGGTGACGGGGAGTGGTCAGGCAAACGCAGACGTTATAATGCCATTATAGGAGCGTGCATAATTAAGGCAGTCTGGCGGCATAATCAGCCATACCGTAAGATGTACACAGGAAGCGGCCAAAATCCTGCGGCAGGTCAGGTCAACCACTATTATGCTAATGGGTCAGATGGTTCCCGATGTTACCGATGTCTACGCTATCTTGCGTACTGATCAGGCTGTGAGTAAAGGGAGATGGGCGGTTTAGTATGGGGCAATTTATGTATTTTTATGTATTTAAGGAGATAGCGTAGGGGGTGTGCATGCCCACATGACACTAGCCACACCCACACAGCATTGGTCACACCCACACAGCACTGGTTACAGCTCCTCCCCTTCTCCATATAGGCCCTTGGACATTTTCAGCCCCAGGCCCATGTGGTCCCTAATCCGACCCAGTAAATTCACAAGTTTATGTTGGATGCAGCTGTAAGCATTATGCTTGTATGATGTACACTCCAAAAATGTTTGTTTTCAGTGAGTAAAGGTACCTAGAATGTGTAACACCACACAGCTGAATTGCCTCCGTCGCCCCACAGGGGTGGGATTAATATATCGGATAGTCAGTAGTTCACTCTTTGATGAGGTGATTTCCAAAGTCTTTACTCCAATGTGAGAGCAAGTGATTAGGGAGTGGGTAAAGCATCAATAACTTCTCTCAAGGTGCTGCAGTCACACAGACAGTTCTATGACCCACTGTGCACCCAGGCCCGACAAGTGCTCCTAGTTATATACGGGTTTGTTTGTAGAACAAGATGGCGGCTTATGCAGAGGAGCAAAAACGAGATTTCATTCTGTAGGGATGAAAGGGTGGGGATACAATTTGTAGGGCTTTCTTTCTTTTGTGGAATGAGACACAACTACACAAAACGGGAAGCAGTCGGGAAGCCGACATGCGGAATCCCGACCACCGGCTTCCCGACTGTCTAATCACGGCAAGGGTTAAATGACAGGTGTTGAAATCCTGAAGCCTGTCATTTTACCTATAACGGGACCCCGACACCAGGCTTACCGATAGAAGGTAAGTTGGGTGCCGGGCGCGGACAGCCGTGTGGGGGGGAGGGATAGGTTAGAGGGCTCCTGGGGGAAACTTTGCTTTAGGCACCCTAGTTTATACTTACCTTAGTGTAGTCGGGATTTTCACCCATGTCGGGCTGGCGCTGTCGGGATTTGAACCGCCAGCAATGCGGCCGGCGGTAAATCAACTTGATTTGTGACCTAGCTCAGAGTTAGGAGGCTGAATTTTTTGAACGCAAGGGCTGGTTCTAAGCTGGTACACGGTTAAACCATGATACACTTTTGCCTAGTGGACCTCTTCAGATTTTCCTGCCCCTTCTGCAAGCTTCTAGTTTGTAACGTTATGCCCACCTGGGGCTCTCACTGTGACCTAAAGCAAAACCCCCCCATCTGATGGAATGCCCGGCTTCCCCCTTTGTGTGCCTCTCCTATTGTGGCAGGAGAATCAGCTCTGGACGCAGAGGCCTGTCTCTAGTGGCTTGCACCTGGATGATGGACTGGTTCATCAGGAGAGTTCTGATGGAGGTCAGGTGCAATAAGGGCATGTCCACGTTAATGTGTCCACAGGAGGGCCTGGAAAGAGTTGAATAGTGGAATAAGGGCCTGATTCAGAGCCGGACGCTATTTGCGCTCGCTCGTTCAGAAAAAGGGGCCGGCTATTTAAATTGAGCGCTCGCTCTTTGCGGTCTGTTGACGCCTCTATGTCTGAGCGAGCAAACGAAATATGCGCTCGCTATTTTGTAAAGACACCCCCTGGCCGCTCGCATCCTACGTCATCTCCGCTATTTATTTGATTAATCGAGTACATCGAAAGGCATATGAACTGCTCGCAGTGCTTGTGGTTGGATTTTCCTACCGCAATCATGCGACCAGTTCAGCCTAAGAAACAACCAAGTGACGTGGTCGATGACGCTGCTTTGTTAATTATGCACACCCTTAAAACGCCCGTTTTGACCGTTTGGCACGCCTGCGTTCGGATCTCCACTCCCCGTTTTCAAGCACCTTCCCCTGTAAATACCCACAGACGCCTCATTCTGTCACTCAAATTAGCAGGCATTCGCTATTTTGCGAGCACACAATTTCCAACCGCAATGACTGGTTCGCGCATGCGTATTACAACCCATACGCATGCGCAGTTGTGCGAACATCGCTCGGAGCGAACGAGCGGCAGCTTACGAGCGGCTCTGAGTCAGGCCCTAAATGCCTATGAAAGCCGTATTATTTGGGGATGGTAAAGGGCAAGGGCAAATTCTGAGAGATGAGGGTCTTCTTGGCTGCTTGCAAATGCTCCCCTGGCGCAGATTGGTGCTGCGATCATTGGGCAAAGCTTCTGCTTTTAGATATTGTTTAATCAATTAGATTTTTTTTGTAGCATACAATGGGGTCTAGTTACTAAGCAGTGTTAGGAGACAGAGTGAAAAGTGATAAGGTGCCAGCCAATCAGCTCCCAACTGTCATTTTTCAAACACAGCCTGTGAGATGACAGTTAGGAGCTGATTGGCTGGCACCTTATCACTTTTCACTCTGTCTCCTAACACTGCATAGTAAATAGACCCCAATGAGCTGTTTGTCTTAGAGCGGTTATAAAGGTTAAAAATTATGTCTAATAACAATTATGTTTGTTGCACAGAAAAGAAACGGTTTAGAACAATTAGGTTGAGCCTGGGATGTTGGTGGGCTATTCACTGCTCTTGTCATCTTTGTGACCAGTGCCCGAGCAGGGTGACTGTGCAGGCTCGGGTGGTGGGGAGGCAGTGCTGTTGGCACCAGGAGGAAGTCCAGCACTGCGTAGAGCGTACTTAGGCTGTACAGACAGGAGGGTACATGTCGCTCCAGGCAGTTCTGCAGTAATGCTACAAGCTACAGTACGCCACAACGGCCCTGTTTGTGATAGAGGGCATGTCCGGCTCTAGGGTGCTGGTCCAGGCTGGGACAATAGTATTCCTGTATATATTGGACATAATACCAGTCTGTCTTTAGGCCCCCATACATCAGCAATTGATTGCAGCAATCGTGCAATTTGCAATCGATTCTGTATAAGAATCTTTCCCCTTTTCAATCGATTGCAGATTGCAGAGATACCACAATCGATTGAAAAAGGGAAATATTTTTATACACAATCGATTGCAAATTGCACGATTGCTGCAATCAATTGCTGATGTATGGGGGCCTTTAGTGTGGAGTAAGCTCACACAGTTGTGTGTTGGAATATGTGGGCTAAGCATGTATCATTGAATCACTCCATGAATAATGAGACTGCGCAAATAATATGACTGAGTGAATGCATTAGATGATTAGACGTACAATCAATAGGAAGTCGTGCGCAAGTACAAATGCAGGAGAGAAATGAGACGTATTATACTGATGTTCTATAGCAGAGGTTCTTGAACTCCGTCCTCAGGACCAGGGGCGCCGAGAGGGGGGGGGGAGCGGGTAGAAATTACCCGGGCCTGAGCTTGCTGGAGGGGCCCAGCACACAGCATCGTGGCTGCTATGAAGCAGCCACAGCGGTCTCCTATGCCTGTGGGGGGAGCGATCAAACTAATCGGGCCCCCCACTGGTTGTGCGCCGCGCAAAAGTTTTTCTTCACTCAAAGGGGGCGTGGCCACGCCTCCCATGGTTAGGCCACAACCCCTTTACCCAGGCTCACCGCGGCTCTCGGCGGGCCTGCTCAGGACCCCACACAGTTCAGATTTTCCAGGTCACCCAGCAGGTGCACAGGTGTATTCATTACTCACTGACACATTTCCCAGGTCTCCCAGCCGGAGCACAGGTGTATTCATTACTCACTGACACATTTCCCAGGTCACCCAGCAGGTGCACAGGTGTACTCATTACTCACTGACACATTTCCCAGGTCACCCAGCAGGTGCACAGGTGTACACATTACTCACTGACACATTTCCCAGGTCACCCAGCAGGTGCACAGGTGTACACATTACTCACTGACACATTTCCCAGGTCACCCAGGCGGTGCACAGGTGTACTCATTACTCACTGACACATTTCCCAGGTCTCCCAGCAGGTGCACATGTGTACACATTACTCACTGACACATTTCCCAGGTCACCCAGCAGGTGCACAGGTGTACACATTACTCACTGACACATTTCCCAGGTCACCCAGCAGGTGCACAGGTGTACTCATTACTCACTGACACATTTCCCAGGTCACCCAGCAGGTGGACAGGTGTATTCATTACTCACTGGCACATTTCCCAGGTCACCCAGCAGGTGGACAGGTGTATTCATTACTCACTGACACATTTCCCAGATCTCCCAGCCGGTGCACAGGTGTACACATTACTCACTGACACATTTCCCAGGTCACCCAGCAGGAGCACAGGTGTATTCATTACTCACTGACACATTTCCCAGGTCGCCCAGCAGGTGCACAGGTGTACTCATTACTCACTGACACATTTCCCAGGTCACCCAGCAGGAGCACAGGTGTACTCATTACTCACTGACACATTTCCCAGGTCACCCAGCAGGTGCACAGGTGTAGTCATTACTCACTGACACATTTCCCAGGTCACCCAGCAGGTGCACATGTGTACTCATTACTCACTGACACATTTCCCAGGTCACCCAGCAGGTGGACAGGTGTATTCATTACTCACTGACACATTTCCCAGGTCACCCAGCAGGTGCACAGGTGTACACATTACTCACTGACACATTTCCCAGGTCACCCAGCAGGTGCACAGGTGTACACATTACTCACTGACAAATTTCCCAGGTCTCCTAGCCGGTGCACAGGTATACACATTACTCACTGACACATTTCCCAGGTCACCCAGCAGGTGCACAGGTGTACACATTACTCACTGACATATTTCCCAGGTCACCCAGCAGGTGCACAGGTGTACTCATTACTCACTGACACATTTCCCAGGTCACCCAGGCGGTGCACAGGTGTACTCATTACTCACTGACACATTTCCCAGGTCACCCAGGTGGAGCACAGGTGTACTCATTACTCACTGACACTTTTCCCAGGTCTCCCAGCAGGTGCACAGGTGTATTCATTACTCACTGACACATTTCCCAGGTCTCCCAGCACGTGTACAGGTATACACGTTACTCACTGACACATTTCCCAGATCACCCAGCAGGTGCACAGGTGTACTCATTACTCACTGACATATTTCCCAGGTCACCCAGCAGGTGCACAGGTGTACTCATTACTCACTGACACATTTCCCAGGTCACCCAGGCGGTGCACAGGTGTACTCATTACTCACTGACACATTTCCCAGGTCACCCAGCAGGTGCACAGGTGTACTCATTACTCACTGACACATTTCTCAGGTCACCCAGCAGGAGCACAGGTGTACTCATTACTCACTGACACATTTCCCAGATCTCCCAGCCGGTGCACAGGTGTACACATTACTCACTGACACATTTCCCAGGTCACCCAGGCGGTGCACAGGTGTACTCATTACTCACTGACACATTTCCCAGGTCTCCCTGCCGGTGCACAGGTGTACTCATTACTCACTGACACATTTCCCAGGTCACCCAGGCGGTGCACAGGTGTACTCATTACTCACTGACACATTTCCCAGGTCACCCAGGCGGTGCACAGGTATACACATTACTCACTGACACATTTTACAAGTTCCACAGGTGGAGCTAATTATTTCACTTGCGATTCTGTGAGGAGACCTGGAAAACATGCACTGTTTAGGGTCCTGAGGACCGAGTTTGAGAACCTGTGTTCTATAGGATCGTACTATCATCTCATTTTGCGTTGTAAGTGGGATTGTGCTGTGGGATCATAAAACGTGATCCAGTCAATATCCCGGCAAGTGGGATGCCGGCCCTTAGAATACCGGCGCCGAAAGCACGATGCCTGTCAGAATTCCAGCGCCATCATCCCGACTGCTGGCATCCTGAAGGTAAGTAGTGGGGTTAGGGGGAAGGTTTGGGGTTAGGGATAGGCACTAGGGGGATGGGAGTTAGGTTTAGGCTGCTGTGGGGTAAGTTTAGGTACTAGGGGGGAGGATTAGGTTTCGGCAGTGGGCAGGGAGGGGTAGGGGGAGGGGTAGGATTAGGATACTATCCTAACTCTGTCAGGACTTTGACTGCTGGGTAACAGAGCGTGGGCATCCCATACCCAACACCATAAAACACTTACGTGTCTATTCAGCAATGATTTTCTTACATAAAAAATGCTTTTCGGGAAATAGATACTTTTCCTGCCTACACTACCTTATCGCATCTGGAAACAGTGCTGCGCATGCGCTGTTACATCTGTAAAACCAGCGCATGTGCAGCACTGCCTACAGATGCGGTAAGTTTGTGTACCCCCCCCCCGACCTCCCCCACTGACCCCCTCCGCTCACCTCCCCCCCCCCCCCGACTTACCTGTCCGCGCAGCAGCCTCCGGCTCCGTCCTGCTGGTCTGTCATGTGGTTTCCCAGCAGACCACATGACAGATTAGATTAAAAAAAACAATATTTTTTTCTTTTTCTAAACTTTCTTGTGCTCTGCTGGGGAGCACACGTGTCCGACCAGCCTCCGGAGCCTGAGGACGGAGCAGAGCGCCGGAGGGACTCGTCGGGGGACCTGCACACGCAGATACAGGTAAGTTTCACCTGCTATTCGCCACCTCACAGTGGCGAATAGTAACTGCATCAAATTCAGAAAATTGATAATTTTCGGAATTTGATGAATACCACAATTTCCACATCCCCATACTAATGTACTAATGTACTAATGTATGGGGAGTGTGGAAATTAACGCAGGGGAACTTAGCGAGGAGATATCTGTGATATCTCCTGTGCTAAGTGGCTACATGAATACCAAAATAACGTTATTTAAGGAAAATGTCCTTAAAAACGTTATTTTAGTGATGATGAATAGGCCCCATATACTCCTTAAAATACAGTAGACAACACCAGTGCAGCACCAGGGGGAGCGCATTAGATTATTATTGTTTATTGTTTAGAAACTATAGAGCTGACACTTTGGAGCTGTTTGCAAAATGTGCACAAATACTGCATTAGCATACTATATATATATATATATATATCTCAAGATGCATCTGCCTGGTTTATGTGAATCATCTTTCTTAGGGAGTATTTGTGCCTGCTCAGTAGCCTCCCTGCCACAACTTGCCAACTTTTCTGCTGCTCGTAATGGGAGGGAGCAGTCAGGTGGGTGGTGCGGTGGGTGGGGGGGAACGCCACAGCGATTGGGTCATCGTGCTATACAATGCCACAGTTATAGATGTGGGGGTTCCTGACTTCTGAGCATTTCGAAGAGTCAAACTTTAACCCAGGGATGGACATTGGATTTCAATGTTTCTCTGCTATCAATGGCCCTGATTCAGAGCCGGACGCTCTGACCAGAGCGCTCGCTCTGAATCAGGGCCCACCTCCATTAATATGGAGCGTCCTCCCGGACGCTCATATAGCTGTGGGTCACCAGGCTTTTGCTCGCAGTTTCGATGGTCGCGATGGTCAAGACCATCGCGACCATCGAAACTGCGAGCAAAAGCCTGCGGTTGGGTTTTTCAACCGCAAGGCCAGGAGTGATTTTGGCTCTATCAGAGCCAAAATCACTCCCACTGACATCACTAGTGATGTCAGTGGGGCCGGCTTCAGACGGTAGGCGTTCCCTTGGGAACGCCTACGTCTGGCAGGCACGCCCCCGGCACGCCCACCAAAGGGGGCGTGCTGTCAGTCACCATCGACAGCACTCCCCCTTTGATGAGACACTCCGAGCGAAGGAAAGTCCTTCGCTCGTCGGGTCTCGCGCATGCGCACGACGGAGCTCCCTCCATCGTGCGCATGCGCAGTGGGGACCATCGACCCACTTGCGAGCGGACAGCCGCTCACGAGTGGGTCTGAATGAGGGCCAATGTTTTCACCATTC
Organism: Taudactylus pleione; assembly: GCA_031769625.1. NCBI lineage: Eukaryota > Metazoa > Chordata > Amphibia > Anura > Myobatrachidae > Taudactylus > Taudactylus pleione. The sequence goes on from JAUIMM010000011.1 coordinate 443,907, forward strand.
GATGGCGGCTTTCCGATGGTAGCTACCATCGAATAGTGTGAAAGCGATGGCCATCCGATGTTAAAACACAGCTGAATTCAGCTGTTTAACATCGGGTATGGCCGCGGGATGCTATTGCGCATGCGCAAACAGGGATTTTTTTGCACACGCGCCAATTATATTAATACATTTTTCCATCTAATTATTTTGAGGCGATGGTTAGCTACTATCGCATCTAAAGTTTTGAAGGCAAAAGCCCAGCCATCATTTGATGGTGGGCTGCCGATGTCCATCCCTACTTCAAACTCATTATACCGTCCCACCTCTCGGTACCTCTGCTGGTGACCTGACCACATCTAGCACCCATGGAACAAGCCCCACCAGCCCCCATACATTTGTCTCTATAACCATGACCAGTAAATGCAGCTTTTTTTGTAATTTTTATCTCGTGCATTTTATTTCCCTGTTCCAATTCACACTGAAGAGACCTTTTATAGACCCCCCAACCTGACCCCTTCCTTCCACTGGTATAAAATGCTCTGCTCCTGAACCTCACACGTCATTTCCCGCTATGGTTTCCTGGACTGAATTAATAAATTGATGAGGAGGGTGTTTGTAAAACATTAGCTGAATAATTCAGCCAAGGCAACTGCAAGTGGAGAGTACAGAATGTTTTGTAGCACGTCTAACAAGACCGGTAACGTTCTAAGCCGCAGAACTTCCTGCTCAGATTCCTATCGCAGTAACCGGGCTAAAAAGAACCAACTGACGTTCGGAAACCAAAAAAAAATAAAACTTCTCATTAATAAGTTAAATCGGATCATATTCCTGCAACAGGAGAATAAATAAAAATACTGTACGTGCGAAAATCAAAAGCTGTCATTGATCTCGGTGCTTTAATGCTTTGCAGTACACACGGTCAGCAGGGCATTGTGCATACATGATTTTGATATGTATTGCTTTGATCAATGGTTTATTACACTGACACTCTAGATAGCGGTAGATCATTGATCACAGTACTGCGCTATCCCAGGGCTTGTCTGATGATCACTCTTTTATCTACAAATGGCTGTCACGACAGCCCCCATCTCCCATGTGCAGGAAGGATGACGAGAAACAAAAGTAATTTACTAAATAGATATTTATGTTTCCTTCCTAGACTACAAGATTGCTTTTACAGTCCTGGGGACACCTGCAAATTGTTTTCCAGGCCTCCTAAATTAGTTTTTACAGCAGGATTGCGGCAGACAATCCATTTCCGAACCTGCGCTGTGTCAGAGGGGCAATTGCTATTTCCCGGACGTAGCCCAAACGGCCATATTGCTCACCATGGAATCTCCTTATTAACTCTGAGGAATAATAACCTAACGTGCCTGAGCCTGGGCTGTCCCAACAAGCGACGGTGTCAGACGCGATACATGTTACTACTGCTTCAGTTATTAGATCTCTGTAGGTAAAGCTGCTGTCTCAATAATAGATGCAGTCAGTAAGTCACTAATTAAAATGTCGACAGTTCCATTAGGGTTAGCATTAGGGATAGAATTGAATACGGTGTTAGCCATTGTAGCCTTGGGGTTGCATACTGTATCCCCGGCACTGACCAAACGCACATGTGCGATCAGCAGGCCGCACATGCGCAGTAGTGAGACGGTCCCCAGGAAGTGAAGGTAAAGTGATCATTAATGCGTTCACTTTATTTTCACACATCGCAGAGACGGGCTCCTATCAGAACCCCTGCATGTGTTTCATGATACATCCGGGCAGTCCATAATTTATTAATGGCGGCTACTAACGTAGTTATGTAACGGCGTAGAAACGCGCAGGAACGCCTGCATTCCTCTGACCACCCTCCTCTCCACCCCCAAACAGTGGTTCCTGTCAATCATTTATTTGTACCGCTGCATGTCCGATCGCAGTGGCCAGCTTGCGTACGCGCACTGCGATGCATACGCAGAACGCAAACATCGACCGGTTACGTGCGTCCGCATCCTTGCGATCCAACATGAATCAGGCCCTATGTACAATGCTCAGTCACCAAAACATGTGCTAAGATAGTAATACATGTAAATTCTTCACGTTTCTAGGATTTTAAAATTATGGGGAAATATGTATGTATGTCCTGTATGCATGTATGTCCAGTATGTATGTATGTCCAGTATGTGCGTATGTATGTACAGTATGTATGTATGTACAGTATGTATGTCCTGTATGTATGTATGTCCAGTATGTATGTATGTATGTACAGTATGTGTGTATGTCCAGTATGTATGTACATACAGTATGTATGTATTTATGTATGTACAGTATGTGTGTATGTCCAGTATGTATGTCCAGTATGTATGTATGTATTTATGAACGTCCAGTATGTATGTATGTATGTATGTACAGTATGTGTGTATGTCCACTATGTATGTACATACAGTATGTATGTATGTATTTATGTATGTCCAGTATGTATGTATGTATTTATGTATGTCCAGTATGTATGTATGTCCAGTGTATGTATGTATTTATGAACGTCCAGTATGTATGTATGTACAGTATGTGTGTATGTCCAGTATGTATGTACATACAGTATGTATGTATGTATGTATTTATGTATGTCCAGTATGTATGTATGTATTTATGTATGTCCAGTATGTATGTATGTCTAGTATGCATGTCCAGTATGTATGTATGTATTTATGTATGTCCAGTATGTATGTATGTCCAGTATGTATGTCCAGTGTATGTATGTATTTATGAATGTTCAGTATGCATGTATGTATGTATGTCCAGTATGTATGTACAGTATGTATGTATGTACATACAGTATGTATGTATTTATGCATGTCCAGTATGTATGTATGTATCTATGTCCAGTATGTATGTATGTTCAGTATGCATGTATGTATGAACAGTATGCATGTATGTATGTATGTATGTACAGTATGTATGTATTTATGTATGTCCAGTATGCATGTATGTACAGTATGTATGTACATACAGTATGTATTTACGTATGTCCAGTATGCATGTATTTATGTATTTCCAGTATGCATATATGTATGTATGTATGTACATACAGTATGTATGTATTTATGTATGACCAATATGTATGTATGTATTTATGTATGTCCAGTATGCATGTATGTACATACAGTATGTATGTATTTATGTCCAGTATGTATGTATTTATGTATGTCCAGTATGTATGTATGTCCAGTATTTATGTATGTGCATACAGTATGTATGTCCAGTATGTATGTATGTACAGTATGTATGTATGCCCAGTATGTATGTACATACAGTATGTATGTATTTATGTCTACTATGTATGTATGTCCAGTATGTATGTATTTATGTATGTCCAGTATGTATGTATGTATGTCCAGTATGTATGTATGTATGTACAGTATGTGTGTATGTCCAGTATGTATGTACATACAGTATGTATGTATGTATTTATGTATGTCCAGTATGTATGTATGTATTTATGTATGTCCAGTATGTATGTATGTCCAGTGTATGTATGTATTTATGAACGTCCAGTATGTATGTATGTACAGTATGTGTGTATGTCCAGTATGTATGTACATACAGTATGTATGTATGTATGTATTTATGTATGTCCAGTATGTATGTATGTATTTATGTATGTCCAGTATGTATGTATGTCTAGTATGCATGTCCAGTATGTATGTATGTATTTATGAATGTCCAGTATGTATGTATGTATTTATGTATGTCCAGTATGTATGTATGTCCAGTATGTATGTCCAGTGTATGTATGTATTAATGAATGTCCAGTATGCATGTATGTATGTATATCCAGTATGTATGTATGTACAGTATGTATGTATGTACATACAGTATGTATGTATTTATGCATGTCCAGTATGTATGTATGTATCTATGTCCAGTATGTATGTATGTTCAGTATGCATGTATGTATGAACAGTATGCATGTATGTATGTATGTATGTACAGTATGTATGTATTTATGTATGTCCAGTATGTATGTATGTCCAGTATGCATGTATGTACAGTATGCATGTACAGTATGTATGTACATACAGTATGTATTTACGTATGTCCAGTATGTATGTATTTATGTATTTCCAGTATGCATATATGTATGTACAGTATGTATGTATGTATGTACATACAGTATGTATGTATTTATGTATGACCAATATGTATGTATGTATTTATGTATGTCCAGTATGCATGTATGTATGTACATACAGTATGTATGTATTTATGTCCAGTATGTATGTATTTATGTATGTCCAGTATGTATGTATGTCCAGTATTTATGTATGTGCATACAGTATGTATTTCCAGTATGTATGTATGTACAGTATGTATGTATGCCCAGTATGTATGTACATACAGTATGTATGTATTTAAGTATGTCTACTATGTATGTATGTCCAGTATGTATGTATGTATTTATGTATGTCCAGTATGTATGTATGTATGTCCAGTATGTATGTATGTATGCCCAGTATGTATGTACAATATGTATGTTCATACAGTATGTATGTATTTATGCATGTCCAGTATGTATGTCCAGTATGTATTTATGTCCAGTATGTATGTATGTATTTATGTATGTCCAGTATGTATGCATGCCCAGTATGTATGTATGTACAGTATGTATGTACATACAGTATGTATGTATTTATGCATGTCCAGTATGTATGTATGTACAGTATGTACGTACAGTATATATGTATGTACATACAGTCTGTATGTATTTATGTATGTCCAGTATGTATTTATGTATTTATGTATGTCCAGTATGTATGTATGTCCAGTATGTATGTACATACAGTATGTATGTATTTATGTATGTCCAGTATGTATGTATTTATGTAAGTCCAGTATGTATGTATGTCCAGTATGTATTATATGTATGTATGTACTATATGTATGTCCAGTATGTATGTATGTATGTTCAGTATGTATGTATTTATGTATGTCCAGTACGTATGTATGTCTAGTATGTATGTCCAGTATGTATGTATTTATGCATGTCCAGTATGTATGTATGTATGTACAGTATGTATGTATGTACAGTATATATGTATGTACATACAGTATGTATGTATTTATGTATGTCCAGTATGTATGTATTTATGTATGTCCAGTATGTATGTACATACTGTATGTATGTACATACAGTATGTATGTATTTATGTATTTCCAGTATGTATGTATTTATGTATGTCCAGTATGTATGTATGTCTAGTATGTATGTCCAGTATGTATGTATTTATGCATGTCCAGTATGTATGTATGTATGTACGGTATGTATGTATGTACAGTATATATGTATGTACATACAGTATGTATGTATTTATGTATGTCCAGTATGTATGTATTTATGTATGTCCAGTATGTATGTACATACTGTATGTATGTACATACAGTATGTATGTATTTATGTATTTCCAGTATGTATGTATTTATGTATGTCCAGTATGTATGTATGTATGTCCAGTATTTATGTATGTGCATACAGTATGTATGTCCAGTATGTATGTATGTACAGTATGTATGTATGCCCAGTATGTATGTACATACAGTATGTATGTATTTATGTATGTCTACTATGTATGTATGTCCAGTATGTATGTATGTATCTATGTCCAGTATGTATGTATGTTCAGTATGCATGTATGTATGAACAGTATGCATGTATGTATGTATGTATGTACAGTATGTATGTATTTATGTATGTCCAGTATGCATGTATGTACAGTATGTATGTACATACAGTATGTATTTACGTATGTCCAGTATGCATGTATTTATGTATTTCCAGTATGCATATATGTATGTATGTATGTATGTACATACAGTATGTATGTATTTATGTATGACCAATATGTATGTATGTATTTATGTATGTCCAGTATGCATGTATGTATGTACATACAGTATGTATGTATTTATGTCCAGTATGTATGTATTTATGTATGTCCAGTATGTATGTATGTCCAGTATTTATGTATGTGCATACAGTATGTATGTCCAGTATGTATGTATGTATGTACAGTATGTATGTATGCCCAGTATGTATGTACATACAGTATGTATGTATTTATGTCTACTATGTATGTATGTCCAGTATGTATGTATGTATTTATGTATGTCCAGTATGTATGTATGTATGTCCAGTATGTATGTATGTATGTATGTATGTACAGTATGTGTGTATGTCCAGTATGTATGTACATACAGTATGTATGTATGTATTTATGTATGTCCAGTATGTATGTATGTATTTATGTATGTCCAGTATGTATGTATGTCCAGTGTATGTATGTATTTATGAACGTCCAGTATGTATGTATGTACAGTATGTGTGTATGTCCAGTATGTATGTACATACAGTATGTATGTATGTATGTATTTATGTATGTCCAGTATGTATGTATGTATTTATGTATGTCCAGTATGTATGTATGTCTAGTATGCATGTCCAGTATGTATGTATGTATTTATGAATGTCCAGTATGTATGTATGTATGTATGTATTTATGTATGTCCAGTATGTATGTATGTCCAGTATGTATGTCCAGTGTATGTATGTATTTATGAATGTCCAGTATGCATGTATGTATGTATGTCCAGTATGTATGTATGTACAGTATGTATGTATGTACATACAGTATGTATGTATTTATGCATGTCCAGTATGTATGTATGTATCTATGTCCAGTATGTATGTATGTTCAGTATGCATGTATGTATGAACAGTATGCATGTATGTATGTATGTATGTACAGTATGTATGTATTTATGTATGTCCAGTATGTATGTATGTCCAGTATGCATGTATGTACAGTATGCATGTACAGTATGTATGTACATACAGTATGTATTTACGTATGTCCAGTATGTATGTATGTATGTCTACTATGTATGTATGTCCAGTATGTATGTATGTATGTATGTCCAGTATGTATGTATGTATGCCCAGTATGTATGTACAATATGTATGTTCATACAGTATGTATGTATTTATGCATGTCCAGTATGTATGTCCAGTATGTATTTATGTCCAGTATGTATGTATGTATTTATGTATGTCCAGTATGTATGCATGCCCAGTATGTATGTATGTATGTATGTATGTACAGTATGTATGTACATACAGTATGTATGTATTTATGCATGTCAAGTATGTATGTACAGTATGTATGTACAGTATATATGTATGTACATACAGTCTGTATGTATTTATGTATGTCCAGTATGTATTTATGTATTTATGTATGTCCAGTATGTATGTATGTCCAGTATGTATGTACATACAGTATGTATGTATTTTTGTATGTCCAGTATGTATGTATTTATGTAAGTCCAGTATGTATTATATGTATGTATGTACTATATGTATGTCCAGTATGTATGTATGTATGTCCAGTATGTATGTATTTATGTATGTCCAGTATGTATGTATGTATGTCTAGTATGTATGTCCAGTATGTATGTATTTATGCATGTCCAGTATGTATGTATGTATGTACAGTATATATGTATGTACATACAGTATGTATGTATTTATGTATGTCCAGTATGTATGTATTTATGTATGTCCAGTATGTATGTATGTATGTCCAGTATGTATGTATGTACAGTATTTATTTATTTATTAACAGTTTCTTATATAGCGCAGCATATTCCGTTGCGCTTTACAAACGATGATAGAACAAAACAGGGTAATAACCGACAGACATAGAGGCTTACAATCTATAGGAGTATGTATTATATGTATGTACATATGTATGTATGTATGTATGTACTATATGTATGTCCAGTATGTATGCACAGTATGTATGTATGTCCAGTATGTATTGTGATAGGATCACTGGTAAAGTGGTCTGTGACAGGGACATTTATCCCAGATTCCTGTCTTATGTGTTTTAAATCCCCAGGAGAAAGTCTGCAGTGTAGCAGGCTTGAGTCTCAGCTTTTTGAAAAGCCGGTTTGGGACCTGGGGGTTGTGGGTGAGAGGAGAGGGAGGGCTCCACCCACGGCCACTCCAGGTTTTGGTTCTCGCAGCCTGGTAACAGGCTTGTTAGGGTTTCCACCTGAGAGTGGCCAATATAAGCCTAGTGTGTGTACTTGCATCCAGACTGGTGTGCTGCTTCCCTGCTGCTGTGGGTATGTGTAAGAAAGGAGTCCTTCTACCCAGGAGAGGGAACCCCTAATCTGACTGTGTCACAATATGGTGGAGAATGCGGGCATTCACACACACTGAAGTTGCAGCAAGAGGAAAACTTTCCATTTAAAAATTAAAGGGACAGACACTCAATTTGTAAGTGTGGAAATAACGCTGTGTCCTTGGAGTCCCATAGAGGAGGCGTCAGCCAATGCTCAGAGAGGCAAGGTTCAGCTTCCAACCTACACCCCAGGACAAAATGGAGGACATTATTAAGGCCTTGCTCCAAGCTACAGCAGCTCAGCAGGAGACTAACAGACTTCAACAGGTCGCCATTGAGGAAACCCGCCAGGCCTTAGCGGAAAACAGCCAGGCCATAAGAGAGGTGGTACAGCACCTGGTCGCCCGGCCCAGAGAAGTTACTACTGGTCCTCCCACCCCCACTCACTCCGTACGAGCCAGTCACTTCCTCCAAAAGATGACTTCGGGCGATGATGTGGAGGCCTATCTCGCCGCATTTGAAAGAACGGCCGAAAGGGAGAGTTGGCCCAAGGAGCAGTGGGCAAGTCTGGTGGCACCTTTTTTGTCTGGGGAGCCACAAAAAGCATATTTCGACTTATGCCTGGCTGATGCCAAGGACTATAAAAAACTAAAACAGGAGATCCTAACTCGCTTGGGAGTCACCACCTTTGTTCGTGCCCAACGGGTCCACCGCTGGGAGTTCCATATGGACAAGCCTCCACGTTCACAGATGCATGACCTCGTCCATCTGTCCTCAAAATGGCTACAGCCCGAGACGCTGACGGGACCACAGATCGTGGAAAGGGTCGTGATGGACCGGTACCTGCGATCATTACCTGTGACTCTGCGCAAGTGGGTGAGCCATGCAGACCCTAAGTCCACGGACCAGTTGGTCGAGCTGGTGGAGAGGTACGTGGCAGCTGAGGAGCTGATGAATATGCCCCACCGAGCCCCGATGGCGCACTGGCGAACTCCCACAGACACTGGTAAGACTGTTCCAGGGGAGAAGGGTGCTGGGCGGTGGGATGTACCTAAGACTGAGGGTGCAGAACCTGGAGACAGGCCTGCTAGGCCAGGAAGGTTCTTGCCCCGTAAACGACTAGACATTAATATGACTCAGTGTTTCCGATGTGGTGGCTTCGGCCATATTGCCGCTAATTGTTCACTTACAACTGAACCTATGCAATGTGATACTGCTCATGTCTACCGCAGGGGGTCTTTCTTTGCGCAGACAGCCTGTACGGCTGACCGGCAGGCTGAGACTGATAATCACATGTGTGTACTCACTGTAGATGGCAACCGAGTAGAGGCACTGTTAGACTCTGGTAGCTTGGTGACACTTATAAAAGCTGAGCTGGTGAACCCCTTGAGGCATAAGGGGAAAACTGTTGGTGTGACCTGCATACATGGGGATACTCGATATTATGTTACTGCCGAGGTGAACATCGAGACACCATGTGGCTCTGCTATAGTTTCTGTGGGTTTGGTGCATGGTCTGGTGTACGATGCAATATTGGGGAGAGACTTTGCTCACTTCTGGAAGTTGTGGGAAAGCCGTTTTGTTCCAGAGGTGAACAACCCCGATCCATTTGAGAAGGTTGTCGATGTAGTGGAGGAGGGAGTTTCTTCTGAGTCAGAGTTATTCCCTTTTTCTACTATGATTGGCGAACTAGAGAATGCGGAGCGTGACGGTGGCCCGCCAACTGATGTGCCTCCCATTGAGGTGGGAAGTATTGTTGGGCCAGGTGATCGTCTGCCTGATTTAGAGGTCAGAAGAGAGGTCTTTGCCGTGGAGCAGTTGAATGACCCTACTTTGGTAAAAGCCAGGGAGAATGTAAAAGTAGTTGATGGTAAACCCGTAGACCCTGATAGTCCTTTGTCCTATCCCCACATGGCAATGTGTCAGGATTTGTTATATCAGGTGACTAAGAAGGGGGAAGATATTGTGGAACAACTAATAGTTCCCAAAGCCTACAGAAGAACAGTGTTGGATCTGGCCCATGGTCATATAACGGCAGGCCATCTAGGGGTAGAGAAAACCACTTAGCGAATAATGCAGAGGTTTTTCTGGCCCGGGCTTCATAAAGAGGTGTCTGACTTTTGCGCATCCTGCCCTGAGTGTCAGTATCATGCTCCCAGGCCACATTTTAAGGGTCCACTAGTTCCATTGCCTATTATAGAGGTGCCGTTTGAAAGAATAGCGATGTATTTGGTTGGACCCTTGATTAAGTCTGCCAGGGGACACCAGTATATTCTGGTCATAATGGATTACGCTACCAGGTACCCGGAAGCGATCCCGTTGCGCAATACGTCAACCAAGACCATTGCCAGAGAGCTAGTTCATGTATTTAGCAGGCTGGGTATACCCAAGGAGATACTAACTGACCAGGGTACACTGTTTATGTCAAAAGTCATGAAAGAGTTATGCCGCCTGTTCAAAATCGAACAGTTAAGAACTTCGGTTTATCACCCCCAAACCGATGGGCTGGTCGAGAGGTTTAACAAGACGTTAAAACACATGCTTAGGAAAGTGGTCGACAAGGATGGTAGGGATTGGGATTACTTATTACCGTATTTATTGTTGCCCATAAGAGAGGTTCCCCAGTCCTCCACCGGGTTTTCACCCTTCGACTTGTTGTATGGGAGACACCCAAGGGGGTTACTAGACATTGCCAAAGAGACATGGGAGGGGCAGTCTAGTCCTTACAAAACGGTGATTGAGTATGTTTCTCAAATGCAGGAGAGAATTGCTGCGGTAGTGCCGATAGTGAGAGAGCACCTGGAACAGGCTCAACAGGCACAGCAGAGGGTATACAACCGCAATGCCCGGTTACGCAGCTTTGCTCCTGGGGACAGAGTGTTAGTGTTGGTTCCCACTGTGGAAAATAAACTTTTGGCTAAATGGCAAGGGCCCTTTGAAATCTTAGAATGAGTGGGGCAGGTCAATTACAAAGTTTACCAGCCGGGGAAAAGAAAGCCGGAATAGATATACCATATAAATCTGTTAAAGCCCTGGAAAGATAGAACGGTACTGTCGGCCGTCCGAGCCCCTCCAGTAAATCCAGGGCCCTTAGTTCCCGAAGTGACAGTGGCAAAAACCCTGTCGGCAATTCAACAACAAGAGGTCAAGGAGTTTCTGATCAGAAATAGGGTGCTGTTCTCTGACGTACCTGGGAAAACCTCGGTCATTAAACATGACAATCACTGACCCAGGGGTTAAAGTTAATCTAAAGCCCTATAGGTTACCAGAAGCACAAAGAGAATCGGTGTCGAAAGAAATTAAAAATATGCTAGAGTTAGGGGTTATTGAAGAATCACATAGTGAATGGTCAAGTCCCATTGTGTTGATTCCAAAGCCCGACGGGAGTGTGCGTTTCAGCAATGACTTCCGAAAGTTGAACAGTGTTTCAAAATTCGATGCCTACCCGATGCCAAGAGTGGATGAACTGATTTAGAGACTAGGGACGGCAAGGTATTTAACCACTCTTGACCTAACCAAAGGGTATTGGCAAGTACCGTTAACCGAGAGCGCCAAACAAAAGACAGCTTTTTCAGCGCCAGAGGGCTTGTTTCAGTACAAGATGTTGCCCTTCGGGCTACATGGGGCACCTGCTACCTTCCAAAGAATGATGGACAGGATTCTAAGGCCCCATAGACGGTATGCGGCTGCTTATCTGGATGACGTGGTCGTTCATAGTCCTGATTGGCAGTCTCACTTACCCAGGGTGCAAGCAGTGTTGGACTCCATCTATAAGGCAGGTTTGACAGCCAACCCAAAAAAGTGTTGTCTAGGCATGGAGGAAGTAAAATATCTGGGATACACCATTGGCAGAGGCCTGATAAAGCCTCAGCTCAATAAGGTTGATGCCATACAAAACTGGCCACGGCCTCTGAATAAGAAGCAGGTGAGAGCCTTCTTGGAAATTACGGGGTACTACAGGAGGTTTATACCCAACTTTGCCACCATGGCAGTCCCACTGACTGACCTGACCAAAGGCACACAAAAAGTCATGGTAGAATGGAGTCCTGAGGCAGAGAAAGCTTTTCAGGAGTTGAAAGTAGCGTTGTGTTCCCAACCAGTCCTGATAACTCCTAATTTTGAAAGGGAATTCATAGTACAAACCGATGCATCAGAAGTAGGTATAGGAGCGGTCCTGTCCCAGAACATGGAGGGTGAGGAACACCCTATTTTCTATCTAAGTAGAAAGTTGAATGTACATGAGAGAAACTATGCCACAGTGGAGAAGGAGGCGTTGGCCATAAAGTGGGCATTAGAGGCTCTCAGGTACTACTTGGTTGGAAGAAAGTTCAAATTGATCACTGACCATGCCCCTTTGAAGTGGATGTCCGAAAATAAGGACAGTAATGCGAGAATTACGAGATGGTTCTTGGCGTTACAAACTTTTAAATTTGCAGTGGAACACAGGCCAGGAAGCCAGCTGGCCAATGCAGACGCGTTGTCACGCGTTCATTGTTTGGGGGCTTCAGTTGTTCCGCCCCACAGGTCGAAACAAAGGGGGGGGATATGTGATAGGATCACTGGTAAAGTGGTCTGTGGCAGGTACATTTGTCCCAGATTCCTGTCTTATGTGTTCTAAACCCCGAGGAGAAAGTCTGCAGTGTAGCAGGCTTGAGTCTCGGCTTTTTGAAAAGCCGGTTTGGGACCTGGGGGTTGTGGGTGAGAGGAGAGGGAGGGCTCCACCCACGGCCACTCCAGGTTTTGGTTCTCGCAGCCTGGTAACAGGCTTGTTAGGGTTTCCACCTGAGAGTGGCCAATATAAGCCTAGTGTGTTGAGGGCTGATTGTCTCACCTGGGAGAGCAGACAAGGAGTTTGCTCAGAGACACTTGAAAACCTATCCGTGAGTACTGTGCTGTGCCTTGTTGATGGTGAGGGCATTAGGCCCTGCCAGGTTATGGTAGTGAGGGAACCACCTGTGAAGTTAGTGCCCCGACAGGGCTAGGATTTATGTTTATGTTTTCTTTATGTTATTTCTGACATTGCACAATAAAGACTGGCGCCGACCAGCTTGTACTCGCATCTAGACTGGTGTGCTGCTTCCCTGCTGCTGTGTGTGTGTGTAAGGAAGGAGTCCTCTACCCAGGAGAGGGACCCCCTAACCTAACTGTGTCACAGTACATACAGTATGTATTTACGTATGTCCAGTATGTATGTATTTATGTATTTCCAGTATGTATGTATGTCCAGTATGCATGTATGTATGTACAGTATGTATGTATGTATGTACATACAGTATGTATGTATTTATGTATGACCAATATGTATGTATGTATGTATGTCCAGTATGTATGTATGTCCAGTATGCATGTATTTATGTATGTCCAGTATGTATGTATGTCCAGTATTTATGTATGTGCATACAGTATGTATGTCCAGTATGTATGTATGTATGTATGCCCAGTATGTATGTACATACAGTATGTATGTATTTATGTCCAGTATGTATGTATTTATGTATGTCCAGTATGTATGTATGTCCAGTATTTATGTATGTGCATACAGTATGTATGTCCAGTATGTATGTATGTATGTATGTACAGTATGTATGTATGCCCAGTATGTATGTACATACAGTATGTCTGTATTTATGTATGTCCAGTATGTATGTATGTCCAGTATGTATGTATGTATGTCCAGTATGTATGTATGTATTTATGTATGTCCAGTATGTATGTATGTATGCCCAGTATGTATGTACAATATGTATGTACATACAGTATGTATGTATTTATGCATGTCTAGTATGTATTTATGTCCAGTATGTATGTATGTATTTATGTATGTCCAGTATGTATGTATGCCCAGTATGTATGTACAGTATGTATGTACATACAGTATGTATGTATTTATGCATGTCCAGTATGTATGTACAGTATATATGTATGTACATACAGTATGTATGTATTTATGTATGTCCAGTATGTATGTATGTATTTATGTATGTCCAGTATGTATGTACATACAGTATGTTGTATTTATGTATTTCCAGTATGTATGTATGTATGTCCAGTATGTATGTACAGTATGTATTATATGTATGTATGTACTATATGTATGTCCAGTATGTATGTATGTCCAGTATGTATGTATTTATGTATGTCCAGTATGTATGTATGTATGTCCAGTATGTATGTATTTATGCATGTCCAGTATGCATGTATGTACAGTATGTATGTATGTACAGTATATATGTATGTACATAGAGTATGTATGTATTTATGTATGTCCAGTATGTATGTATTTATGTATGTCCAGTATGTATGTACATACTGTATGTATGTACATCCAGTATGTATGTCCAGTATGTATGTCCAGTATGTATGTATGTATGTCCAGTATGTATGTATGTACTATATGTATGTATGTCCAGTATGTATGTATGTCCAGTTTGTATGTATTTATGATTGTCCAGTATGTATGTATGTCTAGTATGTATGTATGTCCAGTATGTATGTATGTACTATATGTATGTATGTCCAGTATGTATGTATGTCCAGTTTGTATGTATTTATGATTGTCCAGTATGTATGTATGTCCAGTTTGTATGTATTTATGATTGTCCAGTATGTATGTATGTCTAGTATGTATGTATGTCCAGTATGTATGTATGTACTATATGTATGTATGTCCAGTATGTATGTATGTCCAGTTTGTATGTATTTATGATTGTCCAGTATGTATGTATGTCCAGTTTGTATGTATTTATGATTGTCCAGTATGTATGTATGTCTAGTATGTATGTATGTCCAGTATGTATGTATGTACTATATGTATGTATGTCCAGTATGTATGTATGTCCAGTTTGTATGTATTTATGATTGTCCAGTATGTATGTACGTACAGTATTTATTTATTAACAGTTTCTTATATAGCGCAGCATATTCCGTTGCGCTTTACAATTGGAAACATTGATAGAACAAAACAGGGTAATAACCGACAGACATAGAGGTAAGAGGGCCCTGCTTGCAAGCTTACAATCTATAGGAGTATGTATTATATGTATGTACATATGTATGTATGTATGTACTATATGTATGTCCAGTATGTATAGTACAGTATGTATGTATGTCCAGTATGTATGTATGTCTAGTATGTATGTATGTCCAGTATGTATTATATGTATGTTCATATCATACTTGCCTACCCTCCCGATTTGGTCTTGAGCCTCCCGAAAATCGGGTGCCACTCCCGACCTCCCGGTAAAGCAGGCAAGCCTCCCGAGATCAGCGACACGTCCGCCCCCCCCTGCACTTACTATAAAAATCCCGGCAGCGGAGGGGCCAGTGACGCGATTCGCGCTGAATCGCGTCATCACGGCCCCGCCCCCTGCCTCACAATGCCTTTAAAAACGGCATTGCAAAGAGGGGGCGGAGCCGTGATGATGCGATCGCGATGACACGCCCCCATGCTCCGCCCCAAAATGCACGTCACTTCCGGGCCACGCCCCCTTTTCGACATGACCCGCCCCCCACCGAGAAAGCCCGACAGCTCCCTCCCGGAAGGAGGGAGTGAATGTACGTACATACAGTATTTATGTATGTACAGTATGTATGTACTATATGTATGTACAGTATGTACAGTATGTATGTATGTACTATATGTATGTACAGTCTGTATGTATGTACGTACGTACAGTCTGTATGTATATACTATATGTATGTACAGTATGTACTGTATGTATGTATTTACTGTATATGTACAGTACGTACGTACAGTATGTATGTACACTACCGTTTAAAAGTTTGGGGTCACCCAGATAATTTTCGTGTTTTACATGAAATCTGACTTTTGTTTATCAAATGAGTTGCAAAATGAATAGAACATATAGTCAAGACATTGGCAAGGTTAGAAATAATGATTTTTATATGAAATAATAAATTTTGTCCTTCAAACTTTGCTTTCGTCAAAGAATGCTCCTTTTGCAGCAATTACGGCATTGAGGACCTTTGGCATTCTAGCTGTTAATTTGTTGAGGTAATCTGAAGAAATGTCACCCCACGCTTCCTGAAGCACCTCCCACAAGTTGGATTGGCTTGATGGGCACTTCTTGCGTACCATACGGTCAAGCTGCTCCCACAACCGCTCAATGGGGTTGAGATCTGGTGACTGCGCTGGCCACTCCATTACAGACAGAATACCAGCTGCCTGCTTCTTCCCTAAATAGTTCTTGCATAATTTAGAGGTGTGCTTTGGGTCATTGTCCTGTTGGAGGAGGAAATTGGCTCCAATCAAGCGCTGTCCACAGGGTATGGCATGGCGTTACAAAATGGAGTGATAGCCTTCCTTATTCAAAATCCCTTTTACCTTGTACATATCTCCCACTTTACCAGCACCAAAGCAGCCCCAGACCATCACATTACCTCCACCATGCTTGACAGATGGCAGGTACTCTTCCAACATCTTTTCACTTGTTCTGGGTCTCACAAATGTTCTTCTGTGTGATCCAAACACCTCAAACTTCGATTCGTCTGTCCATAACACTATTTTCCAATCTTCCTCTGTCCAATGTCTGTGTTCTTTTGCCCATATTAATCTTTTCCTTTTATTGGCCAGTCTCAGATATGGCTTTTTCTTTGCCAATTTGCCTAGAAGGCCAGCATCCCGGAGTCACCTCTTCATTGTAGACGTTGACACTGGCGTTTTGCGGGTACCATTTAATGAAGCTGCCAGTTGAGGACTTGTGAGGCGTCTATTTCTGAAACTAGAGAATCTAATGTACTTGTCTTCTTGCACAGTTGTGCACCAGGGCCTCCCACTTCTCTTTCTACTCTGTTTAGAGCCTATTTGTGCTGTTCTCTGAAGGGAGTAGTACACACCGTTGTTGGAAATGTTCAGTTTCTTGTCAATTTCTCGCATGGAATAGCCTTCATTTCTAAGAAGAAGAATAGACTGTCAAGTTTCACATGAAAGTTCTCTTTTTCTGGCCATTTGGAGAGTATAATCGAACCCACAAATGTGATGCTCCAGGTACTCAACTAGCTCAAAGGAAGGGCAGTTTTATAGCTTCTCTAACGAGCAAACCCGTTTTCAGCTGTGCTAACATAATTGCACAAGGGTTTTCAAGGGTTTTCTAATCATCCATTAGTCTTCTAACGCGCTTAGCAAACACAATGTACCATTAGAACACTGGAGTGATGGTTGCTGGAAATGGGCCTCTATACACCTATGTAGATATTCCTTTAAAAACCAGACATTTGCAGCTAGTATAGTCATTTACCACATTAACAATGTATAGAGTGTATTTCTGAATAATTTAATGTTATCTTCATTGACAAAAACAGTGCTTTTCTTTCAAAAATAAGTTCATTTCTAAGTGACCCCAAACTTTTGAACGGTAGTGTATGTATTGTGGTGAGAGGTTGTCTGTCACCTGAATTGCCCACATTCTAGTGGGATAAGCTCCTTCCACGGGAGAGGAAAACAAGACCGGCCCATTCTCCAGCTGCTATAGAAGTTTGGAACTCCGGGTTTTCTGGGCAGCACAGCTCAAAGTGGAGATATGGAACTCCAGGTTTTCCAGGTCGCCCAGAGCCAGCAAGAAGTCAACAGCACAGGAAGGGTTTAAAACTCTCACACCTGATGCTCTGGGCACTGATGCTGAATAGCGGCCAGGTTAGTAGGCCTTACTGTTGTAGTGCCAGAGAACAAGGGCTATGCTGGGAGAGCATGGCCGATTGTTCAGTTGCTTATTTTCAGTTATGTGCCTGTGTGTGTCCAGGCCTATGCTCATATATTCTAAAGTGCAGTGTCTGCTGCTATTAAAGACACTGCCTTACCGAGTACCTGCCTCTTTTGTGTCCTCATTTCTACACCCATGTTACAGTATGTATGTATGTATGTATGTATGTGCAGCAGAATGTATGACTGTGTACAGATCGCATGTATGTCATACTTTCCGACATTCATCTCACTCCTTCCGGGAGGGAGCTGAATGTCTGTATACAGCAGGGGGCGTGGCTGGGTGATGATGAAGTATTGACCGTGTGATTGCGTTATTGCGGCCCCGCCCTTCTTCACAATGCCGAAATTAATGGCATTGTGAAGCAGGGGTCACCACCCCCCCTCTGCGGGGGTTTCAATCATTACTGCGGGGAGGGTGGACGGGTCGGCGGCCGCTGGGAGGCTTGCCTGCCTTTACCGGGGGGGCCGGGAGCAGCACATGATATTCGGGAGGCTCGCGGACAAATCAGGAGGGTAGACAAGCCTGATGTATGTGTGAAGGAAATACATGCCTGTGTATGGGGAACATACCTGTACATGTGTGCATGAGGGTCATTATGTATGTCTGTGTATAAAGGACACATCTGCATGTGTGTATGTGGAGACAATCTGTGTCTGTTTATAGGGGGAGCATATATGTCTGTGTGTAGGGAATATGTCTGTGTGTAAGTGGGGTGGAGTACACGTCTGCATATAGAGAACATGTATGTGTTTGTAAGGTGGAATGTATGCTTGTGAGCGTTTCGGGCGGACTGTATATCTGTATATAAAGAACTAGTATGCATTGTATGTATATGGGAAAAAGTGTCTGTGTATAGGAGGCCTGATTCACTACAGATCGCTATTGCGGCTGGTATTATGCTCGCAGGTCTGCTGCGAAAATATGCTAATGACTACAATCGCAAAGCCGTCGTACTGCCAGCATAGAGACGCCCACTACCTACCACTTCCGCTATCTCACATCTGTAATACCTGTGTATACATCGGTAACATCGAGTAACATCGGCCCCTCACGCAGATTTACAACAGGTCTGACCTTACTCAGAAATTGCTAACCTCGCAGCACGCAGTCAGTGCTCAAGCTGCGTATGAGGTCACAGTGGCTAATTTATGCACGCCCATGTAACGGCGTTCAAACGCCCTGTTGTCCTGTCACCAGACCGCAGAGCGATTGCAATGCTAACTCACTCAAGGACACTGTGATACATAGTACGCACCATCGGCTGATCTGCGTACGTGGTTGTGGTTGCGATCCGTGGTGAAACACACCCAGGGAACAGTGCAGTAACAGGACAGCGCTGTGCCGTGTCCTTCCCACCCACTGAGCACATGACCTCATGACATTGTGCCGAGGGGGCGTGGCCACCAGCACCTGGAAGTACAGCACCATGCAGCACTGCAGCAGGGATACTGCCTGCACAATGCAATTCCACACCCTGCTGGTCAGATGTAGGGACCGTGGAACAGTGACGATGCTGCACCCAGAGCCCTGGGCGACTGCACCACTCAGACACCACTAGCTATGGCCCTGATCGGGAACATGTATATGTGTATGTAGGGTATAATGTATGTCTGTCTATAGGGGAACAAAGGGACATAGCGTCACTGGGCCTCATAGCTCAATTAGGGGATGGGCCCTGATCTTCAATGCATGAGTGTGTGCGAGGGAATACAAAGCCATAACCAGGGGCAAACGCAGGATTTTTATGTGGGGGTTTCTATAAATATATATATATATATACATATATATATTTATCTATATGTATATATTTATATATATTTATGTGTGTATACACTAGGGGTGAGCGGGTTCGGATTTCTGAAATCCGAACCCCCCCGAGCCCCCCCGATCCGAGGCCGATCCGAGTCAGGCTCGACTTTTCCCGCCTGACTCGGATCTGAAATCGAGGCAAAACGTCATCATCCCGCCTTCCGAGTCTCGCGGGTTTTGGATCCTATATAAGGTACCCGCGTCGGCTCCATTTTCTCACTCGGCTGTGGACAGTGAAGAGGGAGGGTGGGAGTTAGGGCTGGCTGGGCTGTGTAGTGTAGTGTAGTGTAGTGCAGAGTAGTGTTGTGCTGTGCTGTGCTGTGCTGCGCTGTGCTGCTGTTGTCCACTACTTCAAAGTCCATAGGGGCTGGCTGTGTTGTGCTGTGCTGCTGTTGTTAATAGGGGCTGTGTCCACTACTTCAAAGTCCATAGGGGCTGGCTGGACTGTGTTGTGCAGGCAGTTCTCCATAAGGGCTGTGTCCACTCCAAAGTCCTGTGCAGTGTCCCAGTCCTAAAGGGGTGCTGTAGTGTTGTCCAGGGGGTGCTCTGTCCATCAGGGGTGCTCCCCCCAAGTGCTAAAAAAAGAATATTTTTGCTGTGTTTGTGAATTGTGTGCGCAGTAGCCGCACGTGCATCAACAAAGTAGTGCCAAGCGTGCGCCTGTGTCATAAGTAAAGGGCCGGCTGGCTTGACCGTTAAAGGGTGCTGTAACCCCCAAAGTACACTCCAAACCCAAAAAAAAATTATTTTCTGTGTTTGTGAATTGTGTGCGCAGTAGCCGCACGTGCATCAACAAAGTAGTGCCAAGCGTGCGCCTGTGTCATAAGTAAAGGGCCGGCTGGCTTGACCGTTAAAGGGTGCTGTAACCCCCAAAGTACACTCCAAACCAAAAAAAAAATTATTTTCTGTGTTTGTGAATTGTGTGCGCAGTAGCCGCACGTGCATCAACAAAGTAGTGCCAAGCGTGCGCCTGTGTCATAAGTAAAGGGCCGGCTGGCTTGACCGTTAAAGGGTGCTGTAACCCCCAAAGTACACTCCAGTCCAAACCAAAAAAAAATATATTTTCTGTGTTTGTGAATTGTGTGCGCAGTAGCCGCACGTGCATCCACAAAGTAGTGCCAAGCGTGCACCTGTGTCATAAGTAAAGGGCCGGCTGGCTTGACCATTAAAGGGTGCTGTAACCCCCAAAGTACACTCCAAACCAAAAAAAAAAATATTTTCTGTGTTTGTGACTTGTGTGCACTGTGGCTGCACGTGCATCAACAAAGGAGCAGCGCCAAGCGTGCGCCTGTGTCCCATAAGTAAAGAGCCGGCTGGCTCATTTCTTAAAGGGTGGTGTAACCCACAAAGTGCACTACTCTCCTGCAAAAATAAAAAAACATTTTCTGTGTTTGTGTGCGCCTTAGCCGCACGTATATATCAATATAACATAAATGGAGGACCAAACTTTCTCCGATAAAAATAAAATAGGGAAAGATCAAGAACCACTTCCTCCTAGTGCTGTTGCTGCTGCTGGGAGTTGTTCATCATCCCAGAGAGGAAGTAGGAACATCACTACTTTTACTAAACAATTGACCCTCCAACAGTCCCTAGCGATGAGGATGAAGTACGACAGCAGTCATCCTGAAGCAAAACGTATAACTGAGGCCTTGACTGCTATGTTGGTGTTAGACGTGCGTCCGGTATCCGCCATTAGTGCAGTGGGATTTAGACAATTGATGGAGGTAGTGTGTCCCCGGTTCCAAATCCCGTCTAGATTCCACCTGCATCCTCAAAGCAGCAGCGACAAGCGTGCGTCTGTCTGTTAAAGGATGGTGTAACCCTCAAACTGCGCTCCACAAACAATAAAAATATTCTTCTTCTTTTTTCTGTCTTTGTGAATTGTGTGGGCTGTAGCCGCACTTGCATCCTCAAAGCAGCAGCGACAAGCATGCGTCTGTCTGTTAAAGGGTGGTGACACCCTCAAAGTGTGCTACACAAACAATAAAAATATTGTTCTTTTTTTTTCTGTCTTTGTGAATTGTGTGGGCTGTAGCCGCACTTGCATCCTCAAAGCAGCAGCGACAAGCGTGCGTCTGTCTGTTAAAGGGTGGTGACACCCTCAAAGTGTGCTACACAAACAATAAAAATATTGTTCTTTTTTTTTCTGTCTTTGTGAATTGTGTGGGCTGTAGCCGCACTTGCATCCTCAAAGCAGCAGCGACAAGCGTGCGTCTGTCTGTTAAAGGGTGGTGACACCCTCAAAGTGTGCTACACAAACAATAAAAATATTGTTCTTTTTTATTCTGTCTTTGTGAATTGTGTGGGCTGTAGCCGCACTTGCATCCTCAAAGCAGCAGCGACAAGCGTGCGTCTGTCTGTTAAAGGGTGGTGACACCCTCAAAGTGTGCTACACAAACAATAAAAATATTGTTATTTTTTTTCTGTCTTTGTGAATTGTGTGGGCTGTAGCCGCACTTGCATCCTCAAAGCAGCAGCGACAAGCATGCGTCTGTCTGTTAAAGGGTGGGTAACTCTCAAAGTGCTCCAAAAAATAAAAAACAATTTTTTAATGTGTTTGTGACTTGTGTGCGATGTAGCCGCACTTGCATCCTCAAAGCAGCAGCGACAAGCATGCGTCTGTCTGTTAAAGGGTGGTGACACCCTCAAAGTGTGCTACACAAACAATAAAAATATTGTTCTTTTTTTTTCTGTCTTTGTGAATTGTGTGGGCTGTAGCCGCACTTGCATCCTCAAAGCAGCAGCGACAAGCGTGCGTCTGTCTGTTAAAGGGTGGTGACACCCTCAAAGTGTGCTACACAAACAATAAAAATATTCTTCTTTTTTCTGTCTTTATGAATTGTGTGGGCTGTAGCCGCACTTGCATCCTCAAAGCAGCAGCGACAAGCGTGCGTCTGTCTGTTAAAGGGTGGTGTAACCCTCAAAGTGCTCCAAAAAATAAAAAACAATTTTTTAATGTGTTTGTGACTTGTGTGCGATGTAGCCGCACTTGCATCCTCAAAGCAGCAGCAACAAGCGTGCGTCTGTCTGTTAAAGGGTGGTGACACCGTCAAAGTGTGCTACACAAACAATAAAAATATTGTTCTTTTTTTTTCTGTCTTTGTGAATTGTGTGGGCTGTAGCCGCACTTGCATCCTCAAAGCAGCAGCGACAAGCGTGCGTCTGTCTGTTAAAGGGTGGTGTGACTCTCAAAGTGCTCCAAAAAATAAAAAACTATTTTTTTAATGTGTTTGTGACTTGTGTGCAATGTAGCCGCACTTGCATCCTCAAAGTAGCAGCGACAAGCGTGCGTCTGTCTGTTAAAGGGTGGTGACACCCTCAAAGTGTGCTACACAAACAATAAAAATATTCTTCTTCTTTTTTCTGTCTTTGTGAATTGTGTGGGCTGTAGCCGCACTTGCATCCTCAAAGCAGCGACAAGCGTGCGTCTGTCTGTTAAAGGGTGGTGACACCCTCAAAGTGTGCTACACAAACAATAAAAATATTCTTCTTTTTTTTTCTGTCTTTGTGAATTGTGTGGGCTGTAGCTGCACTTGCATCCTCAAAGCAGCAGCGACAAGCGTGCATCTGTCTGTTAAAGGGTGGTGTAACCCTCAAAGTGCGCTCCACAAACAATAAAAATATTCTTCTTTTTTTTTCTGTCTTTGTGAATTGTGTGGGCTGTAGCCGCACTTGCATCCTCAAAGCAGCAGCGACAAACGTGCGTCTGTCTGTTAAAGGATTACATCGGTGACAGCATCCAAGTAGGCATGTCAGACAGTCCGTACCTGTACTGGAAGGAAAAAGAAGCAATTTGGAGGTCCCTGTACAAACTGGCTCTATTTTACCTGAGTTGCCCCCCCTCCAGTGTGTACTCCGAAAGAGTGTTTAGTGCAGCCGGGAACCTTGTCAGCGAAAGGCGTAGGAGGTTGCTTCCACAAAATGTGGAGAAGATGATGTTCATAAAATGAATTATCAACTCTTCCAGGGAGACCAGCCTCCAGAACGTACAGAGGGACCTGTGGTTGTGGATTCCAGCGGGGACGAATTAATACTCTGTGAGGATGAGGATGTACACAACACTGAAGAGGGTGAGGAATCGGTGGATGAGGAGGATGAGGATGACATCTTGCCTCCGTAGAGCCAGTTTGTGCAGGGACAGATTAATTGCCAGCTTGTTTTGTGGGGGCCCAAACGAACCAATCATTTCAGCCACAGTCGTGTGGCAGACCCTGGTGCTGAAATGTTTGGTTTGTTAAAGTGTGCATGTCCTGTTTATACAACATAAGGGTGGGTGGGAGGGCCCAAGGACAATTCCATCTTGCACCTCTTTTTTTTCTTTGCATTATGTATAGTTTGGGGCCTAGTTTTTCAAACTGCCATCCTGTCTGCCACTGCGGTGTCACTCCTAGATGGACCACGTGTTTGTGCCGCCCACTCGTATCTCTTAGCATAGTCATCCAGCTACCTCGGTGTAACCTTTTGGACATAAAAACACTATTGTGAGGTGTGAGGTGTTCAGAATAGACTGGAAATCACTGGAAATTAAGGTTATTGAGGTTAATAATAGCATAGGAGCAGAAAAACCCACAAATTCTGTGATTTTAGCTGTTTTTATGCTTTTTTTAAAAAAAATACAGATTCAAAACACAAAACCCAGAACCCAAAACACGGAAGGGTGGTTTTGGCAAAACCAATCCAGATCCAAAACACGAAGAAAGATCCAGATCCAAAACCAAAACACAAAACACGAAAAGTGGCTGGTGCACACCCCTAGTATACACATACATATATACATACAGGGGCGTATTTATAATGGGTGCAGGGCCCCTGGGTCCAGGGGGGGCAGCACCGCACACCCTGCACCCATATTATACTTACCTCTCCGGAGTCCCACATCGGCGCCAGTGCGCTGCCAGACGGAGAAGAGGGGGCCCGCGATGGAGACTGCACACGGGCCCCCTCCTCTCTAGAAACACCCCACGCATATGATATACACACATATATACTGTACATACACACACATATACATGTCACACATACCTTATGCGCACACACACATATATACACACACACAGGGCCGTAACTAGGGTGGTGTGACCAGTGTCATGATACAGGGCACCGCAGGGCAGGGGGCGCTGTTTGGGCCTGTCACTTTTCCTTTATTATCATTCTCACTTGTAGCTTCCTCTTCTTTCATCCCCAGCATCTCCTGGCCTCTCCTATCTCTTCCCTGGCCCTTCCCCATGAGTCCATGGCCCTCTCTCAGGTGCACTATATTATGTCCCTATTTATCCCCAGCATCTCCTGGCCTCCCCTATTTCCTCTCTGGCCAACCCCCTCCATCAGGCCACCTCCCCAAGCACCTTCAGTCACACCCACTTTTATCCCTGGCATCTCCTGGTCTCCCCTATCTCCTCCCTGGCCGACTCCCCCTCCATCTGGCCACCTCCCCAAGCACCTTCAGTCACACCCTTTTCTATGCCCAGCATCTCCTGGCCGCCTCTATCTCCTCCCTGGCCGACTCCCCCTCCATCTGGCCACCTCCCCAAGCACCTTCAGTCACACCCTCTTTTATCCCCAGCATCTTCTGGCCTCCCCTATATCCTCCCTGGCCGACTCCCCCTCGATCTAGCCACCTCCCCAAGCACCTTCAGTCACGCCCTGTTTTATCTCCAGTATCCCCTGTCCTCCCCTATCTCTTCCCTGGCCGCCTGCCCCTCCATCTGGCCACCTCTCCAAACACCTTCAGTCACACCCTCTTTTATCCCCAGCATCTCCTGGCCTCCCCTATCTCTTCCCTGGCCTGTCCTCATGAGGCCATGGCCCTTTTTTCAGGTGCACTATCTTATGTCCCTAGTTAAAAAATTAGGGGGGGAGGGTGGGCGCCAATGCTCTCTCTGGCACAGGGCACCAAAAAGTCTAGTTATGGCTCTGACCAAACACATTTGTCACATGTACATTACAAACTTACCTTGCAGAAGATCTGATCGGTACAGGACCTAGCTGGCTGGCACCATGTAATTAGGCCCCACCCCTCACAGCAAAATGCCATGATTCGCCGGTCAATCGGGAGGGGGGTGGGGCCAAATGACTCGATTCTAATTAAATCGCGTCATATTGGCTCTGCCTCCTCCATATCGACCCGCGAATTGCTGCAACTTGCAGCAAGTGGGCGGGGCTTAAGAACATGGTGTCTGCACCCTAGTCTTGTCAAGGTGGGGGGGTTTCTGGGTACTCAGAACCCCCCCCTGCGTGCGCTACTGATAACAGGCAACTACCCATCCACTAATATGTTCTCTTTAGAATGTTACCCGTAAGTCTGCACCAGAGGAGCTGCCAAGGAGTGACAAGCTTTCAGCAGAGGCACTCACATTGCAGATCAGTGGTGGATTTTACCTAGGGGCTGCGGGACTATATCCCCCTAGTAAGAAGCGCCACTTCAGTGAGCCAGTTGCAGTCTGTGACTGCACTGGCTACACTGTGACTGGCAGTGGCTTCCCACTGGAAGTGCTACCTGGCAGTTACGCACAGAACAGACAGCCCCAGGGCAGTGACGTCACAAGGGCGGTGCGGTACGTACCCGGATGTCACCCGCCGAGGGGTGACACCAAGGTGCAGACTCCCCCTCAGTGACAGGAGCCGTGGGTTGCACTGTAGAATTATGTGCAGCACTCGGCTCCTGACACAGTGAGGCAGTCGGCACTTCAGACAGGCTGGTCCCAAGGGGCAGCCCGAACCTCCGGCATCCCACGTGTGGCAAAAACGGGGTTCGGGCCGTGAGGCCACGCCCACTGCTCCCCGGCGCTAACTACAGTACAAACCAATCCATCACTACTTCCCGCAACGGGTATCTAATAAGGTAGGGATGCCACTGCCCCAGGGGGAGGTGTTTTTTCCTCCTGGGGCTGCCAGTCCAGGCTGCGATTAGCAGAAAGCAGCTACCAGTGGAACCCGCTGCTCTGCCTTTTGGGTAGCTCTACACGGCTTCTAAGAGCTGCAGCAGGTGCAGTCCCTAGAAGCCAGTGTTATCTGAAAGCGTGGTGACCCGCTGGTCCCGGGGCCTGCCAGATGCATTGTGCAGGCGCCGGACCAGCAGCGGCAGCCCCCCCTCATGCCAGAGGGTAGGAGCCGTATTCCTCAATCTCCCTCCTGCATGGCACTCTACCACCAGATAAGTGCCGACATTGGCAAGTCCGAATCCTGGGGCATAAGGAGGCAGGCTGTACAGAGCCCGGGGCTGGTTATACTTCTGGGGAGGGGGTGCACATCTTTGTTTTTTTTTAAATAAAAAATATTTTGATATGTACAGACAGTAACCTGCAGGTATCTCATGGGGTATGCAGTCGGGAAGCCGGCGGACCTAATCCCGACAGCCGGCTTCCCGACTGTCATATCCCGGCAAGGGTCTGAAGACAGGCGTCGATATGCCGACACCTGTCATTAGAAATACGCCGGGAGCCCGACGCCTGGCATCCCAATCGAAGGAACGCTGGACACCGACCACGGATAGCCACGGGGGAAGGGAGGGTTAGGTTTAGGGTTCCCAGGGGGGACTTAGGGTTAGGCACCCCCCGGGAGGTTAGGTTTAGGCTCGGGGAAGGGAGGGTTAGCGTTAGGCACCCCCGGGGGGGGGACTTAGGGTTAGGCACCCCCCCCCAGGGGACTTAGGTTTAGGCGGCGGGAAAGGGGGGATTAGGATTAGGCACTGGGGGGGAAGGTTAGGGTTAGGCACCCCTAAGGGAGGGTTAGGGGGTAGAAATAGGTTAGTATATACTTACATTAGGACGATCGGGATTTCCTCCTCTGCCGGGATGCCGCTATCGGGATTCCAACCGCCGGGCATGGGTCCGGCGGTAAATTATACCGATTCCTCTCATGGATATGTGCATGTTCTGTGTTACTCTGACCTGCTCAGGATAAACTCGCTATCCTGAGGCTGGTCTATTATTGTTGCGAGTTCTCAGGCAGTAATATGTGCTAGTGACGCGCTCGCCCTCTATTACATTGCCCGAGTCCTATCTTGAGAATGGGGAAACATCTGGATGCGAGATGTTTTTTTTGTGAGTTATTGTAAAACCCGAAAAATGCGAGTTTTACTATAGTCGCACCCTATTACATTTGCCAGTGAGTAAAAAATGCCAGTTTAGCGCTAAACTCGCATTTTAAACAAATTCGCAACCTATTACATTTGGCCCGTATGCTACAGTATATCCTTCTTTTTGTCATAGTGCGAAAAGATCACATGAGCATATGTGGGAGGGATTCAGATCATACTTGCCGACATTCAGCTCCCTCCTTCTGGGAGGGAGCTGAATGCCTGCATTCTGTGGGGGGCGTGGCCGGGCTATGATGCCGTTTTGGGGGCGGGGCGGGGGCGTGACCGCACAATTGCATCATCGTGGCCCCGCCCCCTCTTCACAATGCCGGATAAAAGGCATTGTGAAGCAGGGGGTGGAGCCACGATGACGCGATTCAGCGCGGATCGCGTCATCGGGCCCCCCCGCAGCGGGGGTTTTTACTAGTAGTCTGGGGGGGTCGGGAGTGGCACCCGATATTCGGGAGGCTCCCGACCAAATCGGGAGGGTAGGCAAGCCTGATTCAGATGCAATCAGCCAATCAATGGTGACCTCCAGTCATCATAATCAGTTTGCACCAGAGGTCGAGCACCCGCAAATAATCCGTCCACAAACAGGCATAGAGACATGTATGCGTCATTCTTGTGCCATTACCATGGGATGTACTCTGCACAAACACAACCAATACTGTAGCAGGGCCTGGCTAACACGCCGCCTTCAACTAATGTTGTGCTGCCAACTCCGCAAGGCATTTTCCCCGGCATGGGAGAAGATATACAGCTGTAAAAAGAAGCAATTTAATAACAGGTGCAAATCATGTTTGTGCCCAAACCTATATGAGCCCCTTTCTGTGAGCGCAAAGAGTATAATGCCCTTAAAACACCGAATATAAAGCATAGGCACAAAAGGGCACCAGATAAACTGCGTTACCCAGAAGTACAGACCCTTATTCAGTTTATATCTGTTTTAAAAGACAGCGTGGAACGAAGAAAGAAACCAGACGAGGAGCGAAATAGGGAAGAAATACTCAGCTGTGAAGAGCGTTTATTTATCAGGTCCTGGTGCAAAAAGATGATATAAACTGCGAGACATTTATGCCTGTAGGTACACAAGACATAAATACAGAGGAGAGTCCTGTGTCTGAGCAATACACTCCAACGACAGGAGCCGCTGCTGAAAACAGGCATCAATATGCTTTATATAATTCAGTGCCGCCATGCTGGGAGCGCTCGCACACAGCCTCTTCTATCACCGACTTACTTCTTCTGCTATTCTAACAGCTTTCTACCACGCGGATTTCTGTAACCGAGGCGTGATTTGCTGCCAGCCTGCGTGTATAACATAATGATAAGTTCACCCAATTCTCTGATGTTATCCCCGGCGACGCCACGCAGGTAACGCGTCCTAATTTGATCGGTTTCCCTTTTCTGGATTAGGGTTTACAAAGCAGCAGCTAGAACCTGCACCTAATATAATTATCTGTACAGGCGTGGGTATTCTACCACCTCATGCTGCCTGGCAACGTGACCGCGGGGATGCGTACCATTATGCACACAAACGGATAATGGCACAGTTTCCTTACTACAGTAGTAATGTATTTACTCTATCGGCACAGCCACCCATAGAGGGTACACCCTTTCCCAGCATCCCGATTTCAGCGGGACAGTACTATCCTGCTGTTCCACCCGTGGGCCGAAGTGACCCGCGGGTGGTCAAATCGGGGGGCTGGGGACCCCCACCGCCGCAACTCTGTGGCGGTGCTGGGATGCCGGAGGCTGAATGTGCGGGGCATCCATTCAGTGCCGTGAGAGGGCTGGGGGAAGCCCAGAGAGTAAGGCTCCCCCCCTGCCTGACGATATTTGGAGGCGTACCATGTGGGTCCGCCCCTCAGATAGTGTCATGTAAGGAGGCGTGGCCTATGGCGATTAGGCCACGCCCCCAATTTCTGCACCGCGCGCGATAAGGAGCGCAGAGCACTCGGCTGGCACAG
Source organism: Taudactylus pleione (assembly GCA_031769625.1). Classification (NCBI taxonomy): domain Eukaryota; kingdom Metazoa; phylum Chordata; class Amphibia; order Anura; family Myobatrachidae; genus Taudactylus; species Taudactylus pleione. The sequence goes on from JAUIMM010000011.1 coordinate 473,623, forward strand.
GGCGCTATTAGCCCTGGAGCCGGCCCTGCCTATCGGTCAATGCATGACTGGGCCATCAAAACTTACAGGTAATCCATCAAAGACAGACCGTCTCCGTGCACCTGAATAGCCACCTGCCAGTCACTGCTAGCAACGTCCAACACGTTTCCAAAACACTTCTCTGTGCATGCATCTGAAATCGCACCTGTGTCTCCGTACGGACACAATCAGGACGCATGCGCTGTGCAACTCAGATACATGTGCAGTAAGAAAAAAAACTAAATGCACAACTACATCCTCCATCTACATTATCAAAGGTATAACCCAGGCGCTGGAGAGCTAAAAAAAATCCTTCCAGTCTCTCAATATGGTAGAATGAGGAAAGTCACCCTCACAAATAGCAAAGCATACTGTATGCATAAAGGAAACAACCCTACAGTTTGGAAGCACCGATTTATCACACTCAAATCAATGAACATAGGCCCTCATTCAGAGCCGTACGCTCTGAGCAGAGCGCACGCTCTGCATGAGGGCCGGGCTCCATTTTCATGGAGCGTCCTCCTGGACGCTCGTATAGCTGTGGGTCACCACCCACAGGCTATACGAGCGTGCATTTTGATGGCCGCGATGGTCGTGACCATCGCGACCATCGAAATTGCGAGCCGGAGCCTGCGGTTGAGGTTTTCAACCGCAAGCTCCGGAGTGATTTTGGCTCTATCAGAGCCAAAATCACTCCCACTGACATCACTAGTGATGTCAGTGGGCCGGCTTCTGACGGGAGGCGTTCCCGTGGGAACGCCCCCGTCAGGGAGGCACGCCCCCGGCACGCCCACCAAAGGGGGCGTGCTGTCAATCAACATTGACAGCACGCCCCCTTTGATCGGACACAACGAGCGAAGGAAAGTCCTTCGCTCGTCGTGTCTGGCGCATGCGCACGACGGAGCTCCCTCCGTCGTGCGCATGCTCAGTGCAGACCATCGACCCACTTGCGAGCGGACAGCCGCTCGCGAGTGGGTCTGAATCAGGCCCATAAAGTAAATATTTATGAAAAAGCATTTAAACAAATAACGTTTAGCAGCTGGCGTTAAACATACATATAAAAGTAGCTGGAATTATAGCACTCATAAGATGGTCCCGGGATATAAATCACTGCAGTGATTATTGATTATTGATTATTGACTTATTTCTAGAGAAAATGAATTTCAGTCTCTGCTAAAGTCAGTAGTTAAACTAGGGGCGTATCTATAATGGGTACATGGTATGCAGTGCACACGGGCCCCCGGGGTCCAAGGGGGGCCCGCACTGCACACCCTGTACCCATATTGTTTAAAACTTACCTCTCCGAGGTCCTGCACCCGTGTCAGCGCTGCATAAAATGCCGGAAAAATGGCTGCCACGGCCATTTTGCGCATGCGCTGTAGACTCCGGGCACAATCTAGTGTAATGAGAGGAGGGGGCCCTGGACGGAGAATGGACAGAGGCCCACTCCTCTCTAAAGACGCCCCTGAGTTAAAGGTATATTGTGTCAACTGAAGGGATGATAAACCCGCAGCCCAAAACTCAGCGTGTACTTTACCGGCAGATTCTCGTCTCAAACTGTAAAGGAGTGCGGCTATGGTTGATGATAAGCGTCTTGTCCCCAGATGGTGGTATACTCAACCTGACAAGCAGGGAGAGACCGGGAACAGCGATATGACGCTCGGATTTTCCATGAGGCCACGTTTGTTGCGGTGGTGGTGTTCCCACCTCAGACTTGGTGCAGCTCCGGCTGTCGCGGCGATGGAAGGGACATCGAATAATGCGGTGGTGGTGTTCCCAACTCAGACTTGGTGCTGCTCCGGCTGTCGTGGTGGTGGATTAAAGCCGGGTATATACAGGTGACTGGCAATCTGTAGGGAATAGGCGTGTGGGTGTATACAGGTGACAGGCAATCTGTAGGGAATAGGCGTGTGGGTGTATACAGGTGACAGGCAATCTGTACAGAATAGGCGTGTGGGTGTATACAGGTGACAGGCAATCTGCAGGGAATAGGCGTGTGGGTGTATACAGGTGACAGGCAATCTGTACAGGATAGGCGTGTGGGTGTATACAGGTGACAGGCAATCTGTACAGGATAGGCGTGTGGGTGTATACAGGTGACTGGCAATCTGTAGGGAATAGGCGTGTGGGTGTATACAGGTGACTGGCAATCTGTAGGGAATAGGCGTGTGGGTGTATACAGGTGACAGGCAATCTGTACAGAATAGGCGTGTGGGTGTATACAGGTGACAGGCAATCTGTACAGAATAGGCGTGTGGGTGTATACAGGTGACAGGCAATCTGCAGGGAATAGGCGTGTGGGTGTATACAGGTGACAGGCAATCTGTACAGGATAGGCGTGTGGGTGTATACAGGTGACAGGCAATCTGTACAGGATAGGCGTGTGGGTGTATACAGGTGACAGGCAATCTGTACGGAATAGGCGTGTGGGTGTATACAGGTGACTGGCAATCTGTACAGAATAGATGTGTGGGTGTAAACAGGTGACAGGCAATCTGTACAGAATAGGCGTGTGGGTGTATACAGGTGACAGGCAATCTGTACGGAATAGGCATGTGGGTGTATACAGGTGACTGGCAATCTGTACAGAATAGACTTGGGTGTAAACAGGTGACAGGCAATCTGTACAGAATAGGCGTGTGGGTGTATACAGGTGACAGGCAATCTGTACGGAATAGGCGTGTGGGTGTAAACAGGTGACAGGCAATCTGTGCGGAATAGGCGTGTGGATGTAAACAGGTGACAGGCAATCTGCAGGGAATAGGCGTGTGGGTGTATACAGGTGACAGGCAATCTGTACAGGATAGGCGTGTGGGTGTATTATACAGGTGACAGGCAATCTGTACAGGATAGGCGTGTGGGTGTATACAGGTGACAGGCAATCTGCAGGGAATAGGCGTGTGGGTGTAAACAGGTGACAGGCAATCTGTACAGAATAGGCGTGTGTGTGTAAACAGGTGACGGGCAATCTGTACAGAATAGGCGTGTGGGTGTATACAGGTGACAGGCAATCTGTACAGGATAGGCGTGTGGGTGTAAACAGGTGACAGGCAATCTGTACAGAATAGGCGTGTGTGTGTAAACAGGTGAAAGGCAATCTGTACAGAATAGGCGTGTGGGTGTATACAGGTGACAGGCAATCTGTACAGAATAGGCATGCGGGTGTAAACAGGTGACAGGCAATCTGTAGGGAATAGGCGTGTGGGTGTATACAGGTGACAGGCAATCTGTAGGGAATAGGCATGTGGGTGTATACAGGTGACAGGCAATCTGTACAGAATAGGCATGTGGGTGTAAACAGGTGACAGGCAATCTGTAGGGAATAGGCGTGTGGGTGTATACAGGTGACAGGCAATCTGTAGGGAATAGGCGTGTGGGTGTATACAGGTGACAGGCAATCTGTAGGGAATAGGCGTGTGGGTGTATACAGGTGACAGGCAATCTGTAGGGAATAGGCGTGTGGGTGTATACAGGTGACAGGCAGTCTGTAGGGAATAGGCGTGTGGGTGTATACAGGTGACAGGCAATCTGTAGGGAATAGGCGTGTGGGTGTATACAGGTGACAGGCAATCTGTAGGGAATAGGCGTGTGGGTGTATACAGGTGACAGGCAATCTGTAAGCAGTATGGATCCCAATAGGTGACAGTTGTAGGGCAATTATCTACTGAGAGGTAAAGTTCATTTAGATGTAGATGTTTCATTATAGTGCTTGGAGGACATTTATGAAACCCACTGCAATGAAATACAGTGTTGTCACCTACAGCAACCAATCAGATCTTTCCTTTTGTAGTCTAAATGTAAATGAAAATGTGATTGCATTACAGCACCGTTACCCCATGCTCCACATATTCCACCAATACTCCCCAGATGTTCTGATCATCAAAATAAAATTCTTAGTAACAAATAATTAGTTTACCAATTTATTTAAAAAAAAATGTGCTAGAACCAGTAATACATTAATCTTAATAAGTTTAAATGGATTATAAGCATACACATCTCTGATTGGTCGCTATAGGCTACAACACTCTGTTTCATAGCAGTAGTTGTCACACATGTCCAGGGGCGCCGAGGGGGGGGGGAGAGCGGGTACAGTTTACCCGTGCCCGGGCTTCCAGAGGGGCCCGGCGGGGGCCCGGGTCTGGCACCGCCCCCCCTCACTTCCTCCCTCCCTCCCTCCCTCTGCAGCAGCCCAGCACATAGCGTGTGCTGGGCTGCAGCGGGAGATTGCTTGCGGCTGCTAAGTAGCCACAGCAATCTCCTATGCCTGAAGGGGGGAGCGATCACACTGATCGCGCCCCCCACTGGCTTTGCGCCGGGCTGAGGGGCTCACGGCGCCCCCTCCCTGACGCGCTGCAAAAATCTTTTTTTTTTTCAAGGGGGTGTGGTCACGCCTCCTGAAATTAGGCCACGACCCCTCTTTACCGGGGTCCCGCGTGGCTCTCTACGCCCCTGCACATGTCCTCAAAGCCGGGGACGGTTCCAGGGGTGAGCTAATGGGGCTGTTGCCCAGAGCGCCGGCCCCTGGAGGGCGCCGCTGAGTCCCCATATAACAAAAAAGAGGACTGTCTCTAAAAGACACATCCTCTTGTTACACAGTACTGGTGGCGGCGGCGGCAGCAGGTCTTAGCCGCCGCGGCAGCAGGTCTTAGCCGCCTGCTATTCCCGACCTCCCTGAGCCTTCTCTTCACACACTGCTCGGTATAGGCTTCCTGGGCTGCCTATCTCTGAGGCTCAGTGACAGGCAGCCTATACTGAGTAGTGGGCCTCATTCAGACTCATTTGCGAGTGCTGAGCGCTCGCAAGCGGGTCGATGTTGGGGCAGTGCGCATGTGCACGACGGACCCGGCTCTGTCGTGCGCATGCGCGAGACCCGGATAGCGATGGGCAAGCCGTCGCTATGGGTCTCGCTACAAAGGGGGCGTGCTGTCGATGGTGAGTGACAGCAAGCCCCCTTTGGTGGGCGTGCCGGGGGCGTGGCTGGCCAGACGGAGGCGTTCCCATGGGAACGCCTACCGTCTGGGGCCGGCCCCACTGACATCACAAGAGCGAAAAGCACTCCAGGGCTTGCGGCAGACGAGACCCTACCACAAGGGTCTTGTCGCAAGCCCGATGGTTGTGATGGTCTTGACCATCGCAACCATCTTTTTGGCCACTCGCTATAGCTGTTGGTGGTCACCCACAGCTATGCGAGCAGCCAGGAGGCCGCTCTAAAAAAAGAGAGGGAGGGCACTGATTCAGAGGGAGCGCTCTGAAAGAGCGTCCGGCTCTGAATCAGGCCCAGTGTGTTCCACAGAATCCGAACCGCTCATCTCTAGTCTGTATATCCTATACTATATATAGGGCCTGATTCAGACCCACTCGCGAGCGGCTGTCCGCTCGCAAGTGGGTCGATGTTAAGCACTGAGCATGCGCACGACGGAGGGAGCTCCGTCGTGCGCATGCGCCAGACGCGACGAGCGAAGGAAAGTTGTGTCGATGTTGATTGACAGCACGCCCCCTTTGGTGGGCGTGCCTCCCTGACGGGGGCGTTCCCACGGGAACGCCTCCCGTCAGAAAACCTCAACCGCAGGCTCCGGCTCGCAAATTCGATGGTCGCGAGGGTCTCGACCATCGCGGCCATCACAAAGCACGCTCGTATAGCCTGTGGGTGGTGACCCACAGCTATACGAGCGTCCAGGAGGACGCTCCATGAAAATGAAGCCCGGCCCTCATTCAGAGCGTGCACTCTGCTCAGAGCGTACGGCTCTGAATGAGGGCCATAGTATGTTTATGTGTATCTTGTTTTTGTTTAGATTATTATTATCCTTTATTTATATGGCGCCACAAGGGTTCCGCAGCGCCTCACAAAGTACATAAACAAATGAGCAACCAAGAAAATAGCGACTTAAGCTGGCCACACACTAGAACAACTTACATCCAACCAGCCAACTTGTTGATTGGTTGGAATGAAAATCTGGTAAGGAATGGGAGTAAATGATGAGCAGCAATTTACTCCTAAATGCCAGAAAACAGATGAAAATGGTCGTTCAGACAAGTTTGTTAAATGTTTGATATAAGCTATTTGTTCATACAACAGTTTTGGTCCATTTTTCAGCGTCTGGGAGCAAGTTGCTGATTGTATTCCTTACCAGATTTTCATTCCAACCAATCTACTAGTTGGCTGGTTGGAATGATAATCTTTAGATGTGTGGCCAGCTTTACAGTACAATACAGTGCAGGACAAGGACATAGTTTATTAGCATTGCTGCAATAGCGATCATAGCACTCAGAATAAGCAGCAGGGCGTCAGCAACCAAGTGTGAGGTACCCTTGTGGGGAGTTTGGTATGATTATCGTATGAGTAAGGGAAGGAGAAGCACATGAGGGAAGAGGGCCCTGCTCGTGAGAGCTTGCATTCTAAAGATAAATTTATACATATAGAGTGCATGTATCTGTACCTTTGTATCTGGTAACTGTATATGGATATATATGAGCGTCTACTGTATGTGTGCATGTATGTACCTATTGTGATAGAAGCACTGGAACAGTTTTGAATGGCTTCTATGTCTTCCCAGATTCCTGTCCTATGTGTTTTAAAAACCCCAGGAGAAGTCTGTTTGGAAAAACAGACTAGAAATGTTGGCTTTAGTGAAAAGCCGGAATGGGTCCTGGGGGTGTGGATGTGAGGAGAGGGAAAGGCTCCATCCACAGTCCACTCCAGGTGTTGGGCCTTTCAGCCTGGTAGCAGGCTCGTTAGGGCTGCTACCAGTGGCTCAGATAAGCTGGGTTTTGTTATAGCTGAGTGTCTCATACCTGGGAGAGCAGGCACGCAGGTTAGCTTGCTCTGAGACAATGTTTGCTACAAACCAGAAGGTACTGTGGACGAGAACTTATTTTAGTGTTCTGTTAGCGAGGGAACTTACTGTCTAGTTAGAGCCCAGACCGGCTAGGATTTATTTTATGTTTTGTTTATTTGATTATTGATGCTGCACAATAAAAACTGGTGCCGACCAGCTTGCACGAAAATCTGCGACTGGAGTGCTGTTTCCAGGCTGTTGTGTGTAAGGAGGTGTCCATCTACCCCAGGAGAGGGACCCCCTACCCCAATCATATCACACTATGTATATGTGTATCTGTATATGGAGGAAGCGGTGAGTTGCTGGGGGTTGGAGGATTAGGAGGTGGTGAGTTGCTGAGGAGAGGGGGTGGGCATTACAGTGTGTTCTGCAAGGACCTGCCCCCTCCCCGAACGCTCACCTCCCCTTTCCAGAAGCTCGCGCGCAGAGGAACGCCATCTATACATATTTTTTTGGAGGGGGGCGCAACTGTGCTCCACAATGTCTAGAACCGGCCCTGCTCGAAGCACTGCAAACCATAAAAAGCCAGGGTCCCTGAATCTCACCTTGTATTCTTCCTGTCTTCTAATGAGAAGACAACATCCATGGAAGGAGAATAATTGTGTTACGGTCATTTCATTTCTTAGATATTTCTTTTTAGAAAGAAGGTCATTATTTATCATTCTTTCACCCATTGTAATCAAGGTCAGAACATCTTAGCTTCTTACTGTATAATTTATTCCATTCATTTCAGGCTATTTTAGATCCATTAAGCCCATTGTCTGCCTAGGGGCTGCAAGGAACAATATTATACAGGGTAGTCTAACATTTCTCTATACTTCTGTCAATGTGCTTCAGTGTTTCACATCACAGCTGTACTGATAGGGTTCAGAGAGTTTGCTGGTGGTGGTGGGAGAGAGCTTACCGGTGGTAATGAGGGTTTGCTGGTGGGAGAGAGTTTGCCGGAGATGGTGGGAGAGAGTTTGCTGGTGGTGGTGGTGGGAGAGAGTTTACCGGTGGTGGTGGGAGAGAGTTTGCTGGTGGTGGTGGGAGAGAGTTTACCGGTGGTGGTGGGAGAGAGTTTGCTGGTTGTGTTGGTGGGAGAGAGTTTACCGGTGGTGGTGGTGGGAGAGATTTTACCGGTGGTGGTGGGAGAGAGTTTGCTGGTGGTGGTGGGAGAGAGTTTACCGGTGGTAATGAGAATTTGCTACTGGGAGAGAGTTTACCAGTGGTGGTGGGAGAGAGTTTACTTGTGGTGGTGAGAAAGAGATTACCGGTGATGTTGGGAGAGAGTTTGCCGGTGGTAATGAGAGTTTGCTGGTGAGAGAGAGTTTACCAGTGGTGGTGGGAGAGAGTTTACCGGTGGTGGTGGGATAGAGTTTACCGGTGATGGTGGGAGAGAGTTTGCTGATTGGGTGATGGGTGAGTTTGCTGGTGGTGATGGGGGGGATGAGTTTTCTGGTGATAGTGGGAGACAGTTTGCTGGTGATGGTGAGAGAATGTTTGCTGATGGTCATTGGAAAGCGTAGATGGCAATGAATATTTATAACCCTACCTTCTTCTACGCACACCGGAGTGTCGCTTGGCCGCCATGACAGAGAGCCGTTATTAAGCAGTACGCACATCTTCTTTGAAGGACCCCTAAGCCTATATCCATTCTGACAGTGAAACCGGACAATGGCATTTTCAAAGAAGACGCCAATGCTCTGCGTCCTGTAACCATTTTCAGGGACTTCTGGGACATTACAGGTACTCAGGTCTTCAAACCCTGAAAAATAAACGAAAAATGTGCATCGTGTGATTCCTGGCAGATATTGCAATAATTCACATCTTTTAGATTATTCTATCAGAATATAGGGTCCAGAAACCCGTGACACAAGGATGTCCCTTGGACATGTCGTGCACATTTCACAGGGGGACACGGAGAGGTGGAGGTAGTGGGTATAGATCACCAGGGCTGGGGTTCTGTAAAGGAGTTGCAGTAAAGTGAAACCACACCCCCTGCAATGGCGCAATAAAGGCGTTTGATGCTTTGCGGCGGCAGGCGTTATAGTAATATATACAATGGTTCTGCCCAAAGCCAGCCCTGCATTTTTGTGTGCCATGTTCAATAAAGCTGATATAGAAATCTATCTGCATTATATCCATTCATCTAGGAAGGTGGACCGAGGAGAAGAATATTTAACAAATATGTTCATTGTGTCGTAGGATCGGGTCAATGGGGTGCTGCCTCCTGGGGTGCACGTCAGCACTTCTCTTGCAGCAGCCGAATAATAGCACACTAGTTCAGGTCCTTGGCACAAATAACCGCAGCTAGTTTTATTTCGCAGCACAAACTGAACAAAACATAGAAATAAATGGTGACCTGTCCGGCACTAATTATACATAAGTCTCCCTCTCTAAAGGTGGAAGGACCTATTGTCCAACTCACACAAATCAACATTTGAATACAGCACTTACATAAAGCCATAGCAGTGTGGTCTGGCAATCAAGGCTGCTCATTACCTGGATAATTACTACACAGAAGTTAAGAACCTGGGACATATATATCTCCCATCTGCAACTTCCCAAGTGTTTTTGTCACAATTGCCAAAGACAGAAGAAGTCCTACGGATGGAAGAAGTATGTGAATTTGACACTTCAATACAGTACAAGACAGAGCAGCAATCATTTCACTGGGGCAATAATAACATTCTAACTCGCCGCGGATTCCGGAGCGATTCATCATTGCTCCGGCGCGGTGACAGCTGATCCAAAAATTAGCTGTCCCGCGAGCGGCTTCACTGCTTCTTTTCGGAGCAGTGAAGCTGTAAATACAACAGTTACAACAATACCCATTTTGTAGTTTGTACACGATATAGTACTTGTGATATATACATCAGTCTGTCTGTGCCTAGACAGTAATATTAATAAATACAAACTCAAATATAAAAGTGCTAACTAAGGCCCTCATTCAGAGCCGGACGCTCTGAGCAGAGCGCACGCTCTGAATGAGGGCCGCCCTCCATAATTATGGAGCGTCCTCCTGGACGCTCGTATAGCTGTGGGTCACCACCCACAGCCTATACGAGCGTGCAGTTTGATGGCCGCGATGGTCGTGACCATCGCGACCATCGCCACTGCGAGCCGGAGCCTGCGGTTCAGGTTTTCAACCGCAAGGCCCGGAGTGATTTTGGCTCTATCAGAGCCAAAATCACTCCCACTGACATCACTAGTGATGTCAGTGGGCCGGCTTCTGACGGGAGGCGTTCCCTTGGGAACGACCCCGTCAGGGAGGCACGCCCAACAAAGGGGGCGTGCTGTCAATCAACATCGACAGCACGCCCCCTTTGATCAGACACAACGAGCGAAGGAAAGTCCTTCGCTCGTCGCGTCTGGCGCATGCACACGACGGAGCTCCCTCCGTCGTGCGCATGCTCAGTGCAGACCATCGACCCACTTGCGAGCGGACAGCCGCTCGCGAGTGGGTCTGAATCAGGCCCTAAGTTCAACTCTTGTCTTCCTTTTAAAGAATCAAATGGGAAATGCTTTTGTGCTGTGGACCGATTGCAAAATGCTAATATCAAAATAAATCAAACAGTGGCATTAGTAATATTACTAGTAACAGTGGTAGTGATCAAGACAAGCTCAACCAATCGGAAGTGGCTGTAGACCATCATCGGCAGAGCCGGCCCTAGGCATAGACAACCAAGCAATTGCCTAGGGCATTTTGAATGGCAAGGGGCATCCAAGCCCGCCTAGGGCCGGCAGTCGGCGGAGGTTTGGGGCAGGCACTGAGGCACCAGGCACCTGCTGGGGCAGCTGCTGTGCAGCGTCCACTGTTTGCTGCTGATGGGCCCGATCAAAGCTGTCAGCTGAGCTCCGATCAGGGCCTGGCTGCAACAAAATGTGAGCAGGCAGGCAGGCAGGAGCGGAACCGCCGACGGCGTTTGCAGGGCCGGGACACCTGGACGGTGGGGCTCTGCTCTGATCGGGCAGCAGCTGCAGCAGGCAGCTCACAACCAGCAACAGTGGGCTGCAGCTGCAGGAGCCAGCAGGTCCAAGGAGGCTGGAGCATAGTAGTAGACTCTGCACAGTGGGGGCAGTGGGCACTGGGCATCAACAAAAATGGGCACTGGTATTTGGAGGAGGGCTGCTGTGCATGCCCAGCCACAGAAGCTCCTTCTCCCATGGGTCTTTGCAGAATCCAGCAGGCTATCTGCGCTGACTCCCTGCAGCCTACCTGCCACTTATACTTCTGTCCTCTCCTGGTGTAACCCAGGCACATTTACTAATATTTTCTCTTGCCAGCACCACCCCCACAAAGCAGGAAGCTGCACACAGCAGGGGCGGACACACAAGCAGCCACCCAGCCAGTTTTAAAGTGACTGTGGGCTCTATTTCCTACAATCCGCATATTGAATGCAGATTGTATTGTGATATTACCGACCGAGGCCCTGATTCAGAGCCGGACGCTCTGACAGAGCGCTCGCTCTGAGTCAGGGCCGGTCTTTTTTTTTCTTTAGAACGGCCGCCTGGCCAGTCGCATAGCTGTGGGTGACAACCCACAGCTATAGCGAGCGGCCAGGAAGATGGTCGCGATGGTCAACACCATCGCGACCATCGGGCTTGCGACGAGACCCTGGTGGTAGGGTCTCGTTGCCATAAGCCCAAGAGAGATTTCGGCTCTAACAGAGCCGAAATCTCTCCCACTGACATCACTCGTGATGTCAGTGGGCCGCCCCCAAACGGAGGCATTCCCATGGGAACGCCTCCGTTTGGGCAGCCACCCCCCCGGCCCGCCCACCAAAGGGGCGAGCTGTCACTCAACATCGACCGCACGCCCCCTTTGGTACGAGACCCGGAGCGACGGACTGCCCGTCGCTATCTGAGTCTCGCGCATGCGCACGATGGAGCCGGCTCTGTTGTGCGCATGCGCTCTGGGCCACCATCATCCCGGTTGCGAGTGCACAGCGCTTGCGACCGGGTCTGAATCAGGCCCTGAATTCGCATTGCGAATTCAGGCAATATCACAGGGATTTACTACAAATCCCTTGCAGGGACAGAGCTTGCGAGAAAGCTCTGTCCCTACGAATCCCCTTCGCACACTAGTCACTGTATTTTCGTGATAAATTGTCCGCGCATGCGCCAACCGGCCGCCGCTGCTACCCCCGCGGTGCTATGCCCCGCCCCCATTGTTAAGCCCCGCCCACCGCGATCGCGCCCCCCCACGACTCTCCCTCCCTTAATAGCAGTTACCTGCTTTCATCGGTGCTCCGGTGATGTCTTCCATGCCTCCGGTCAGCTGATATCCCATACTACACTGGGACCCGATCACCTGATGACCGGGAGGCAGTGCACCATGGGAGACCAGCTGACCGGAGGGAGAACATCACCGGAGCCCCGACCACAGGTCCCTGGAGTCAGGTAACTAAAATTATTTTTTCTGGTTTTTTGCAGTGTATCAGCGTGTGGTCTGTTTAACAGAGATCAGGTTGCGGTCTGTTTAGACCACACAGCTGTTCACTGGAACCGGGTCCGGACTCTGCTCTCCCCGTTATAGCAGAGTAGGAGCCCGGTAACCGGGGGAGACCCTGGATAACGCCACCTCCAGGTGGCATTATTATCACAGGGCTTTCCCCGGTATTTTTTTACAATTTATTTTTAGTATCTTTGGTCGGATCACATTTCCCATTACATTTATGGGAAATGTGATCTGCTTACTAAAAATAAGTGATACTTAGGGGTTGGAGTAGAATTTTACAAATTCTACTCCAATTGCCCTGTAATAACTGTAGGTGATACTAAAATAATGTGAAAAAGGTGTGAAAACACCCTTTTTCACTTTATTTTAGTAAAAATAATGTTAATAAATAGACTAGGGAGGGAGGGTTATGGGTTAGGCACTAGGGAGGGAGGGTTATGGGTTAGGCACTAGAGGGAGGGTTATGGGTTAGGCACTAGAGGGGGTTATGGGTTAGGCACTAGGGAGGGAGGGTTATGGGTTAGGCACTAGGGGGAGAGTTATGGCTTAGGCACTAGGGAGGGAGGGTTATGGGTTAGGCACTAGGGAGGGAGGGTTATGGGTTAGGCACTAGGGGGAGAGTTATGGGTTAGGCACTAGGGGGACGGTTATGGGTTAGGCACTAGGGAGGGAGGGTTATGGGTTTGGCACTAGGGGGAGGGTTATGGGTTAGGCACTAGGGGGAGGGTTATAGGTTAGGCACTAGGGAGGGAGGGTTATGGGTTAGGCACTAGGTGGAGAGTTATGGGTTAGGCACTAGGGGGAGGGTTATGGGTTAGGCACTAGGGAGGGAGGGTTATGGGTTAGGCACTAGGGGGAGGGCTATGGGTTAGGCACTAGGGAGGGAGGGTTATGGGTTAGGCACTAGGGGGAGGTTATGGGTTAGGCACTAGGGAGGATTATGGGTTAGGCACTAGGGAGGGAGGGTTATGGGTTAGGCACTAGGGGGAGGGTTATGGGTTAGGCACTAGGGAGGGAGGGTAATGGGTTAGGCACTAGGGAGAGGTTATGGGTTAAGCACTAGGGAGTATTATGGGTTAGGCACTAGGGAGGGAGGGTTATGGGTTAGGCACTAGGGGGAGGGTTATGGGTTAGGCACTAGGGAGGGAGGATAATGGGTTAGGCACTAGGGAGAGGTTATGGGTTAGGCACTAGGGAGGATTATGGGTTAGGCACTAGGGAGGGAGGGTTATGGGTTAGGCACTAGGGGAAGGCTTATGGGTTAGGCACTAGGGAGGGAGGGTTATGGGTTAGGCACTAGGGGGAGGCTTATGGGTTAGGCACTAAGGAGGAAGGGTTAGGTTTAGGGTGCAAGGAGAGGGAGGTTAGGTTTAGGCATCAGGGAGGGTTAGGGTAGGGAGAGGGAGAGGGTTAGGATACCATCCAATAGGTGCCGGTATCCTAATTCTGTCGGGATGCCGGCGTTGTGATTCTGACCGCAGGAATCCCGAGCACCAGTATCTCATACCCAGCCCAGATGGAGATGTAAGATATGCTTGCTAATATGCAACTCTATGCCAGCGCCTGTATTTGTACACTGCATAATGATTATGATGCCCCTATCTCAGTGGTTCCCAAACTGTGCGCCGTGGCACCCTGGGGTGCCTCGGGACACTTGCAGGGGTGCCTCAGGTTGGTGGTCCAGCACCAAATCAAATTATTTATGGTCAATGTAATGTAAATATGTGGACAAACAGAAGCTCAAACCTGTCACCACCACATAACTGACCCTAAGGATGACAGGTATCACAATCTACTTCACTTTATTACTTTACTACATTTTTTTCTAAATTTCTCAATAACATTCTTCTGGCTTAGGGCTTAGGGGCGCCGTGAAAACAATTCTGATGCACTAAGGTGCCGCGATTCAAAAAAGTTTGGGTACCACTGCCCTATCTGCATATAACATTCTACATTACTCACATACTAGCGTACATGTTACTTTGTGTAAGGAGAAACCTTTTTCAGACAGAGCCAAATTTCTGTCTATGAATTAGTTTTGCCGCTGATAGCTGGTCAGGTTTAATTAAAAACGTAATTACTTTAGTGCTATAAATGAACTATGTGATTGCCAAAATATAATCGATAGGTCACTGGGAACTTGTCCTAAATGATAATAATGGAACATGGAAATAATTAGTTTATTAGTTAGTAATACACAATAAATTTGCAAAGAGAAGGCGAGGGAGACCCGCTGTAAATCTCCTTGTAACCCTTAGGTTAACAACTGCTGTAGGCAGGTATAGGTCTGCCAGTATATCACCCACCACCTCACTCCGCAGATTATCTAGTTATATCCCAGGGGACAATTGCACACTTGATAAAAATGTGGAGTTACAATTGCAGAGTTGCAGATGGTTTTTGCAGCTGTTTGCGGATCACCGTCAGCTATGGAAATTTGCATGTGCAAATAAAATCGTTTAATTAACTACAACTTATCAAATTCATCCCAGGGGCAAACACAGGATTTCTTGAGGGCGGTTTCTAAATGCTTGAAATTAGATCGCCTGCCATTGAGCTGGTGCAAGTATCGATGGTGCATTGATGGTGGCGTGCTCAGAAACTACCGGCACTGTTACAGCAACTGCGTTTTTATTTTTACATGAATTTATCTATTATGAATCCACTTTGGGCCTCATCCTGAGTTGGACACAAGTGGAATTGTCTGGCAGATATCTGCAAAGCTGCGCATGCGCCCTTTAAAAATAAATCGTCTACCGCACATGCGCTGGGGATCCAATTTCCGTGAAATAGGAGGTTCAGGATTGAAATTGGAGGACGGCGACCATGTGGACGCACTGAACTGATCTGCCTCCAGTGTCATTTGAGTGTGGTGAGCGTATCACAGCATGGGGTGGGCGCAAGACCAGATACTAATGATGGAGGCAGCAGACGTAAACAGTGGGCGAGAGAGTCATCCATATGCAGGAGCACGGATAAACGCCATATACCTGCGCATACACGCCACATGCAGGAGCACGGATAATCGCCATATACCTGCAGATACACGCCACATGCAGGAGCACGGATAATCGCCATATACCCGCGGATACACGCCACATGCAGGAGCACGGATAATCGCCATATACCCGCGGATACACGCCACATGCAGGAGCATGGATAATCGCCATATACCTGCACATACACGCCACATGCAGGAGCACGCATAATCGCCATATACCTGCGGATACACGCCACATGCAGGAGCACGGATAATCGCCATATACCCGCGGATATACGCCACATGCAGGAGCACGGATAATCGCCATATACCTGCGGATATACGCCACATGCAGGAGCACAGATAATCGCCATATACCTGCGGATACACGTCACATGCAGGAGCATGGATAATCGCCATATACCTGCGGATACACGCCACATGCAGGAGCATGGATAATCGCCATATACCTGCGGATACATGCCACATGCAGGAGCACGGATAATCGCCATATACCTGCGGATACACGCCACATGCAGGAGCACGGATAATCGCCATATACCTGCGGATACACGCCACATGCAGGAGCACGGATAATCGCCATATACCTGCGGATACACGCCACATGCAGGAGTGCGGATAATCGCCATATACCTGCGGATACACGCCACATGCAGGAGTGCGGATAATCGCCATATACCTGCGTATACACGCCACATGCAGGAGCATGGATAATCGCCATATACCCGCGGATACACGCCACATGCAGGAGCACGGATAATCACCATATACCTGCGGATACACGTCACATGCAGGAGCACAGATAATCGCCATATACCTGCGGATACACGCCACATGCAGGAGCACAGATAATCGCCATATACCTGTGGATACACGCCACATGCAGGAGCACGGATAATCGCCATATACCTGCGGATACATGCCACATGCAGGAGCACAGATAATCGCCATATACCTGCGGATACACGCCACATGCAGGAGCATGGATAATCGCCATATACCTGCGGATACACGCCACATGCAGGAGCACGGATAATCGCCATATACCTGCGGATACACGCCACTAGCCACATTACCAAATGATATCTTGTTTCTGCATTATTTATTGCATATATTATACATGGATAGCCAAAACTGCGGAAGCAAAAGTCTACCCACTATCCTTATCAAAATAACTAATGCAATAATGTTCGCCTCTGAATCAGTCCCTATGTGGCATTCTGGAGGCACAGAGTGGTATAATGTTTATACTGGGGCACTGTGTGACATGATGTTTATATTGGGGCACTGTGTGGCATAATGTTTATACTGGGGCACTGTGTGGCATAATGTTTATATTGGGGCACTGTGTGGCATAATGTTTATACTGGGGCACTGTGTGACATAATGTTTATACTGGGGCTCTGTGTGGCATAATGTTTATACTGGGGCACTGTGTGGCATAATGTTTATAATGGGGCTTTGTGGCATAATGTTTATACTGGGACACTGTGAGGCATAATGTTTATATTGGGGCACTGTGTGGCATAATGTTTATACTGGGGCACTGTGTGGCATAATGTTTATATTGGGGCACTGTGTGGCATAATGTTTATACTGGGGCACTGTGTGGCATAATGTTTATATTGGGGCACTGTGTGGCATAATGTTTATATTGGGGCACTGTGTGACATAATGTTTATATTGGGGCACTGTGTGGCATAATGTGCATTCTAGGTTCACTGTGTGGCATAATGTTTATACTGTGGGCACTGTGTGACATAATGTTTATATTGGGGCACTGTGTGGCATAATGTGCATTCTAGGTTCACTGTGTGGCATAATGTTTATACTGTGGGCACTGTGTGGCATAATATGCATTCTAGGTTCACTGTGTGGCATAATGTTTATACTGTGGGCACTGTGTGGTATAATGTTTATACTGTGGGCACTGTGTGGCATAATATGCAATCTAGGTTCACTGTGTGGCATAATGTTTATACTATGGGCACTGTGTGGCATGTTTATACTGTGGGCACTGTGTGGCATGTTTATACTGGGGCACGGTGTGGCATAATGTTTATACTGTGGGCACTGTGTGGCATAATGTTTATACTGTGGGCACTGTGTGGCATAATGTTTATACCGTGGGCACTGTGTGGCATGTTTATACCGTGGGCACTGTGTGACATAATGTTTATACTGGGGGCACTGTGTGACATAATGTTTATACTGTGGGTACTGTGTGGCATAATGTTTATACTGTGGGCACTGTGTGGCATGTTTATACCGTGGGCACTGTGTGACATAATGTTTATACTGGGGCACTGTGTGGCATAATATGCATTCTAGGTTCACTGTGTGGCATAATGTTTATACTGTGGGCACTGTGTGGCATAATATGCATTGTAGGTTCACTGTGTGGCATAATGTTTATACTGTGGGCACTGTGTGGTATAATGTGGATACTGGGGGCACTGTGTGGCATAATGTTTATACTGTGGGCACTGTGTGGCATAATGTGTCATGGCTTGGTGTGCGCTTGGACCCGGAGTGGAGTCGGATGAGGAATGAGGACTTGTTTGCTGGTACTTGAAGGCAGCCAGCCTTAGGGGAGTATGACTCATGAAGCAGTGGCACGCAACGGGATCAGAACCAGGCTGCGAGACACTGGCGGAACTTAGAGACCCGGGGTAGGCTGGGTATAGCAGGTAGACGGGATCAGGAGACAGGTAGTAACAGGAGCAAACTGCACCAAGGCTGAGAGGGGAGTCTGCAGAAACACACTGGTACTGACACTTTAAATGAGCAAAGGAGCACAGAGAACTAGCTCAAAGCATACGCTGTGATAGACGTTGCACTGGCAACTAAAGAGCCTCTGGACAGCCCTTTTGTACCCTCAGGTAGTGCAGGATTGGTTGCTAGCCTCCCCAGCCCAGACTGAACCTGATTGTCCAGAAACGACATGTGACCCAAATCCAAGATGGCCGCGCCCAGTGGTCACAGCATGGAAGCTCTGCCAGTCTCAGCCCCTCTCACTTGCCTCCAGATGGAAGCCCTTGGTCTGCGGAGACTCACAGCACCCAGCGCTATTCTCCAGGAACCTGCACCTCTGCTGGAAACACCATGCCACAGCGCCCGGAGCGGTAAGCGCCGCGATCTCAGCAGCCTGTCACCCCTGGTCGTGACAGTACCCCCTCATTTAGGAGTGGCCTCTGGACACTTCTTGGGTTTACCAGGATTCTCAGAGTGAAACTTAAGCACTAGGCGAGGAGCGTAGACATCCTCAGATTTCACCCAGCAACGTTCTTCGGGACCGTAACCTTTCCAATCCAGTAGATATTGGAGTTGCCCATAACGAAAACGAGAATCCAGGACCTGTTCGATCTCGAACTCTACACCCCTCTCAGTCAAGACTTTGGGGGAGCGTGGCAGAGTCTTGCGAAAGCGATTCAGGATGAGAGGTTTCAGCAGGGGAATATGAAAGGAATTTGGTATTTTGAGGTAGGACGGAAGTT
The DNA here is from genome assembly GCA_031769625.1 of Taudactylus pleione. Lineage (NCBI taxonomy): Eukaryota > Metazoa > Chordata > Amphibia > Anura > Myobatrachidae > Taudactylus > Taudactylus pleione. The sequence goes on from JAUIMM010000011.1 coordinate 492,418, forward strand.
TTAATTTATAGGCTACTGGATTGATCACTTGAACGATGGGAAAAGGACCGATGAAACGAGGAGCAAATTTCATAGACGGGACTTTAAGGCGAAGATTACGAGTGGATAGCCATACTAAGTCACCTGTTTTTAGGTTGGGCACCGCTCTCCTTTTTTTGTCCGCTGTTAATTTATATCGAAGAGAGGCTTTTTTGAAAGGAGGAATGGACCTGAGTCCAAATCTGAGAAAATTTCTGTAGGGTGGAGGTCACTGCTGGTACATCGAAGACTGGCAATTCTTGAAACTCTGGTACTCTGGGATACAGTCCAAAAACTACAAAGAATGGGGTTTGCCCCGTAGATGAATGATAGGAGCTGTTATGGGCAAATTCGGCCCAGGGTAAGGTGTCCGCCCAGTTGTCTTGTGATGAAGACATGTGAATTCTTAAGAAAGTCTCAAGGTCTTGAATGACCCTCTCTGTAGAGCCGTTAGACTGAGGATGGTAAGCTGTTGTAAAATTCAGTTTGATTTGAAAGATAGAACATATAGCTCTCCAAAATCTGGCTACGAATTGTACCCCTCTATCAGAAACAATCTCAGTTGGAAGTCCATGGAGACGGAAGATGTTGTCGACGAATAACTGAGCCAACTCTGGAGCAGACGGTAACTTCTAGAGGGGAACGAAATGAACCATTTTGGAGAAACGATCCACTACTACTCAGATGGTGGTAAACCCATTAGAAACAGGTAGATCTGTTACAAAGTCTATGGAAAGGTGTGTCCAAGGATGGGATGGTACTGACAGAGGTAGGAGTGTGCCGGCAGGAACCTGTCTGGATGTTTTATGTTGAGCACACTGTGGACAGGAGGCGATAAAAGCTTCAATTTCCGACTTCATAGCCGGCCACCAGTATGATCGTTGCAGGAATTCCAAGGGCTTGCGTATGCCCGGGTGTCCGGCAAAACGAGAGGTATGAGCCCACTTCAAAAGCTGCTTGCGCATATCTGAGGCCACAAATGTCTTCCCGGGAGGAGGTTGAATGCAAGTGGTAGTGAATACTCTGGAGTCTAGAACTGGAGTTTCCTTATGACTTTCGGAAGATGCTTGGGAGGAGAGTGATCGAGAGAGGACATCTGCTTTTTGATTTAGTGAGCCTGGGCGAAAAGTTAAAGTAAAATTGAAACGAGAAAAGAATATTGACCATCGAGCCAGGCGGGAACTCAGGCACTGAATATTTTTTAGGTATAGGAGATTCCGATGATCTGTATAAACGGTGATGGGATACATCGCGCCCTCAAGAAGATAACGCCACTCTTCAAAAGCTATTTTCACAGCCAATAATTCCTGCTCTCTCTTTGGGATAATTCTTTTCTGCTTGGGAAAATTTCTTTGAGAAGAAGCCACAGGGATGAAACTTGCTATCCTCGAGTTTCTGGGATAGTACTGTCCCTACCGCTTCAGAAGAGGTGTCTACCTCAAGAAAGAATGGGTAGTTAATGTTGGGTTGTCTCAGCACGGGGGCGGAAATGAAGGCTTGCTTTAAGAGTTGAAAGGCGGTTTCAGCCTCTGGAGGCCATCGGGATGGATTTGCCCCCTTGCAAGTTAGGGCGGAAATGGGTGCCATGAGAGTGGAAAATCCTTTGATAAACCTTCGATAATAATTTGCGAAGCCCAAAAATCTTTGTACTGCCTTCAAAGAATTCGGATGAGACCAGTCCAATATTGCCTGAACTTTCTGGGGATCCATTTCAAGGCCGGCACCTGAAACGATGTAACCTAAAAAGGGAACTGAGGGAACTTCAAATACGCATTTTTCAGCTTTGCAGTACAGGTGGTTCTTTCGTAGGCGAGTTAACACCTCCTTGACTTGGGATCGATGTCTGACAATGTTGGAGGAGAATATCAGAATATCATCGAGGTATACTACCACAGAGATATATAGTAAGTCCCGAAAAATCTCATTCACAAAGTTTTGGAACACAGCAGGAGCGTTACAGAGACCAAAAGGCATTACCAGGTATTCAAAATGCCCGTCTCGAGTATTGAATGCTGTTTTCCATTCGTCCTCGGCTCGTATCCTAATGAGATTGTAGGCCCCTCTTAAATCCAGCTTGGTAAAAATAGTAGCACCTTTTACTCGATCGAAAAGTTCGGTAATGAGGGGTATTGGGTAGCGATTTTTGATGGTTATATCGTTTAAGCCCCTGTAATCGATGCAAGGACGCAGGCCTCCATCCTTAGACACAAAAAAGAATCCTGCCCCTGCCGGTGAGGAGGATGGTCGAATGAACCCCTTTTGCAGGTTCTCCTGGATGTATGCTGACATGGCTTCAGTCTCGGGTAGGGAGAGTGGGTAAGTACGGCCTCGCGGAGGAGTTTTGCCAGGAATCAACTCAATAGGACAGTCCCACTCCCGATGAGGAGGCAGAATATCGGCTCCGGTCTTACAGAAGAAATCGGAATCCAGAGTAGTTGTCTAGTAATGGGTCGGACCTCTCCCAGAGAGGCGAAACACAGTCCAGGGCAGAACCGGTCAGTAGAGACACTATATATGCCACTTTGGATTTTGGAGATGGAAAGTTCGCAGGCTGTAGTGTGAAGTGGACGTCACACTGGTTGAGAAACCCTCAGGCACAACTTGGGGTTCCCGTCAAACTTATTGGGGGTCGGAAGGTGCAAATGAGATGGTGCAGGTGGAACAGGGACAGCTGGAGCTGCTGGCTGGTTGGTGGCGGCAGGCAAATTAACAGTAACCAGGGAAGCTTGCAGCGTATCCTGACGAAGAGACATTTCCTGCAGGAACTGAGCCATTTGGCGCTGAGACGCCTCTAGTCCCTCTAGGTGACTGGCGATACCCTGGAGCAAGTCGGCCCTAAGATCCTGTCCACTGGCCGAATCCATCTGGCCAGTGCAAACTGTCACGGCTTGGCGTGTGCTTGGACCCGGAGTGGAGTCGGATGAGGAATGAGGACTTGTTTGCTGGTACTTGAAGGCAGCCGGCCTTAGGGGAGTATGACTCATGAAGCACTGGCACGCGACGGGATCAGAACCAAGCTGCGAGAAACTGGCGGAACTCAGAGACCCGGGGTAGGCTGGGTATAGCAGGTAGACGGGATCAGGAGACAGGTAGTAACAGGAGTAAACTGCACCAAGGCTGAGAGGGGAGTCTGCAGAAACACACTGGTACTGACACTTTAAATGAGCAAAGGAGCACAGAGAACTAGCTCACAGCATACGCTGTGATAGACGTTGCACTGGCAACTAAAGAGCCTCTGGACAGCCCTTTAGTACCCTCAGGTAGTGCAGGATTGGTTGCTAGCCTCCCCAGCCCAGACTGAACCTGATTGGCCAGAAACGACATGTGACCCAAATCCAAGATGGCCGCTCCCAGTGGTCACAGCATGGAAGCTCTGCCAGTCTCAGCCCCTCTCACCTGCCTCCAGATGGAAGCCCTTGGTCTGCGGAGACTCACAGCACCCAGCGCTATTCTCCAGGAACCTGCACCTCTGCTGGAAACACCATGCCACAGCGCCCGGAGCAGTAAGCGCCGCGATCTCAGCAGCCTGTCACCCCTGGTCGTGACATAATGTTTATACTGTGGGCACTGTGTGGCATGTTTATACTGTGGGCACTGTGTGGCATGTTTATACCGTGGGCACTGTGTGACATAATGTTTATACTGGGGGCACTGTGTGGCATAATGTTTATACTGGGGGCACTGTGTGGCATAATGTTTATACTGGGGGCACTGTGTGGCATAATGCTTATACTGGGGGCACTGTGTGACATAATGTTTATACTGTGGGCACTGTGTGACATAATGTTTATACTGGGGGCACTGTGTGGCATAATGTTTATACTGTGGGCACTGTGTGACATAATGTTTATACTGGGGGCACTGTGTGGCATAATGTTTATATTGGGGCACTGTGTGGCATAATGTTTATACTGGGGGCACTGTGTGGCATAATGTTTATATTGGGGCACTGTGTGGCATAATGTTTATACTGTGGGCACTGTGTGACATAATGTTTATACTGGGGGCACTGTGTGGCATAATGTTTATACTGTGGGCACTGTGTGACATAATGTTTATACTGTGGGCACTGTGTGGCATAATATGCATTCTAGGTTCACTGTGTGGCATAATGTTTATACTGTGGGCACTGTGTGGCATAATGTTTATACTGTGGGCACTGTGTGGCATGTTTATACCGTGGGCACTGTGTGGCATGTTTATACCGTGGGCACTGTGTGACATAATGTTTATACTGGGGGCACTGTGTGACATAATGTTTATACTGTGGGTACTGTGTGGCATAATGTTTATACTGTGGGCACTGTGTGGCATGTTTATACCGTGGGCACTGTGTGACCTAATGTTTATACTGGGGGCACTGTGTGGCATAATGTTTATACTGGGGGCACTGTGTGACAATGTTTATACTGGGGGCACTGTGTGGCATAATGTTTATACTGTGGGCACTGTGTGGCATAATATTTATATTGGTAGCCCTGTATAGCATAATGTTTATACTGTGGGCACTGTGTGGCATAATATTTATATTGGTAGCCCTGTATAGCATAATGTTTATACTGAGGGCACTGTGTGGCATAATGTGAATTGGTACATACTTCAGTGTGTGGCATAATGTAATTTAATTGGTAGGGCTACCCACATATTAGTTGTCCCTGTACCCCCACAAACCTGGCTATCTCTGGGTAGTGCCAACGACGGCTTGTCCACACAAAGCCTTAATGCTCTTATAATGATCGCCATCTCAGGTTTTAGTACGACACATCTTACCATGGCATAATAAAATCATGTATGTAACATAAAGGTGGATCAATGCTTTCCTGCCTGTATGTCAAACAGTGTAAATCTCCCTCCATGCCATCCAAAACATTTCTGTAACCTCCTCCCTCTGCCCACAGAAGATTATTTTCTTTGCCACCCCCCGGCTGGTACAGCTGTAGTGGTCAGACCGGCACAAGCCACTGACTGCACAGGCATTAATAAGGCTCTAATCTGTTGTGTTCGTGACTTATGAAACAAACCTTGTTTGCCCTTGGACATGGCATGCAACATAAATATGCAGAGACACGGACATTGAGAGCAAGAAGATTCCTGATTAGATGCTATAAAGGTCGTGGAAATGTCATGGGTACAGATCATTTCCTGGCACAAACAAGTCCGCAAAGCAGAATTATTTACAGTATTTGAGTTGCAGCAAAGGTTCTATAGTATTATGCAGGGATTTGGCTGTAAGCGGCCCTCTAGGTGCTGTTGAACTACTCATCCCACAGTTTTGCTGTATGGCTGGAGGGCTGGAATCATTATAGGAGACACCTTGCGGTGCCCTCTGACCTCTGGCGCAGTGTTTACGGCCAAGTCTCCCTGCTGATATACAATACGCGTATACTCAGGCATAAGCATCCACTTGCGGCGTGTACATAACCTGGGAAGTGAGGTTTGTTTCCGCAATGGGAACATTTTGTTGACTAGGAAGAAAGGAATTTCCAATAACTACGTATTGATCGGCCCTGGCAGCACGCAGGTCCCCTGAAGCCCTGATAATAAATAGCTACAGCCGAGTAAAAATAAATAATGTAACCAAAAAATAAACTGCTTTGCTGATTCACCCTGACAGAGAGCAATTTGCAAATTACACAGGGAATTAAAACGAGGATAATCTCTTTAAGGAGAGGTCATATTATTATCTCGGATAAACCTAATAATCGACGTGCACCGAAACACACACATATGTGATTTTTGTTTCTGACACAAATGTATTGTGAAGAGAATTAAGATGCCTGTGCCGTGTCACATAATGCCCGTGCCGTGTCACATAATGCCTGTGCCGTGTCATAGTCACGTAATGCCTGTACCGTGCCACATAATGCCTGTGCCGTGTCACATAATGCCGGTACCGTGTCACATAATGCCTGTACCGTGTCACATAATGTCCGTGCCATGTCACATAATGCCTGACCTGTATCACATAATACCTGTACCGTGTCACATAATGCCTGTGCCGTGTCATAGTCACATAATGCCAGTGCCGTGTCACATAATGCCTGTGCCGTGTCATAGTCACATAATGCCTGTGCCGTGTCACATAATGCCTGTGCCGTGTCATAGTCACGTAATGCCTGTACCGTGCCACATAATGCCTGTGCCGTGTCACATAATGCCGGTACCGTGTCACATAATGCCTGTACCGTGTCACATAATGTCCGTGCCATGTCACATAATGCCTGTACTGTATCACATAATACCTGTACCGTGTCACATAATGCCTGTGCCGTGTCATAGTCACATAATGCCAGTGCCGTGTCACATAATGCCTGTGCCGTGTCATAGTCACATAATGCCTGTGCCGTGTCACATAATGCCTGTACCGTGTCACATAATCCCTGTGCAATGTCACATAATGCCTGTACCGTGTCATAGTCACATAACGCCTGTGCCGTGTCACATAATGCCTGTGCCGTGTCACATAATGCCTGTACCGTGTCACATAATGCCTGTGCAATGTCACATAATGCCTGTACTGTGTCACATAATGCCTGTACCGTGTCATAGTCACATAATGCCTGTACTGTGTCACATAATGCCTTTACCGTGTCATAGTCACATAATGCCTGTACTGTGTCACATAATGCCTGTGCCGTGTCACATAATGCCTGTACCGTGTCACATAATGCCTGTGCCGTGTCACATAATGCCTGTACCGTGTCACATAATGCCTGTGCAATGTCACATAATGCCTGTACTGTGTCACATAATGCCTGTACCGTGTCATAGTCACATAATGCCTGTACTGTGTCACATAATGCCTGTACCATGTCATAGTCACATAATGCCTGTACTGTGTCACATAATGCCTGTACCGTGTCATAGTCACATAATGCCTGTACCATGTCACATAATGCCTGTACCATGTCACATAATGCCTGTACCGTGTGTCACATAATGCCTGTGCAATGTCACATAATGCCAGTGCCGTGTCATAGTCACATAATGCCAGTGCCGTGTCATAGTCACATAATGCCTGTGCCGTGTCACATAATGCCTGTACCGTGTCACATAATGCCTGTGCAATGTCACATAATGCCTGTACTGTGTCACATAATGCCTGTACCGTGTCACATAATGCCTGTACCGTGTCATAGTCACATAATGCCTGTGCCGTGTCACATAATGCCTGTGCCGTGTCATAGTCACATAATGCCTGTACCGTGTCACATAATGCCTGTGCCGTGTCACATAATGCCTGTACCGTGTCACATAATGCCTGTGCAATGTCACATAATGCCTGTACCGTGTCATAGTCACATAATGCCTGTACTGTGTCACATAATGCCTGTACCGTGTGTCACATAATGCCTGTGCAATGTCACATAATGCCTGTACCGTGTCATAGTCACATAATGCGCGTGCCGTATCACATAATGCCTGTGCCGTGTCACATAATGCCCGTGCTGTGTCATAGTCACATAATGCCCGTGTCGTATCACATAATGCCTGTGCCATGTTATAGTCACATAATACCTGTACTGTGTCACATAATGCCCATGCCGTATCACATAATGCTCGTGCGGTATCACATAATGCCCGCACCATGTCATAGTCACATAATAGCCGTGCCGTATCACATAATGCCTGTGCCATGTTATAGTTACATAATGCCTGCCGTATCACATAATGCCCGTGCCATGTTATAGTCACATAATGCCTGTGCCGTATCACATAATGCTGGTGCGGTATCACATAATGCCCGCAGCATGTCATAGTCACATAATAGCCGTGCCGTATCACATAATGCCTGTGCCATGTTATAGTCACATAATGCCTGTGCCGTGTCATAGTCCCATAATGCCTGTGCCGTGTCATAGTCACATAATACCCGTGCCATATCACATAATGCTCGTGCTGTGTCATAGTCACATAATGCCCGTGTCGTATCACAAGATGGCCGTGCCATGTCACATAATGCCCCTGCTGTATCACATAATGCCCGTGCTGTATCACATAATACTTGTACCATGTCATAGTCACATAATGGCTGTGCCATGTCATAGTCACATAATGCCTGTGCCGTATCACATAATGCCCGTACCGTGTCATAGTCACATAATGCCTGTGCCGTATCACATAATGCCCGTACCATGTCATAGTCACATAATGCCTGTGCCGTATCACATAATGCCCGTACCGTGTCATAGTCACATAATGCCTGTGCCGTATCACATAATGCCCGTGCCATGTTATAGTCACATAATGCCTGTGTCGTATCACATAATGCTCGTGCGGTATCACATAATGACCGCACCATGTCATAGTCACATAATAGCCGTGCCGTATCACATAATGCCTGTGCCGTGTCATAGTCATATAATGCCTGTGCCGTGTCATAGTCACATAATACCCGTGCCATATCACATAATGCCCGTGCTGTGTCATAGTCACATAATGCCCATGTCGTATCACAAGATGGCTGTGCCATGTCACATAATGCCCCTGCTGTATCACATAATGCCCGTGCTGTATCACATAATGCCTGTGCCATGTTATAGTCACATAATGCCTGTGCTGTATCACATAATGCCTGTGCCGTGTCACATAATGCCTGTGCCGTTTCACATAATGCCCGTGCCATGTTATAGTCACATAATGCCTTTGCCGTATCACATAATGCCTGTGCCGTATCACATAATGCCTGTGCAATGTCACATAATGCCTGTGCCGTATCACATAATGCCTGTACCGTGTCATAGTCACATAATGCCTGTGCCGTATCACATAATGCCTGTGCCGTATCACATAATGCCTGTGCAATGTCACATAATGCCTGTACCGTGTCACATAATGCCTGTGCCGTGTCACATAATGCCTGTACCGTGTCACATAATGCCTGTGCAATGTCACATAATGCCTGTACTGTGTCACATAATGCCTGTACCGTGTCATAGTCACATAATGCCTGTACTGTGTCACATAATGCCTGTACCATGTCATAGTCACATAATGCCTGTACTGTGTCACATAATGCCTGTACCATGTCATAGTCACATAATGCCTGTACTGTGTCACATAATGCCTGTACCGTGTCATAGTCACATAATGCCTGTACCATGTCACATAATGCCTGTACCATGTCACATAATGCCTGTACCGTGTGTCACATAATGCCTGTGCAATGTCACATAATGCCAGTGCCGTGTCATAGTCACATAATGCCAGTGCCGTGTCATAGTCACATAATGCCTGTGCCGTGTCACATAATGCCTGTACCGTGTCACATAATGCCTGTGCAATGTCACATAATGCCTGTACTGTGTCACATAATGCCTGTACCGTGTCACATAATGCCTGTGCAATGTCACATAATGCCTGTACCGTGTCATAGTCACATAATGCCTGTGCCGTGTCACATAATGCCTGTGCCGTGTCATAGTCACATAATGCCTGTACCGTGTCACATAATGCCTGTGCCGTGTCACATAATGCCTGTACCGTGTCACATAATGCCTGTGCAATGTCACATAATGCCTGTACCGTGTCATAGTCACATAATGCCTGTACTGTGTCACATAATGCCTGTACCGTGTGTCACATAATGCCTGTGCAATGTCACATAATGCCTGTACCGTGTCATAGTCACATAATGCGCGTGCCGTATCACATAATGCCTGTGCCGTGTCACATAATGCCCGTGCTGTGTCATAGTCACATAATGCCCGTGTCGTATCACAAGATGGCCGTGCCATGTCACATAATGCCCCTGCTGTATCACATAATGCCTGTGCCATGTTATAGTCACATAATGCCTGTGCCGTGTCATAGTCACATAATGCCTGTGCCGTGTCATAGTCACATAATACCCGTGCCATATCACATAATGCTCGTGCTGTGTCATAGTCACATAATGCCCGTGTCGTATCACAAGATGGCCGTGCCATGTCACATAATGCCCCTGCTGTATCACATAATGCCCGTGCTGTATCACATAATACTTGTACCATGTCATAGTCACATAATGGCTGTGCCATGTCATAGTCACATAATGCCTGTGCCGTATCACATAATGCCCGTACCGTGTCATAGTCACATAATGCCTGTGCCGTATCACATAATGCCCGTACCATGTCATAGTCACATAATGCCTGTGCCGTATCACATAATGCCCGTACCGTGTCATAGTCACATAATGCCTGTGCCGTATCACATAATGCCCGTGCCATGTTATAGTCACATAATGCCTGTGCCGTATCACATAATGCTGGTGCGGTATCACATAATGCCCGCAGCATGTCATAGTCACATAATAGCCGTGCCGTATCACATAATGCCTGTGCCATGTTATAGTCACATAATGCCTGTGCCGTGTCATAGTCACATAATACCCGTGCCATATCACATAATGCCCGTGCTGTGTCATAGTCACATAATGCCCATGTCGTATCACAAGATGGCTGTGCCATGTCACATAATGCCCCTGCTGTATCACATAATGCCCGTGCTGTATCACATAATGCCTGTGCCATGTTATAGTCACATAATGCCTGTGCTGTATCACATAATGCCTGTGCCGTGTCACATAATGCCTGTGCCGTTTCACATAATGCCCGTGCCATGTTATAGTCACATAATGCCTTTGCCGTATCACATAATGCCTGTGCCGTATCACATAATGCCTGTGCAATGTCACATAATGCCTGTGCCGTATCACATAATGCCTGTACCGTGTCATAGTCACATAATGCCTGTGCCGTATCACATAATGCCTGTGCCGTATCACATAATGCCTGTGCAATGTCACATAATGCCTGTGCCGTATCACATAATGCCTGTGCCGTATCACATAATGCCTGTGCAATGTCACATAATGCCTGTGCCGTATCACATAATGCCTGTGCAATGTCACATAATGCCTGTGCTGTATCACATAATGCCTGTACCGTGTCATAGTCACATAATGCCTGTACCGTGTCATAGTCACATAATGCCTGTGCTGTGTCGTATCACAAGATGGCCGTGCCATATCACATAATGTCCCTGCTGTATAACATAATGCCTGTGCCGTATATCACATAATGCCTGTGCCCTATCACATAATGCCCGTGCCGTGTCACATAATGCCAGTGCCATGTCAGATAATGCCTGTGCCATGTCATAGTCACATAATGCCCGTGCCGTATCACATAATGCCCGTGCCGTGTCATAGTCACATAATGCCTGTGCCATGTCATAGTCACATAATGCCCGTGCCATGTAATAGTCACATAATGCCTGTGCCGTATCACATAATGCCTGTGCCATGTCATAGTCACATAATGCCCGTGCCGTATCACATAATGCCCATGCTGTGTCACAGTCACATAATGCCCGTGACATAATGCCCGTGCCGTGTCACATAATGCCTGTGCCAGCCTGCCAGAAGAATATTACAACAATGGTGACACTGGCTCTTGAGATGAATATGACCTTACAGGGCAATATACCCTGATCTGCATTCTAATTGAGGAATAGAGTTTGATTCATTGGTGGGCGCAGAAGTGCCCGCAGCTTTGTCTATTGATGACTTTAAACAAACGGCGCTACAGAGCCCTTCCCTGGCGTACATCGGTGTGGCCTAATGTGCCGGGACTGGCAGCATCTGTACACACTGTAATACTGATTGGCGCCTCCTTATACACCACCATTGGTCAGACCATCAAACCTTACACCAGCCCCATGCTAGCTAGCTGCAATTCCTCTGCCCGAGTACGGCAACACACCTGCCACACTCCCATAATACGGCCGTAAGATTCACCATCTCCGTGCGTGCGCTGACACCTCCCTGTCACCGCCCAGGAATGCCCAACGCATCAATATACTTCTCCACGCGTACGTCTGAAACCGCGACTGCGACTCCAGGCTGGACTCAGAGATGGACGCAGATCCCTTTGCGATTGCGGTTTGCAAAGACTGTGAAAATATGCTAATGACTTAGGGGTCTATTTACTAAGCCTTGGATGGAGATACAGGGCCTCATTCAGAGGCGGTTGGAGGATGCAAGCGGTCGCTCAGAAACTGGGCGGCCGCTTGCATCCTGACCGGCCGCCTCTGTTTCGGTCGTTAGGCTGTGGGTTTACACCCACAGCTCTAACGACCGCTAGGGTGATGACCCTTACGACGAGACCCTAGGGTAGGGTCTCACTTGTCGTAAGCCCCGGAGAGCTTCTGGCTCTGTCAGAGCTGAAAGCTCTCCACTGACATCACTAGTGATGTCAGTGGGGCCTCCCCCAAACAGTAGGCGTTCCCATGGGAACGCCTCCGTTTGGGCTGCCGCCACCCCGGCCCGCCTTCCAAACGGGGCGAGCTGTCAATCAACATCGACAGCTCGCCCCCTTTGGAAAGAGACCCGATACGACAGGCGCTGTCGGTCGTAGCGGGTCTCACGCATGCGCACGAAGGAGCCGGCTCCATCGTGCGCATGCGCACTTGACAAACATCGAGCCTCTGAATGAAGGCCACAGTACCAGCCAATCAGCTCCTAACTGCCATGTTACAGGCTATGTTTGAAAAATGACAGTTAGGAGCTGGTTGGTTGGTACTTTACCTCCGTCCACTTTATCTCCATCCAAGGCTTAGTAAATAGACCCCTTTAAGTTGATGTCTTGTGCACTGAGACGCCCACCTCTGGCGTCTCACACCCGCCGCTTACGTACAAAATCAAAAACATTGGTGGCACATGGAACCTCTGAGTAAGGCTATGCAGAGACAGCGCGGCTCTCCTACCACGCCGGGGCCTCGGCCTCTGCCAATGAAATAGCAGAGGCTCACTAGAGCACGCCCAGAAATCGGACCAGACACGCCCATGTTATTATTGCCACTCTCTGTTACCTCACCCAAACGCTGGCTACCTGTCACTCACTCTAAAAAAACAACACTTCACTGCACCCAACATCGTCTTTATGGGGTGTGGCGCCAGTTTGGGGGCGTGACTGTGCGAATGCATCATCATGGCCCCCGTTCCCGCTACACAAGGCCGAGAAAAGCGCGGGGGGGGCACGATGATATAATTGCATCATCGGCTCCCCCCCAGGACCACTTGCATTGTAGAAGTGGGCAGTGGCCTGGAGGAAAGTGAACGCCGGCCTGATGATAATGACTGCATTTCATTGGCCGCATTTAGGGCATGATTCAGAGCCGCTCGTAAGCGGCCGCTCGTTCGCTCCAAGCGATGTTTGCCCAACTGCGCATGCGTACGGATCGTTATACGCATGCGCGAACCAGTCAGTGCGGCCGAAAATCGTTTGTTCGCTAAATAGCGAATGCCTGATAATTTGAGTGACAGGAGGAGGCGTATGTGGGTGGTAACAGGGGAAGGTGCTTGAAAACGGGGAGTGGAGATCCGAACGCAGGCGTGCTTAAAGGTCAAAACGGGCGTTTTATGGGTGTGCATAATTAATACAGCAGCGTCATTGACCACGTCACTTGGTTATTTTATAGCCAGAACTGCTCGCAAGATTGTGGTAGGAAAAACCAACCACAAGAATAGCGAGCAGTTCATACGCTGGTCGATGTACTCGATTAATCTAATAAATAGCGGACATGACGTAGGATGCGAGCGGCCAGGGGGCGTATTTTTCCAAAAAACGACCGCAAGTTTTGTTCGCTCGTTCAGACCTAGAGGCGTGAACAGACCGCAAAGAGCGAACGGTTCATTTGAATAGCCACCCCTATTTTCTGGACGAGCGAGCGCTAATTGCGTCCGGCTCTGAATCAGGCCCTTAAGACACACCCATTTATGCAAACGCAGGAAAACTGCTGCAATTGTGTTTTAAAAGTCACTTAACTCTGACTTGGACACTTGTGTTACACAAATAAAGAATGCTTCATACTTCGAGGGGGAAGGGGGAAGCTTGCAGAGACTCTATATACTTTGCAAGTAAAAAACAAGACAAAAATAAACCCCATAGTAATCGCGCCTGGTTCGCTTCGCATATCAGATGGTCCAAGCCGCCTGGGTGCTTATTATCTGCACAATTTTATGTGTTTCCATTGTGTACTGCAATATTTTTGCATTTTTAATGTCACAGTGAAGCCACGCCCCCAGTTGTCATGCTCCAGCCGCATATGGCCCAGGTGCATGCTGGGGAGGGAGTCGCAGCATGCACCTGGGCCATATGCCCAGGTGCAAACTTGCAAATGCGACCAACTCTAAGTAGGTCATATTCTGCTATCCAATTCTGACTAAGGTCCAAAGCGTGCAATCGGTGCTCCGTTTATGTGTACGAATGTTGGCGTGCTGCCTTTTGTGCTCGGGAAAGTGCTCTAATGTGCATGAGCAGTAACGTAGGAGTGTACTGCGCGTTCGCCCGTCTTTTCTATGGGTCTTATTCTGAGTTACACATTATACTGATCTAAGGATCTGATTCAGACCCGCTCGCTAGGATGCGTTCGCACGCAGCCAGACAATTGTTTGCATTCTGCGCATGCATCTGCATCACAATGCACGTGTGCGACTGCGAACCACTGCAAGCGATCGGGAAGCGTGTGCTAGCTGCGCATAGACAGCCCCGCTAAATAAGTGACAGGAGAAGCCGTTTGTGGGTGCTGACAGCGGCTGGCCACTAGAAACGGGGGAGTGGAGGTGCGAACGCAGGCGTGCCTGAGCGTCTCAGTGCCATTTCAGAGGCGTGCATAATTAAGAAGCAGCGTCATAGTACACATCACCTAGTTGTATTTCACACTGAAGCACTCGCAGTGCTTGCGGCAGAGAATGGTCCGCCACAAGCGCTGCGATCGCTTCCTATGTTACTCGATGTACCGATGGTTGCATACACTTCCTGGAGATGACGCACGCCAGTGGGAGTCTTAAGACAGGCTGGTGGGCGTCTGCATACACAGAGCCATCGCTCGCCAAGACATAGTGGGCATGCTAATGCCTTGGTGTGCGATCGCTTGCCATGCAGAAATTGCCATACGCATCTAGCGTGCAAACACATCTAGCGAGCGGATCTGAATCGAGCCCTAAGAGCCTAATTCATTGTTATACACGCTATTGCTGCCGCAGCTGTGGTTCTGCGAAAATATTCAAATGCAGCAGCAGCCGGGACTTGTACTCAGACGCCCCCTGACCATCGCAACTGCGATAATCGCGACGGACTCCAGGCCACTCGCACAAGCTGTGGGTGGTCACCCAAAGCTTTGCGAGTGGGGCGGGAAAAAAAAAAACCACGCTCTGATTCAGAGCGAGCGCTCGCCAGCAGCGAGCGGCTTTGAATCAGCCCCTAAATACGTTAACAAATAAATAAATAAACACTTAGAGGGGTATTCAATATGAAACGTTAACTTCGCTGTCGCCCGCTTATCCCCGTATTCAATATGAAATTAACGACCATCGCAACCTTCAGCTTTGGCCGCAGATCAGGCAAACATCGATTTTCTGAGTGAGTCTGTGGTCAACTACGGTAATGTTCCTCGACACTTGCGCATTGTGACTCAGACGCGCAGTGGCAGAAAATCTCTCCATTCGTGAAAACATCGACATAACGTACAACGCACTTTCATGTGGGGGTGATCCAGAGTTTTATGCAGTTGCCGTAACGGCTGCTACTGCGTCTATTGACCATGTTCGAGCCAGTAATGCTGCGCAGCCACGCAATGCCGATTTTTCTCAAACATGTGCGAGTGCATAAAGAAATGTCACCATGGGAATATGAGTCCGGAGTTCAGGATGCAATGAACGCAGGTAAGAGTAATGCAGTTATGTTTTATGAGAATCAATGAAAAACTGAGCTAGCAGGTAACAGAACGCGGCGGCATTATTCATAACTCAGACGCCCCGGGAGGAATTTCGGATTTCTCCATGGATTTGCCATTTCATACTGCGCAGAGTGACAAGCAGTAACAACCTCTCTTTTCTGCAAAAATAAAGGGTTTTCTCACCGCTGGATAAAGCTACCTCCACGTGCCAGATAATCATATGAGACAATAAAGCAATCAGATTAGATTAGGTACGGCCGCCTGCAGCCGAGAACACCAGAGCCAGTAGATACATCCAGTTTGGACATTGATGTATGTGGTCAATGTCATGTATAATACGTTTAGTAGTCTGCACATTTGGCATTAATGTCTGGATGGAAGATCGCAGAGCGCGCGGGGGCCTTAGGCCTCCTCATGGACAGCGTTACAGTAAGTGGCGCTTTTGTTACCCAAAGCTGATCGATAGCCCCGTAAAGGAGCTCTACAGAAGCTGTTAGATAAAGCTGTAGTGAGCGCTACAATATGGATCGCTTCATAACGTGCTGGTTCTGGCTGCAGCTCGCTTTCATGCCGCCTCTGCCTGTTAGGTACAGGATGGGGGACCTACAGGCGATCCCCCTCCCCAACACACACGCACACACATGCACACGCGTGCGCACACACACATTTGCTGCACTGTTTGAAATTCAAATGTATTTCATCTCACAGAGTGTGTCAAGAATATTTCATTAAATATAAATTAATATTTAATTAATTAAGGGCCTGAGTCACACCCGCTCGCAAGCGCACAGCGCTCGCAAGTGGGTCGATGGTCCCCCACTGCGCATGCGCCGCCACCGGCGTGCGCATGCGCGAAACCCATCCTGCGACTGCAGCTCAGTCGCTACGGGTCTTGCTACAAGACGTAGCGGCTGTCGATGGTGAGTAACAGCTCGCCCCGTTTTGTAGGCGGGGAGGGGGGGATGCCTGCACAAACGCAGGCGTTCCCTTAGAAATTCCTGGCATTTGTGGGCGGCCCTACTGACATCACTAGTTATGTCAGTAGTGGACTTCC
This sequence comes from Taudactylus pleione, assembly GCA_031769625.1. Classification (NCBI taxonomy): domain Eukaryota; kingdom Metazoa; phylum Chordata; class Amphibia; order Anura; family Myobatrachidae; genus Taudactylus; species Taudactylus pleione. The sequence continues at coordinate 509,213 of JAUIMM010000011.1, forward strand.
TGCTCTATTAGAGCAGGAAGTCCACTCGGGCTTGCGGGAGATGAGACCCTACCACAGGGTCTTGTCGTAAGAACGATGGTTGCGATAATCGCGACGGACTCCAGGCCGCTCGCACAAGCTGTGGGTGGTCACCCCTAGCTTTGCGAGAGGGCTGGAAAAAAAAAAACACGCCCTGATTCAGAGCGAGCGCTCGCCAGCAGCGAGCGGCTCTGAATCAGGCCCTAAATACGTTAACAAATAAATAAATGAACACAGAGGGGTATTCAATATGAAACGTAAACTTCGCTGTCGCCCGCTTATCCCCGTATTCAATATGAAATTAACGAAAACGGGAGTCTCCGAAGTTAGATTTGCGTAAAGTTACGAATTTTTCCTTAAAAAAATTGTAGGACCCCCCTAAAGTTGTAAAAACATGGGGGAACACTATGGGTACCCCCGTTTTAGCCTTTAATTGAAAGTCGGGGATTTAAATAGCCGCAGCAGGTGCTTTTTCCCGACATTGAAGAAGTGATGCAGAAGAGCACTTAGGTTATTTTTTTCGTTTTTTTAAGTGGTCCCATCAAATTTGGGGTACATGAAAATGGGTACTAGCATATTTTTAAGTCCCTAAAGTAACTTTTTAAAAATTCTGCAATTGTGCACCTGCCGCTATAATTCTATTCTAGAAAACACGTGCCGCATACTTGCAGAATAGCCCTGAACCTATTTCCCTATTGTTTAACAATTTTTTCCCTTTTTTTTTTTTTCACCCCAATTTTTTTATTAATTTTTTGGGGTGTCCCTATTTTTTTTTAAAAACTTTTTTTTGACACAGTTCTTTTTTAAATGTCATTCCCAGGGGTGCAGGCTATTTTTTTTAAGCCTGCACCCCTAAACCCCAATTCTGCACTTTTTTTCGACACCTATTCAATGGTGAAAAGTTATCCCCGTTTTTGATCAAAGACTTTTCGAACCTGCGATAAGTCTTTGAAATTGAATACGGTGTAAAAGTCAAACCTGCGATAATGACGTCAAAAGTGCGATATTAACGCAAAAACGATGTTTTCGCTCCCATATTGAATACCCCTGTAATTATAGATATCAATTGTCAGTTGTGACGGACATGCGGGAACCTCGGCACAGGCCCCGAATGTACACATTTTTACAGCAGCAATCAGCAATTAGGAATAGACTCTGTTGATATTCTATGGAGAGTTGTGCTTCATAATCGCATCGGATTAGCGTCACAGATGCTTCTGTGCTCCCAACATTATGGGGCTTATTTATTATCAGTAACGAGAAAAGCCCCCAAAAGTTACATTCCTCATCAACGCTTATAACAGCACTGTCGAAGCTTTTCCGGGGCAATTGATCATGGCCCAAATACCGGGTCACGGCCCAAGTCTAAAAACCAGAGCAGAGCTGAGTTTCTGTCCAGGACACCTTGGGGAGAGATACAATGCAGAAAGATAAGTACCAGCCAATCAGCTCCTAGCTGTCATGTTACAGGCTGTGTTTGAAAAATGACAGTTAGGAACTGATTGGCTGGTAATTTGTCTCTCTCCACTTAATCTCTCTCCAAGGCTTAACGAATAGACCCTTAAAGCAGAAAACTGACGGGCACCGACATTCCGAGGATGTGGCTCTTGTGTCTGACGACATGTTGAACCATGTCCATGTTCTAGTGTCAACATTATGTTGTTGACATTGACCTTATGAATGTCAACTTGGTAAATGTCAACCATGTGACTGGATACCGTTAAACAGGCCCCTTGGTCATGTGAGTATCGGCTTTCTGCGCTGGCTCCATTACCGATTTCCACCTTTGCAAACATAAAGGATTCTGCAAACCGCTACATGCTCCTAGGAATAGATTCTACCGCCATGGGTACCCTACCCAATTACACTCATTATAATCCACTGCTAGTATGTAGTACAGTAGCTCCTTACTTATTATTAATATAGCGCATACATTCTGCAGCGCTTTACAGATATTTCACCGTAGTTGATTTTCATTATGATATATATTAAAACATGAGGGAATTCTGAATCTGCATGTACTGTATGTGTCCATTCCTTATATGTAACAGCGTTAATGCATTTCTTATGTTTTGCACTCTCAGGGGTCTATTCAGTAACAGTGACGATGTTGCCCAGAATATTATCGGGCAACACCATCATGATATTTGATCAATTATGATAATTTATGGCTGCTATTCAGCCATATTTTGTGTAGGGACAGCGGTTGCGGTAACGCGCTGTCCCTGTGATGTCACAGAAGGGATTGTTATCAGGATTCCGAAAACAATCCCTTCTGCTTGTTCCGCTGCACATGCTCAGTCATTTGCGCTCGGGAACAGTCTCCGTCCTGGCTTCCCGGTGACCGCGGAGGGGTAAGTACAGCTTTAGCCTCCCGAAATAGATTGATATGTGTATACAGGCTTTATATTAGTCTGTATACATGTATATTTATGTGCTTTTATGTTTAACATTTATATATAAATGTTAAATATAACCACACATAAATATACATGTATACAGGCTAGTATAAAGCCTGGATACACATATCAATCAATTTCGGGGGGTTTAGAAGCCTCTTGAGTGACTTACCTGCCGCCGATCACCGGGAAGCAGGGACGGAGACTGGGCGGAGTTACAAAATGCTGCAGGGACTTATGGGAAAATTTCCCTCTGTCCCTGCAGCTTTCGGGATATATAAGTATTTTCTTCGTATGACGCCACTCTGAAATGGCGTTATATAAAGGAAATACTTATCAAGTGATTTAACACTTTTTGCTTTTGCTGAATAGCAAAAAGCGTTAAAGCACTGTATAGATCAATGGCCGGTCCCTACAGTGCGGTACTCAGCGAGATGGGAATCAATGGAGAAGATAATTGCGTTATCTTCTCCATTGCCCCGTTGCTGAATACGGAAGCTACATAAAAAGTACAGAAATCATAGTTTCCGTATTTTTTATGTAAAAAAATCATTGCTGAATAGATCCCTCAGACATACAGAATGTCGGTGATAAAATCCACTCTGCAATATAATATTAATAATACAGGACGCAAATGAGAAAAACTAAACCTAAGAAACTAATTTAAACGATGTCTTCAGCTGTCCCGGCTTTTTCGCCCCCTACCACACCGAGCGCACAAATGATTTATGCTTTGCAGAAACAGGACACTGTAGAGAAAATCTGCACTGTAAGCTGCAAATCTTCTAAGTTGCTTTAAGGGTGAGTTATGGGAAAACAGCAGGGCCGCGCTTAATTGGCAATAGCCCTTAGTCAGTGCCAATTCCGCAGCATGAAACGTTACGTAACTGGCATCAGGAATGTCCCGTGCAGCTTTGTGCCTGGCATGTAAGTGGCATTAGGGAATTGTGAGATCTGCCAAGGGAATGTGCAGTGGTAGGTTTGCATTTGGCTGGTGTAGTAGAATTCCGGATACCGGGGTAAATCAGTATTTAGAACCTGTCACCGGTATGATATGGTGTTAGGTGCATCCAACATGTAAAGTATCTTGTGTGAAAAGTTCTTATATACCTATCAGTATATTAGGTAGCGGAGGGCTTAGCCTGATGGCACATTAGCAGCATAGTCTGTTTTGTTGATGTACAGTATGGGGTGATATACAGTATGGGGTGATATACAGTATGGGGTGATGTACAGTATGGGGTGATATACAGTATGGGGTGATATACAGTATGGGGCAATGTCAGTGGCGTAACTAGGGCAGGGCGAGCGGGGTGCTTGCCCTGGGCGCCGTGGGACCGGCGGCGTGGGGGGGCACCGCCGGCCACGGTCCGGCCCGCCCTAGTTAGCCACCAGTGTAGCGCCAACCGCAATGAGTGCGGTCAGCGCTACACATTTACACAGGACCGGCGCTAGGCTTCCAGCGCCGGCCCTGTGCTGCACACCTGAGCCCGTTCCCTCCCTCTGAGCGCTTGCCCAATAGCGCCAGGAGGCGGGCTCAGGCTGTGCATAACACACGCATCGCCGCCAGCGCTGGCGGCGATGCGTTTGTTAAACAGCAGCCAATGAGAGTCAGATAGACTCTCATTGACTGTTGCAGCACCCACTGCAAGAGCCGGACTTCCGTCCGGCTCCTGCAGTGGGTAATGGGACAGACGTCATGATGTCTGTCCCATTATGCTGAGCGCGCCAGCCCGGGAGGACTGGCGGGCGGCGGCGGCGTGGACTGGAGGAGCAGCAGCAGCAGCGTGGATTCAGGTAAGTATGTTTTTATACATATATTTTTAAAAACCTGTCAGCACTACTGGGGGCACAACGGGGGTGGCTACCACTGGGGGGACCTCTACAGGGGTGGGGGCACAACGGGGGGGGTGGCTACTACTGGGGGCACCATTATTAGGAGGACCTCTACTGGGGGGGCTATTACTGGGGGCACCATTATTAGGAGGACCTCTATTAGGGGGGCTATTACTGGGGGCACCATTACTGGGGGGGGGGAAATTATTAGGAGGACCTCTACTGGGGGGGGCTATTACTGGGGGCACCATTACTGAGCTATTGCTGGGGGCACCATTATTGGGAGGACCTCTACTGGGGGGGCTATTACAGGTGGCACTTAATCGGGAGGGGGAACCTCAACTGGGGACCACTACTTGGGGGGGGAACTACTACTGGGGGCATTATAAAAGGGGCCTACTACTAGGGGCACTGCACTGGCGGGACCACACCTGGGGGCAATAACAGGAAGGACCACTACAGGGACCACTGGATAGGGGGGGGGTCACTACTGGGAGCCTGCATCAGGGGGACCACTACTGGGGGCACTGCATGGGAGGGGGGGACTACTGCTGGGGGAACTATATAAGGGGCTTACTGCTAGGGGCACTGCGGGGACCACTACAATGGGCACTAGATAGGGGGGATCACTACTGGGTGCCTGCATAAGGGGGGCCACTACAGGGAAACCTGCATGGGGGGGACTACTGCTGGGGGCACTATATAAAGGGCACTGCATAGGGGAGGGGACTACTACTGGGGGCACTATATAAAGGGCACTGCATAAGGGGATACCACTACTGGGTGCACTGCATTGTGGGGACTGCTACTGGGAGCACTGCATAAGGGGGAACACTACATAGGGCTCTGCATTTGGGGGGACCACTACTGGGGGCACTGATTAAGGGGAACTAATTGGGGGCTGTATAAGGGGGACCACTACTGGGGATACTGTATAAGGGGCACTACTATGGGCCTGCATAAGAGGGACCACAACTGCATACTGGGGGTACTGTATAAGGGGTACTACTGGGGTTAAGGTGCATATGGATAGGAATGTTCAGCGTGAAAATAAAGGAGTGTGTCATGTTGACACGCCCCATTTTTAAGTGACCACGCCCATTATTTCTCCACGCACGCCTTTGGCGCGCGCACATATCGGAATGTTCGAGGGGGAGGGGGCTCCCTTTTCAAATTTGCCCTGGGCTCCAAATACCCTAGTTACGCCACTGGCCAATGTTCAGTATGGGGTGATGTACAGTATGGGGCGATGTTCAGTATGGGGCGATGTTCAGTATGGGGTGATGTACAGTATGGGGTGATGTACAGTATAGGGGTGATATACACTATGGGGTGATATACACTATGGGGTGTTGTACAGTATGGGGGTGATATACAGTATGGGGGTGATATACAGTATGGGGTGATATACAGTATGGGGCAATGTTCAGTATGGGGTGATGTACAATATGGGGCGATGTTCAGTATGGGGTGATATACAGTAATGGGTGATATACAGTATGGGGTGATGTACAATATGGGGCGATGTTCAGTATGGGGTGATATACAGTAATGGGTGATATACAGTATGGGGTGATGTACAGTATGGGGTGATATACAGAATGGGGTGATGTATAGTATGGGGTGATGCTATGTACAGTATGGGGTGATGTACAGTATGGGGTGATGTACAGTATGGGGTGATATACAGTATGGGGGTGATGTACAGTATGGGGTGATGTACAGTATGGAGTGATGTACAGTATGAGGTGTACAGTATGGGGTGATGCGATGTACAGTATGCGGTGATGTACAGTATGGGATGATGTACAGTATGGGGGTGATGTACAGTATGGGGGTGATATACAGTATGGGGGTGATATACAGTAACGGGTGATGTACAGTAACGGGTGATGTACAGTATGGGGTGATGTACAGTATGGAGTGATATACAGTATGGGGTGATGTACAGTATGGGGTGATGTACAGTATGGGGTGATGTACAGTATGGGATTATGTACAGTACGGGGTGATGTACAGTATAGGGGTGATGATGTACAGTATGGGGTGATGATGTACAGTATGGGGTGATGCGATGTACAGTATGGGGTGATGCGATGTACAGTATGGGGTGATATACAGTATGGGGGTGATGTACAGTATGGGGTGATGTACAGTATGGAGTGATGTACAGTACGGGGTGATGTACAGTACGGGGTGATATACAGTATGGGGTGATATACTGTATGGGGTGTTGTACAGTATGGGGTGATGTACAGTATAGGGGTGATATACAGTATGGTGATGATGTACAGTATGGGACGATGTACAGTACGGAGTGATGTACAGTACGGGGTGATATACAGTATGGGGTGTACAGTATGTGGTAATGTACTGTATGGGGTGATGTACAGTACGGGGTGATTTACAGTACGGGGTAGTGTTGTTTGAGTGATGGACATGCTGCTTGTGAAGGGGTAGTCTATGGGATGCGAGGTAGGAGGTATGGAAATAATAAAAGGATTGGTTGGGGAGGTCTCTTACTCTTACAGTTTGGAATCCGTCCTACCAGGGCCGGCTCTAGGGGTGTTCGACCAGTGCGGTCGCACAAGGGCGCCACCCTTCCCCAGCATCCCGATTTCAGCTGGACAGTACTGTCCCGCTGCTCCATCCGCGGGCCGAAGTGGCCCGCGGGTGGTCTAATTGGGAAGTTGGGGACCCCCACCGCCGCAGCTGTGCGGCGGTGCCGGACCCCCGGAGTGTGAATTGATGCCGCGCGCAAGAGGGCTGGGGGAAGCACAGCCAGTGACGGATTGCTGGGCTTTACCCCCAGCCTGACGTTATTTGGAGGTGTGCCATGCCTCCAAATAACGTCACATAGGGGGTGTGGCCTATGGTAATTAGGCCACACACCCAAATTCGGTCGCGCGCGGCTAAGCTGTGCGTGATGAGAGGGCGCCATATGATGGACCAGCACAGGGTGCTCTGACCCCTGGAGCCGGCCCTGCCTCCTACCTCCCCTTTTCTTTGTTTATTGGTTTGTTGTTGCTTTTACCTGTTTTTGTCATATTATTGTTGCCAATTTTATGCCTGTTTTATTATGTTGTCCTGACGCGCTTTTCTTCCTGACTGAGAAGGCGCAGCTTGTCGGGAATACAACGCTCCTCCATCAGCCACAGGTTACCATGGGGGCATATAGCTGCCACTACGTAATTATGTGGTATTGTGGCTGGAGCTTTTTGGCTGCAATGCTCAACCACCCTTTGTTTTGTTATTGATTACAATCAGGGGTTAAATTGGACCGGAACAGGGCAGAACTGCGTTCCATCACTTCTATTTGGAGATGGAACCAGTTCCGCCTCCTCCGGCCCACCTCAGCCCTGTGCCACAGAGAGACTCCATTTGCCGGGCGCCCGGTGAGATTTTTTTTTTTTCGTGTAAGCGGCACTATTTTGGGCATTACTACTGGGGGCATTACTACAGGGGGGCACTACTACTGGGGACATTGCATAGGGGTACTGCATAAGGAACACTACCACTGTGGGCACTGCATAATGGGCATCACTACTGGGGGCACTGCATAAGGGGCACTACCACTGTTGGCATTGCATAAGGGGCACCACTCCAGGTGGCACTGCATAAGGGGCACCACCACTGTGGGCACTGCATAATGGGCTCCACTACTGTGGGCACTGCATAAGTAGCACCACTCTTGAGGGCACTGCATAAGGGCACCACTACTGGGGGCACTGCATAAGGGGCACCACTACTGGGAGTACTGCATAAGGGCACTACCCTATCTTTTGAGACTATGCCCGCTTTTTCCCAACACGCGCACCACTCTCAAGGACCACTTTAAGCACTAATTACAATGAATAAAAGCTTTGACCTTGTCTACCAATCATGTCTCAGTGTTTCCATTAAAGCGGCTTATGCAGTGTTGGATTTCACACTAGGCCCGTGAGGCATGGGCCTAGGGGCGACACTACCTGGGGGCGGGTACAGCAGCCGCCTTGCATCAGAGCTTTCCAGAGCCCCAATTCAGCTGCTGATATTTGGACACAGCAGACCAAAGACTACACCCCCCATGATGCATCAGGGGGAGCCTCAGCAGCTTGGAATATTAGGCTTGTATTGGGGAGAGTCTCCGGTGCCTTCACATGTGCAATCTGGGAAGAGGAGCTTCTTAGCCCATCTCAACAGAATATTATGTTCCGTGAGTCTCACGGAACATATTGGTATCAATACTCCTTATGCCACACACTCATATGTAAGTACATGTCGGCACTGCTCTCTAAACCCGTGATGTCATGACGACACGCCTAGCAGACAGTACTCTAGGAAGTAGAGTACTATGGACGTTCAAGGCAATTTTTCAGGCCATGCAGTAACGCTACTGGCTACAGGCTGACGTTCCAGCAAGCGACACGCAGGTACTGTAGGGCAGTGATGACACTGCCACCAGGGGCCTGAGCCCTGAGCGACGCCATCGCTCGCATTTCCCTAATTACGGACCTGAATGTATCAAACCTTCGAAAGAATGGAAAACCAGCTAAGTGAAGCCATTGCCCATAGCAACCAATCAGCTTCCACTCTATAGAAGGTAATCATTGTGGAGGACAGGGCCGAGAGTTTCCCGTTATTAGGCCCGATCCCCAGTGGTGTAATAGCGTGAATCGTGAAAAGGGTGGGGGGCTAATATGACGCGTTTCTCTGAGAAACGCGTCACCGTGCCTCCTGTCTGGCCCATTTCCCTAGGAATTGGTCAGGATGCAGGGGAGGGTGACCTACTCTCCCCGGAATATGCGCGGACTCCCCAAAATTCGTGAGACCCCTGGACATTCCGGGAAAGTAGACAAGTATGACGATTAGCCTATAAGTAGACAAAAAGACGCACAAAGTGACTGTATTTGCGAATGAAGTAACCCATAATAATACTGACATCATAGGCGTCTGGCTGACATCACATCAGTGTTATTATGTCACAGTCTTTGTTTCTGCTGCAATAAGATTCCATGTTTCTGTGCATCTCCTCGGTTCTCCGTACGTAATGGGAGTAAGCGCTGCCCTAAATAAAGGATTCTCATTTCTAGTTCCCTGCCTGGGTCATAAATCTCATTTTCTCTTTTACCTGCTCTGCTTTTATTAAACAGTAATGCGCATTATTTTAATGGAATCCGACAGTGGAGACCTCAGGGGAGGCGTAAGGCAAAAGACGCAGCACTTCACTCAGTGATCTATCGGGTGCGGGAAGTCGTCTTATTGCTGGCCACACAGAGTCCAAACAATTAAGTTCTCCCTACCTACAAGCCACAGAGCGGTGATTCATTCATCTGCAGGTTCCAGGGCACAAATAAGCTGAAACGCTACTTTTCCGGGACGTTCTTAGAGTGAACATTTCAGGCAAGTTTTGTAAGATTTTTAACTTTTATTTCTTGTTCCAAATATTTTATTATTGTTAAATGACCTCTATCAGCGCTTTCAAAGTATTTACACAAAGAGGACTGACGGTGTATTATAACTACGGTATATAGGACCTCATTCAGAGCCGGTCGCACAGAGCTTGCGGTTGGTCTGAATGAGGGGAGGACCTCTTGAATTTTCAAGACGTCCTCCTTTGCGGTGGTAAGGTTAACACCCACAGCCTTACGACCGCCTAAGGTGATGGTCGCGATGGTCAAGACCATCGCGACCATCGGGGCTTACGACGAGACCCTAGGGTAGGGTCTCCCTTGTCGTAAGCCCAGGAGAGCTTTTGGCTCTGTCTGAGCCGGAAGCTCTCCACTGACATCACTAGTGATGTTTGTGGAGCCGCCCCCAAACGGTAGGCGTTCCCATGGGAACGCCCCCGTTCGGGCTGCCACCCCCCCCGGCCCGCCTTCCAAACGGGGCGAGCTGTCAATCAACATTGACAGCTCACCCCCTTTGGATCGAGACCCGCTACGACCGGCGCTGTTGGTTGTAGAGGGTCTCACGCATGCGCACGACAGCGCCGTCGTGCGCATGCTCTGTGGGGGGCCATCGACCCAGTCCGAGCGCATCGGCACTAACGACCGGGTCTGAATGACCCCCATAGTTACTAAGGGCCAGATTTAGAGGTGCACGCAGATCACGTGACTGCAATTCCGTACGAAAATATGCTAATGATTTAGCTGATGTCTTGTGCACAGAGGCGGCCGCCTCCGGCGTCTCACATCCGTCGCTTAGGTACAAAGGACGAAACATCATTTGTCACACATGGAACATCTGAGTAAGTCTATGGTGTCTCAGACAGAGGGTCTCACCTACCACGTCGGGGGTGCCTGCAACTGCGCATGAATTTGCGGAGGCTTGCTAGGGCACGCCCAAAAAATTTGGACCGACACACCTGAGTTTTTCTAACCTCCCCCAATATTCCCTAAAACGCTTTTTTACCTGTCACTTGCGAAAAAAATCCTCAATGTGGCCACCGTCTCAAAGCCGTCGCTGTGTCCTTCTTGTGGGGGTATCGTGGGCGTAAAAGCCGATTATTGTGTATGGACAGAGATGGGCCACCTGTTCCTGATGGATCTTTTGCATCCAGAATGGGGTGGGTGTAAGTCTATATGCTAATGATGACGGCCGCAGTGGGCGGCATGGCCTTCGCCTTCCACATGCAGGCGCACGGAACCTTGGCGTACATGGGTGGAGTCTTGTACTAGCACAGAGAAGTAAGCTTCCGCGGGTATACAGAAAAGTGGCCGCAAAATCTATATTGGTGACAGGGGAGAGGTCGGAGACACACAGGTGTGCCTGACCGATTGAACGCTGTTACTTGGGCGTGCATAAATTAGCCACTGCGACTGGATATGCAGCTTAAGTACTCACTGCGTGCGGCGAGGTTAGCAATCTCTGAGTAAGGTCAGACCTGCTGTAATTGTGCGTGAGAGGCCGATGTTCCTCCATGTTTACCGATGTGTACGCAGGACTGCAAGGTATTACGGATGGGTGAAAGCGGTAGTGAGCGTCTCTATGCTGCCGGCATTGCGATAGCGGTCATTAGCATATTTTCGTAGAACTGCGTGCGCAATCACAGCCGCAATCGCAATAGCGATCCGTAGTGAATCATGCCGATAATGCCATCCTGAGATGGGTGATGTTAGACTCTTGGTAAATTACCACAGATCACCATCACACATTAAAGGTCTATGGTAGCGTCGGTAGGATTCGTCGTGTTAGCACCAGAGAGCGCCACCATTTCTCCAGCGTTCAGCACTTGATACATTTGGAGAAGTGATGTTGAAGCCTTTTTCCCAGAGAAAACCGTCATTTCGCTGGAATTTTGGCTTATCGGTGTTCGGTCAATAGACCCTCTATAGCTCCTTGAAGTGGACGATTGGAGATGACATCATCTCCGTGCGCCACTGAAGCTGGCCAAACGGCCGGTTTGCGGCGCGCTCCAAGTCATCGTGACTCGGAGCGCGCCGTTTAAACTGCAGGGTTTCACGGGTCATTCCCGTGTTAAACTATGCTAGATACCTGGGTTGGATTGCTGGGTCATTCGACTTGGTAATCCAACCCCTGTCCCCTTTTACGGAATGGGTATGATATACCGCCGACCGCATGGCTGGCGGTTCGATTCCCGTCAGCGGCAGCCCGACAGGAGCAGAGTGCGAAGCAGCGGAAGCCCGACAGCACTGGAAATCCCGATCGTGGATAGGTGAGTATGTACTAACCTAACCTGACTCCCCTAACCCTAACCCTCCTTAGGGGTGCCTAACCCTAACTTCCCCCCCAAGTGCCTAACCCTAATCCCCCCTCTAAGTGCCTAACCCTAACCACCCCCTTCCCCGCTGCCTAAACCTAAGTCCCCTCTGGGGCGGTGCCTAACCCTAAGTCCCCCCCGGGGGTGCCTAACCCTCCCTCCCCCTAGCCTAACCCTCCCGGGGGGTGCCTAACCGTAAGTCCCCCCCGGGAGCCCTAAACCTAACCCTCCCCCCCACGGCTGTCCGCTCGCGGCGCCCGGCATCACTACGATCGTGATGCCGGGCGCCGGTCTCCCGGCGTCGGGGAAATGCGGGCGTCTACATCTAGACACCCGGCATTTCACCCATGCCGGGATAAGACAGTCGGGAAGCCGGCTGCCGGTATTTAGGCAGTCGGCTTCCGGATTGCTTCCCCCTTTTACACCAAGGGGCTACCCGGGTTACCCCTGCAATAACCTGGGTTTTAGCCGTGGTGTAAAAGGGGTATCAGTAGTCACCGTTAGTTATTGGTGTGGAATGGCAAGAGCCACACACAAACTCTCACCTGGTGATATCACTCATTTATTTGCTAATGCCAATAGACACCGAGATACAGACACTACTGTCCTGTCAGCTGGGCCATGATAATGAAGCTACAGTAGGTGCTGTTTTGAAGGAAGGCAAAAACTGACAAGCCACGGAGGTAAGGGAGAAGAGATACAGACATAACCAGACAGCTGTACCACATAGCGATAGATATATAGTATATACCAGCAGAGACACCTCTCTCCCATCTGCGATGCGTTATCCCAATTTAAAAAAAAAAAAAACATTTATGCTCTCGGTGTATGTTGCCTAAATGTGAATGATAATTATATATAATTTTGATGATACCTGTATCCCCCCCTCAGTAACAATCAGCTGCCTGACTACAAAGCTGCGATTGTTTGCGCTACAGTGTAACAATCTATGGCTCGCTGACACGGCTACACACACATTGCATAAAATAGGCCTTCTTCATTCTTAATTAACTTTAAATGAAAAAGATCTGGATTAACGAGCGCACTGCAGGAATGGTTACGCACCCTGCAGCGCCGGAGTGAGAATATAGAGACGGTTCTGCACATTCTATCCCTCCGCGCAGGCAATTAAAATAAAATGTTCCGTAATAAAGTCAGTGATTCAGTTACAGAGGAATTACTTTGGTGAATTAGCAAATTGCACAGGAATTACTTAATGGCCGCGCTAGATTGTCTTTCCACCACTAAATCTGCATTTTAATAATTGCTGGAGCGTTTTAGGAGACTTTAATGAGGACTCAGATGTCCTCTGCTTCACACATTAGAATTATTTCATTACTGATGTGATAAATAACTGACCCAGAAAAATTGATTTTGTGGACGATACTTGCAATAAGGCTGTACAGGGCACGTCCACGCCCCCGGAACATGTGGAGGTATATTTACTAAAGTGCGGGTTTATAGAAGTAAAGTTGTCGCCCATAGCAACCATTCAGTTTCTACTTATCAATTATCTAGCACCTTCTAGAAGATAATAGCTAGAATATGTGTGGTTGCTATGGGCAACATCTCCACTTCTAAAAACCTGCACTATAGTAAATATATCCATACTTATTACTTACCTACTTTATAGCAATCCTTTCCGAGAGCAGCCTTGAGAGCTGCCGCTAGAGGCCAGTTCGGGGGGCGGGGCCTGACTGATGATGTCATTTGGCCCCGCCCCCTTCCCCAGAAAAGCCAGCGATTCGCGGACCCGCTAAGAGGGGGCGGGGAAAAAATACGCAAATTGCTCTGTTTAGCACCGCCCCTTCCTCGCAGGTCCGCAAATTCCCCATTAAATCTCCCCATCCTGCCCACTTCACTAGGAAGTGGGCAGGGTGCGGGAGATCTGCCTACACTTCCGGGGGTGCGGGGGGCAACCCGAAAAATAGGGAGCTTAGGCAAGTATGAATATACCCCTTGATGTCACGACATCACAGAGAAGGGTCAGGAGCCGCCAGATCGCTGGGCGTGTCCTAAGGATACACCGTCAGGCACCTTTCCACTGGGGTAGCCCCTTTAGTCTCCACGCAGCCCCTGCTTGCAATGCTGTTTTCAAGGCTCTGCAGCACCGTGTACACCATCCAGCAGTTGAGTGATCATTTCTAAAATGTGGTTGGTGAGCGGGCCCGCCACTCGCTAGCGCCGCCACTGCTTCCCTTCATTAAAGGGTAACAACACTACACATCAGTCCTGGTCATATAATACCGCTTTTACACCGAAATTCCGGGTCTGACCCGGAGTTGGAACAGAGGGCCTATTTCAGACCCGCTCGCAAGCGCATTGCGCTTGCAAGCGAGTCGATGGTGGCCCAGTGCACACGTGCGAAATCACTCGCTCCGGGGCTCGCAACAAAACGGGGTGGCTGTTGATGTTGATCGATAGCTCGCCGTGTTTTGTAGGCGGGGAGGGGGGTGGCTGAACAAATGGAGGCGTTCCCGAAGGAAAACCTGCCGTTTGTGCGACCCTAATGACATCACTCGTGATGTCAGTAGTGGACTTCCTGCTCTATTAGAGCAGGGAGTCCACTCAGGCTTGCAAGAGCTGAGACCCTACCACAGGGTCTCCTCACAAGCCAGATGGTTGCGATAATCGCGACCATCTCTTGGCCGCTCGCACTGGCTGTGGGTGGGCATCCACAGCTTTGCAAGCGGGCAGGAAAAAAAAAAAATGTCCTCCCCACCCTGATTCTGAGCGTACGCTCGCAAATAGCAAGCGCCTCTGAATCAGGCCCAGAGTCCCAACCCAGATCAGACCCGGAAATTCCCCGGCGCCCACCCAGGATATTCCTGAGTTGGCGCTGTTCACACCGAAGCCGAGTCTGCATTGACCCGGCTTTTCCGGCGTTGAAGTGGACGCTTGGAGATGATGTAATCTCCGAGCGCCACTGAAGCCGGACCAATTGGCTGGCATGCGGCGTGCTCCAGGTCATCGTGACCCGGAGCGCGCCATTCACACTGCAGGGTTTCACGGGTTATTCCCGTGTTAAACCCTGCAATTTACCTGGGTTGGGTTGCCGGGTCACTCGACCCGGCAATCCAACCCTTTACCATTTTATACCAAGGAGCTACCCGTCTTAACCCTGCAATAACCTGGGTTTTAGCTATGGTATAAAAGGGGTATAAGAATGGGCCTACACCTAGGAACAGCCTCACCATTGCAAAGTAGCAGCGATAACAGACCTAATTCGTTGCCTATCTAATAACTAAAAAATAAATCCAGGTTGTTCTTGCCACTAAACTAATTGCTGCTTTAAAATGTAATGACTATATCGCCAGAATCGCGCCGGCTCCCGCAAATCGCAAATTTGCACCTTAACGATCCATGTTTTTGGGACTACTGTTCTTTATTTTTGCATGCAGGGAAAATATTGGCTGCTTTTACATGCAGCGCACACATACTGGAGGCCTCCTGTCCAGACCGGTGCCGGCTCACATTGTGAACCATTCTAGCCACATTGCAGCGTGAGCACCCCGGATTGGCACTGCCCACTGCTGGTTACATATTTGTCAACAACTGTTCTGTGTTTTGCTCCCGAGTGCTTTCATCTCTGCTATATGCTGACTGAGTGTGTTGTGTAGCTATTGATGCATTCAGCCCCTGTTTATCTGTTAGTATTTCTAATTACGTTGAATGCAGAATAAAAGCTTTACAGCGACATTATTGCATGATATGGCTAATTAGTGTAATTATTGTGTACATCTGCTATGCTCTTTCCTGCACGCCATTTGCTAAAGCACAGCTAAACATTAATTACGGCGAGATTGTGCCTGCGTACTGAGACGGCGGGGAGAGTGAGATCATTACCCGGCAGGCTACTGATACCGCATATTCCACCTGATTAAACTAGCAGGACTGGAAATGGAGAGCGATCCCCCATTTAGAGGCAGGTTTATGGATAATGCGAGGATGAGTAATGAATTATTCATTCCCAGGGAGTCTCAGGATGATTTAAACTCCAGGATTAAGGTTGCCAGGTCAGGCATCTAACACCGAGTACATAATGTGCCCTGCTGCAGCGGATCAATGCCTGCAGTCTTTATTCTGCTGCCTTGCAGGTATATGACACGCGTGTTTCGTATGTATGCAGATTTACATCCTGGCTCTGGCAGCCGGGCTCAGGGGTATGCTGAGGGGTTAGGGCAGGTGGGCTCAGGGGTATGCTGAGGGGTTAGGGCAGGTGGGGCAGGTGGGCTCAGGGGTATGCTGAGGGGTTAGGGCAGGTGGGCTCAGGGGTATGCTGAGGGGTTAGGGCAGGTGGGCTCAGGGGTATGCTGAGGGGTTAGGGCAGGTGGGCTCAGGGGTATGCTGAGGGGTTAGGGCAGGTGGGCTTAGGGGTATGCTGAGGGGTTAGGGCAGGAGGGCTCAGGGGTATGCTGAGGGGTTAGGGCGGCCGGGCTCAGGGGTATGCTGAGGGGTTAGGGCAGGTGGGCTCAGGGGTATGCTGAGGGGTTAGGGCAGGTGGGCTCAGGGGTATGCTGAGGGGTTAGGGCAGGAGGGCTCAGGGGTATGCTGAGGGGTTAGGGCAGGTGGGCTCAGGGGTATGCTGAGGGGTTAGGGCAGGTGGGCTCAGGGGTATGCTGAGGGGTTAGGGCAGGTGGGCTCAGGGGTATGCTGAGGGGTTAGGGCAGGTGGGCTCACGGGTATGCTGAGGGGTTAGGGTGGGGCTGTGCACGTGGTGTGCGCATTTATCAGACGCTAACGCTGGGAAATACAGGCAGATACAGCGCTTCGGGCAGATTGTAAAGGGCCGGGTACAGAGGTGGGCGCTGCTGCGACCACTTGTGCGCCTGTTGGCACGCGGCTGTATTATTATACAAATTCCTGCGTCTGAATGAGCAAGACCTGAAGCACCCACTTTTAGCGTCTCTGCAAGCTGCAACACCGCCATTGATTCTTGACACGCCATCATCGACGCACCACCGCGTGCACCATCAACATTTGCGCCAGCCTTATGGCAGGTGCGGGGGCTCCGTCTGAACATGGCCTCTGTGGCTGCAGCTGTGGGATTGGGAACGCAGCCCCTAACACTGACACGACCACGACACTGCCATGTGATCACTACAGGCCGCCTCCCAGTCACCACACAGGAACGCCCATCAGTGTGCATGGTACAGACATCCCTACGTACCCCTTACACGGCATGAGACATCCACACATACCCAGGACACGGCATCAGACATCCACACATACCCAGGACACGGCATCAGACATCCACACATACCCAGGACACGGCATCAGACATCCACACATACCCAGGACACGGCATCAGACATCCAAACATACCCAGGACACGGCATCAGACATCCACACATACCCATGACACGGCATCAGACATCCACACATACCCAGGACACGGCATCAGACATCCACACATACCTAGGACACGGCATCAGACATCCACACATACCCAGGACACGGCATCAGACATCCCCACATACCCAGGACACGTCATACTGTAATGTATAGATATATTCTCAGCTTACTAAAAACAAAAATTCAGATTGACAAGTATTTAAAAAAAAACATTTCTGTGAGAATTTATTTTTAAACAATATAATTAAAGAGACCAATAAATGTAAAAGAAATAACAGATACTTTTGGTGCTACTCCCAATGGAAAAGGCCCCAACTATCACCACAGAAGTTCTACCAATGCATTTAAAGAACAACTGACACAACGGGCCGTATTCAATTAGGTGCGAAAAATCGCGTTTGGCGAAAAGCGTTCGCGGGTGCGCACATAAGTGCGCATCACACTATCCAGTCCTTGAAGTGTTCGCGTGAGCGAAAACTCCATAGTATGAAACCGGCGATACATTTTCACCATGGCAGAGGCAGGTGATAAAATATGCAAAACCTCTATTTTTGCCTAAAAATGTGGGTACTTGGGGCCTGATTCAGAGCCGCTCGCTGTTGAATCAGGGCGTGTTTTTTTTTCTACTCCAGCCCGCTCGTACAGCAAGCAGCCTGGAGTTCTTCGCGATTATCACGACCACCGGGCTTGTGATGAGACCCTGGGGTAGGGTCAGGCCCGCCAAGAGCCGTGTCAGACCCGGGCCACCGCCAGGCCTCTCAGGAAGCCCGGGCTCGAGTAATTTATACCCGCTGTGCCCCCCCCTCGGCACCAGAAGCGGCGCATGCGCAGACCAGAAACATCAAACCGCTTGCGAGCGACTCTGAATCAGCCCCTTGGTTCAGAACCCTTTGGACACCCCCCTAATGACCAATTATGCAAAAGTAATTATTAAATTATCTTAATTCCCCCTAATAATGGCATGTCATTTTTGTTTGGGGGGCTGTATGGACGGGACAGGTGTTTGGGGACTGTATGGAGGGGACAGGTGTTTGGGGGGCTGTATGGATGGGACAGGTGTTTGGGGGGCTGTATGGATGGGACAGGTGTTTGGGGGCTGTATGGATGGGACAGGTGTTTGGGGCGCTGTATGGATGGGACAGGTGTTTGGGGGGCTCAAAAATATATTTAATGCAATCTCCTCCATCTTCCCACTCCCGCCATCTATGCCGGGGGCACATGTCACAATTTTGCCATATGTACCAGCTGTAGACCTCTACCTCTAATAAATATTGACACATAAATGAATATGGAACACGTTTATTGAGTAACACCCAGATAAGTGAAAGACAATGCAAGTAAAATTAGAGATGTCATTTATCATCCCAAAGAACATAACATTCACCTTGTCCTATTATCATCCAATGCTGAAAGAGCGTCTGATAGGATAGACCGGGAATTCCTCCAAGCTACAGTAAGTGGTTCAGGAACGCAAGCCAACTTTATTTACAAAATGTTTTATACGCATCAGCATCAGAGAATATGAATGCCAATGGAACATCATCACAATCCATCAATATTTCCTAGATTAACCAGGCAGACGTGCCCCTTATGGCCCATGATTTGTATTTAAATTAAGAAGACCCATCTCAAAGTGTTTGATTAATATTATCCAAGGTATCAACATGAGCAATTCTGGCCGTAGAAGAAGAGGTGTGGGCTTTACAATTTCCTCATCAGCAGAACGATGACGGATACTGTATTATATGCTAACAAGATGCTCTCGGCCAGGATGTACGGGCAAATGCACTTCTGTGTGTTTTACAGAGGGTATCCCTCCGCCTCCCGCCTCACGTGGATTTCAAGCAGGTCTACATCACAATCAGGGGTGCCAAGAGGGGGAGAGCTGGTACTAATTACCCAAGGTCTGGTCTCTTGGAGGGGCCCAGTGGTGGGCCCAGCTGCTGAGGGGGCCGCAACAAAATTTAAAATAGTATGCATGGAAGCAGCGCCAAGCATACTGTTTTCTAAATTTTTATTCCAGAGGGTACGTGGACACGTCCATCCAGGGGCATATTAAGAGAGGAGGGGGTTTGTGTACAGTCTCTGTCTGGGCCCCCCTCCCACTCTCTCCGGTGGCCGGCAGCACACTGAGCACAGTAGGGTAGGCCATCGATTATTTCAAAACATCGATGGTGGCTGCCTGATGTTGACTAGTTTTGCCATCTATGGCAGAGAACCAATGGTACTCCGCCATCGATGGATGAGTGGGAGCCAATTATTTTTTTTCCCCTTGACAGGACGAAGCTTAGCTCCTCCCCCATTTTTTATTAGCCCGCAGCCCACCGTGCCCCCAGCAGTGGTGGCCATGAAGGGGGTGCAAACCTTCGATGGCTCACCACAGATGTTTTTTGTGCCATCGATGGTAATCACTGATGGGCCCATCGATGGTAACCATGGGAACGCCTACCGTCTGGGGCCGGCCCCACTGATATCACTAGTGATGTCAGTGGGAATGCTTTTGGCTCTGATAGAGCCAAAAGCACTCCTGGGCTTGCGGCAGCAAGACCCTACTGCAGGGTCTCGTCGCAAGCCCGATGGTCTTGACCATCGCGACCATCTTTTTGGCCACTCGCATAAGCTGTGGGTGGTCACCCACAGCTATGCGAGCGGCCAGGAGGCCGCTCCATTTTTAGGTAGGAGGGCGCTGATTCAGAGCGAGCGCTCTGGTCAGAGCGTCCCGCTCTGAATCAGGCCCTCTATTTATTATCATTACTTTTACTAAAATAAAGTGATAAAGGCTGTTTTGTGTTTTCACACTCTTTTCACATTATTTTAGTTTCACTTAAAGTTACTAAAGGGCAATTGGAGTAAAATTCGTAAATTCTACTCCAACCCCTAATTATCACTTATTTTTAGTAATCAGATTGCATTTCCCATCATTGTAATCTGCCTGGTAGTTACTAAAAATAAATTGTGAAAAAAATACCGGGGGAGGCTGTGTGATAATAATGCCACCTGGAGGTGGCGTTATCCAGGGTCTCCCCCGGTTACTTGACTCCTGCTCCGCTCTAACAGGCAGAGCAGAGCCCGGAGCCGGTCCCAGTGATCAGCTTTGTGGTCTAAACAGACCGCACACTGATACACTGCAAAAAAATTGTAAAAAAATAAATAACTTACCTGAGTCCAGGGACCGGAGATCGGGGCTCCGGTGATGTCCTCTCTCCAGTCAGCTGGTCTCCTATCCTGCACTGGGACCTGGTCATCAGGTGACCGGGTCCCAGTGCAGGATGGGATGTCAGCTGACTGGAGCCATGGAGGACATCACCGGAGCTAAGTGCCAGGGGCGTATCTATAATGGGTGCAGGATGTGTGGGGCACACGGGCCCCTGGGTCCAGGGGGGCCCCACACCGCACACCCTGCACCCATAGCATACTTACCTCTCTGGAGTCCCACGTGGGAGCAGGGGGTCCGGCGCTCTAAAAATGAATGGAAAATGGCCGCCGCGGCCATTTTCCCGTCGTTTGCGCATGCACAATACAGGGAATTGGCCGCCACGGCCATTTTCCTGGTGACCTGTGCATACTCTATAGACTCTGGGCGCACTTTAGTGCCCAGAGTCTATAACTCTGGCGCTGGCAGCGCGGGGCCCATGATGGAGACTGCACACGGGCACCCTCCTCTCTAGAAACGCCCCTGGTAAGTGCAATTAAGTGAGGGGGGTCGCGCGGGGGGTCGGGATTGAGGGGGCAGGGCTTAGCGATGGGGGGGTGCTTTAGCGGCGGCTGGTAGGCGTATGCGCGGGCACTTGTCACAGTATTTTTTGTGAAAATACAGTGATAAGTGTGCAGAGGGGATTCGCAGGGACAGAGCTTTATCGCAACCTCTCTCACTGCAAGGGATTTGTAGTAAATCCCTGTGATAGTGCCTGAATTTGCAATGCGAATTCACTCGGTAATATCACACTACAATCTGCATTAAAAATGCGGATTGCAGTAAATAGAGCCCTTGATGTTCTGGGATCAGTGAAAAATGTGTATATGTATGTTGCACTTCTATGTTATATACTATAGACGGGATGCATCAAAGCTAAAAATGTGGTCAAATCCCGGAAAATGCAATTTTCGGTGGTTTAGTACATTTTTTATATGTACCAAGCTCCGGAAAGCGATAGCGTTGTCTAATTGAAGCCCGTGGGCTTCTTATCGGGAAACTCCCCCGAGAGGTTCCCCGCAGCTCGCGCATGTGTGCAGGGTGACTCCCGGGTCATTAACCTCCCCACACTGCAAAGGACAACTCTTACCATGGAGCCGTCCTTTGCTTAAATGATCATGCATACGGCGTTACTAAACGTCAGTATCCATGTGATCATTGGCGGGTCGCATCGTATCCAACATGCGATGATTAATGCATCCCACCCTTTGTCTTTGTGGCTACTGGTTTATTACAAATGTATATATTGTGCTTTTCTCTTCACTATTTTTTTTCTGTATCTCCTGTATTTCCTTAAAAAAATGATATACAGCTATATACTGCGGTATACAAGTACATCACGTACCTGTTGGGTGTTAGCTATATATATATATATATATATATGGTTTTATCCTGAATTGTTTTTAATTTGTGTTTTTTACTGTCTTGTTTTCTTCCTTGTTTTTTCTGACATATTTTAATAAATTCTTATATTGACTAGCGCCTGTTATATCTATTCTTTGGTTGTATGCTCACTGAGCAAAAGGCTGCTAGATTTGAGTCTAATCCCCTCACAATAGGTGAAAGCCCCCAGCACCAAGACATTACGTTAAATACAATATCTATAATGGGTGGACCCATTTATTAAGTACTAACCTCTCCGGAGTCCCGCGTTGGTGGTAACATTGCTCTACAAAACGCCTGGAAAATGGGCGCCGTGACCATTATCCAGGTGTTTTGTGCAGGCGCAGTGAGGAGATCACCGGGAAAATGGCTGCCGCCCTAACACTAGAGTCTACTCTAGTGCCCGGAGTCTGCTGCGCTCAGTGCTCTGCCAGCGACTGGGTGTAGAGGAGGTAGCCCCGGAAGGAGACTGCCCCTGTATTATTGTATTTATATTTGCCGTACAGCAGAGAGCAAGTCTCAGGTGTTGTTTTTTATTTGCTTATAGCAACAATTAATAATTACGGAGGTGGACACTTTGGGGGCGGGCAAATCCTGCCAAGTGTGCAATGTCACCAATAGCATCATCATACCAAGGGGGAGATATTATGATAATGATTTGTAGAGAAATAGGCCCCTCCCCCACTATGCCTATTTTACCGGGATGTATGCAGGAGGCTGCCCTATCCGTCCAGGGGTCTGCGGGACTTTCAGTGTCCCTGACAGGAAATGTGCCATGTAGTGGAACACATACATCCCCCAATCAGAACTGTGGGCCTAATTCAGACCCGCTCGCGAGCGCTGAGCGCTCGCAAGCGGGTCGATGTTGGCCCAGTGTGCGTTGCTGCCCGTAGCTGTCTTTGCATCCTGGCTTGTAACCTGCTCCTGCTTCTGCAAGTGGCTCCATTATCTGCAGCCTTTCGATCCCGGTGCGAGGGGATTCACAAGACGCGGCCGCGCAAACTCCCCCACCTGGCACTAATCCTTTGGCTTCCTCCCAGTCCCGGTCTCCGGCAGACACTTGTGATTGTGCAGCCGGATAGAGAGCCTTGGAACGTGAAAGCCACGGATACTGATATCATCCAGCCAGCACTCCTGTACTCAAGCCGGTGAGAGAACGCTGTGTGGAACTGGTGATCGGTCAGTACTGCTTCATTTGAATGTGTGCCCGACGGGGTGACACTTTGAGCATATAACCCTTCATTATCTACAATTGACTAATACCTCTTTTCCACCAAAAACCCAGGTCCAACCTGGGTTTTTGGACATGGTTCCAACCCTGGTCAGACCCAGGTCAGACCCATTTACACTGCACCTTTGATCTGGGTTACTCCCAGGTCAGCCCTGTTCACACTGAACTCAGGTCTGCCCTGCTAAACCTGTGAGGTCATAAAAAGTGGGAGGTGACTGCTCCACAACCACCAATCAGCTCATTTTAGGCATGATCCAGATCAGATAACCTGGGTTGCACCGTTTACACTGCACCATTACCTGGGTCCATCCTGGGTCCAACCCTGGTAGCTACCTGGGTTGGATTGCAGGGTCACTTGACCCAGGTTTTTGCTCTGGTGTAAAAGGGGTATAAGCCTCAGACTGGTTTCATTGTGGCTACTTGCTAGGATATTCTAACTGCAGGTTAAGTGGTTACAACGATACGATATACAGCTACAATTAGCTAGGTGTGTTGCATGCTAATTTGACACTCTGGAACGTTTCGGTGCAGTGATTGCGTTCTCAGAGAATTTTCAATTCAACACAACTACTATTACCATCTACACACCAGCCAGTTTTATTGATTATATCATGTTTTTATGGTATTGTCTATATGTTGTATGTCTGTGTTGAACCCATGTTCAGCTATTATTCCAATTGGTACAATACTCTATATTTATTTATTACTTACTGTTTTTTGCCAGCATTCAATAGAAAGCAGCCCAGGAACCAGGGATCTCTACAAGGCACGTGGCACAGTGCTGCATGCTTATTTATTTATTACCAGTTATTTATATAGCGCACACACATTCCGCAGCGCTTCACAGAGAATATCTTAACATTCACATCTGTCCCTGCCTCCGTGGCTCACTACAAAAGGGGCGGCTGTTGATCGACAGCTCGCCATGTTTTGTAGGCGTGGCGGGGGGTGGCTTCACAAACTGAGGCATTCCCAAGCGAACGGCTGCCGTTTGTGGGCGGCCCCACTGACATCAGTGATGTCAGTGGGAGAGCTTCCGGCTCTATTAGAGCCGGAAGCTCTCTGGGGCTTGCGGCCACGAGACCCTACCACAAGGGTCTCGTCGCAAGCTCCGATGATCGCGATGGTCTTGACCATCGCGAGCATCACCCTGGCCACTCGCAATAGCTGTGGGTGGTCACCCACAGCTATGCGAGCGGCCAGGAGGCCGCACCACAAAAATAAAAAACGCCCAGATTCAGAGTGAGTGCTCTTTCAGAGCGTCCGTCTCTGAATCAGGCCCACTGTTTGCAGTGACTGCAGGAGGAAGCGCAGGTGATTTTATCCATGCTGCACTCCAGCTACCACAGTCTAAAGCAGTGACTGCAGGACGAAGCGCAGGTGATTGTATCCACGCTTCAATCCAGCTACCACATTCTAATGCAGTGACTGCAGGAGGAAGTGCAGGTGATTGTATCCACGCTTCAATCCAGCTACCACATTCTAATGCAGTGACTGCAGGAGGAAGTGCAGGTGATTGTTCTCTCGCAGCAATCCAGCTACCATATTCTAATGTAGTGAATGCAGGAGGAAGTGAAGGTGATTGTATCCATGCTGCACTCCAGCTACCACATTCTATTGCAGTGACTGTAAGAGAAAGCGTAGTTAATTGTATCCACACTACACTCTAGCTACCACATTCTATGGCAGTGACTGCAGGAGGAAGCACAATTTAATTATATCCAAACTCCACTCAACCTACCACATTCTAATTCAGTAACTACAGGAGGAAGCACAGGTGATTGTATCAACCTCCACTCCATCTACCACATTCTAAAGTAGTGACAGCAGGAGGAAGCACAGTTGATTGTATCCATGATGCACTCCAGCTACCACATTCTGATGCAGTGACTGCAGGATGAAGCAGTGATTGTTCTCTTGCTGCACTCCAGCTACCACATTGTATCCACACTGCACTGAAGCTACCACATTTTATTGCAGTGACTGCAGGAGGAAGCACAGGTGATTGTATCCATGATGCACTCCAGCTACCACATTCTAATGCAGTGACTGCAGGAGGAAGCGAAGCAGTGATTGTTCTCTTGCTGCACTCCAGCTACCACATTCTAATTCAGTAACTGCAGGAAGAAGCGCAGGTGATTGTTCTTTTGTTGCAATCCACCTATCGCATTCAAATTCAGTAACTGCAGGAGGAGGCGCAGGTGATTGTATCCACGCTGCACTCCAGCTACAACATTCAAATGCAGTGACTGCAGGAGGAAGTGCAGGTGATTGTTCTCATGTCACACTCCTTCCCACTATCAATATTCCAGGATCAAGACAAGTAAGTTTTGGAAAGACAAGGCTTGGTTCAAAATAAGAACCATGTCACCCTGAGGTGAGATTTCCATCCTCCACAATTTGGGAAGAGCTATAGTTTATGGCCCGGAGTTTGAAATGTAAGTTCTGCAGAATGCAGTGGTCAGTGCCATCCAAACAACCAGTGAGGCTAAGGGGGGACTGCGAGCGATCACACAGGACCTGTTCTGCACTTGCACAGGATGGGTTCTCCTCGTAATTTCTAATTGAATGTAGGGTGCCTGCACAAACGGTGCGAGCAGGCATTACTGCCAGAAAACCGCAAATCTCAGTAAGCTCACATGCGTGCGGCCGGTTATCTGGGCATATGCAGAACAATTTTACGCAATTTATGCGTTTTGTCACTCTTCCCATTCATTCCAAGGCAAAATCTCAACAAATAAAGCCATGCAGTATCCACTCAGACGCACCCACAACGTGAACCGATCACACTCCCAAATCAGTAGACAATGACTTGTTTTGCCAGGGATGAACCTGGGCTGTCCTTTAAGAAAAAAAGCACCTGTTATCACAGACCAGCGGCTAATCAGCATTCCTTACTGCCGGAGACACAGCCCCCGTCTCGTCATATGGTAATTAACATTGGCAGGGAACAACGCCGGTGAGAGTACTACACGGCTGAGCTAACGCAGCTCCACTGCAGGGAAAGATTCATATACAGCCAGATACCATTCCCGGATCTCTACGGCCGTGGAAAAACCCACAGCGCATTTATTATTGTAGGTCTGACTGCGAGTTAGTGCAACACCATCAGCCGCATTATATTCTACAGAAGGATTACACCCAAACCGCCTTTTGTTTTTACCCATCCAGCTCTGGGACACGGGCACAAGGTGCGCATCCCCACAAAGTACTTCTCAATTTATATTAATACACCAGGGACCTGATTCAGACCCGCTTGCTAAGGCGCGATTTTCGCCCATCTACACATGCGTATAATTCACACTGCGCGTGCCATTCGTTGCGATCTGATTTTGGTAGCTCGTAAGCCACTATCAGGTCGCTGCTTTGAGTGACAGACAGCGCCGTTTGTGGGTGGTAACAGGGGAAGGTGCTTGTAAATGGGGGAGTGGTGTTGTGGACGCAGGCATGTCAGTCCCCCAAAGAGCCGTTTTAAGGGCGTGCATAATTAGCAAAGTAGCGTCATTGTACATGTTACCTGCATGTGTTTCAGCCCGCACTGATCGCAGTGCTTGCGGAAGGCTAAGGCAACCTCAAGGGCTGCGAGGTGCTTCGATGGCTCATGATGGTCTCGATTAATCCTACATTTCCCGGAGATGACGTGTGTTGCTAGAGGCAAGGGGGCGTCTTCAGACACTTGCGAGCGCACTTTGCCGTAGCTCACTAACACACAGTGGACGTCCTTAAGCGACGCAGTGCGAGCGCTTTATTTAAATATCCGGCCCCTTTTGGCCAGCGAGCGATCGCATCTTGCGAGCGGGTCTGAATGAGCTCCCAGGTCCTTTGCACAGACGGTGCTTCTTGTGCACTAGTAACCAATAGGCCTGATGCAGTAGCGCACGCTAGTGCACTGCTGAACGCAGATTCCCGATGGTCAGGAATCTGCGCAGGCACCTGACCTGTTCTACGCATGTGCAGAACCGGTCTGCGATCCCTTGCGCTGAGGGAAGAGACCGGGATCTACGTCGGCTGACGGAGATTTCCTGGCCTCTTTCTCTCATCTGCGGCGGCCGGCTTATATGACACCGTGGGTCACTTAGCCGACCGATGATCAGATTATTCAATGCTACGTTGTACAATTCAGCTCGGATAAGTAATGCATGCAGAAGGCGGTAATTTGGTTTTCTGTCTGAAAGGGTTATTACTCACTATTCTGAGTCATATGGATGCAAAGAGGTGGCCAAATTCAGACAGATCTCCAGCACCTGGCATAGGGTACTGTAGGTGTAAGTGATGATGATGATGATGATGGCGGCTCGCACGGATATACGGCGTATAGTTGGATTACGTTGGCATTATGTACAACTCAGAATCAGCTCCAAAGTCTCTTTAAAATCCCTAAAATCTGAACATATCTGTAATGCAAACCAATTATGTATATAATATGAGATATGGTAAGAACTTACCTTTGTTATCTCTATTTCTACGAAGTCCATAGGGTTCCACAGGATACCTTGGGGTATAGGTGATGACGTCAGGCATCGGGCACCATAGAGTTAAGTTTTCAGCCTCCCAGGATGCACTAGGGTCCCCCTCCTATACCCCGCCCCCGAGCCAAGGCATCTCAGTTAGTTACCAAGCATTAGGCCGGAGGAGGAGAAGGAAGAGAGAAAAAAGATCTGGACACATACAAGAATCACATTCTCACCAGAGGGAGATGGAAAAACCGGTGACCAGAGTAAAGCCCATCTGCAGCACAGGTGCGACAGGGCGGGAGTCCTGTGGAACCCTATGGACTTCGTAGAAATAGAGATAACAAAGGTAAGTTCTTACCATATCTCATATTTTCTACATCAGGGTCCATAGGGTATCCACAGGATGTCCCAAAGCAGTATCCTTCAAGGGTAGGGACGCTCCTGTGCTGAAAGGAGAATCCGCCGCCCGAAGGAAGCATCCTGAGAGGCAAAGGTGTCAAATGCGTAATACCTCAGAAAGGTATGGACAGAGGACCACGTGGCAGCCTTGCAGATCTGGACTGCAGAGGCACCACGTCGAGCTGCCCACGAAGGACCCACAGACCTAGTGGAATGAGCCCTCACAGAGGATGGAACCGGAAGGCCTTCTTGAAGATAAGCTTCTGAAATTGCCATACGAATCCAACCTGCCAAAGTTTGCTTTGAAGCAGGCCAACCCTTTTTACGGAAGCCATAGAGTACAAACAAGGCGTCCGACTTCCTAAACAAAGAAGTGCGGTCAACATAAATCTTTAAGGCCCGCACAACGTCCAAAGTGGCCTCACCCACTGAAAGATCAGGTGAGTTAAAAGCCGGCACAACGATTTCCTCGTTGATATGGAAACGTGAAACAACTTTGGGAAGAAATTCAGGACGAGTGTGCAGCACTGCCCTGTTCCCATGAAAAATCAGGAAAGGGGGTCTACAGGAGAGAGCCCCTAAGTCAGAAACACGTCTGGCCGAAGCGATGGCCAGAAGGAAAATTGTTTTAGCTGTCAGCCATTTAAGGTCCACTGAGCCCAGTAGTTCAAATGGCGGTCCCTGGAGAGCCCTCAGGACCACAGCTAAATCCCAAGGCGCCACTGGTGGAACAAAGGGCGGCTGAATTCGAAGAACACCTTGCATAAAGGTGCGCACATCAGGGATTGTAGCAATCCTACAATGGAACCAGACAGACAGGGCAGACACCTGCACCTTCAGAGAAGCAAGGCGAAGCCCATGGTCTAGTCCAGTCTGTAGGAAATCTAACACTAGACAGACGGAACTCCCGAGGGGCATAACCTCTCGGTCGACACCACTGGAAGAAGGTATGCCACACACGATGGTATATCCTTGCAGAAGATGGTTTCGAGTTCTTAGCATAGTTCGTACTACAGAGCTGGAAAACCCCCTGGACCTTAACATTGCCGTCTCAACAGCCACGCCGTCAAAGACAGCCGAGTCAGGTCTGGGTGAAGACAAGGACCCTGTGACAGTAGGTCCGGTCGTAGCGGCAACCGCAGAGGAATGTCCACGGACAGACCCTAAAGGTCTGAGAACCAGTGCCGCCTGCGCCACGCGGGAGCTATCAACAGGATTACCCGTGGAAGAAGGGAAAACGGAAGGAAGAGATAAGCAAACCGGAACGTCCACTGGACGGACAGAGCATCCACCAGAGATGCCTTTTCGTCTCTTGTTCGAGACCCGTACACCGGCAACTTGTTGTTGTGCCGTGACAGAATGATGTCGATCTCTGGAAGACCCCACCTGTCCACCAGAAGTTGAAAGACGTCATGGCAGAGACCACTCCCCCGGATGAACGTCCTGGCGACTGAGAAATCTGCCTCCCAGTTGAGGACTCCCAGGATGAATACCGCTCCTTGCCGATTTATATAGGCCACGGTGGTGGCGTTGTCCAACTGGACCTGCACGGGGTGACCTTGGAGAACCCGATGTGCCTGCTGGAGAGCAATGAAAACTGTGCGGAGTTCCAAGATGTTTATTGGAAGCTCCTTTTCCGCCTGAGTCCATCTGCCCTGTAACAAGTTCGTCACCCAAAATGGACAACCCTTGTTGAGATGGGTCATCTGCAACCACCAGGCTAGGGACAGGCGAACCTCTGGAGTGAGCACCATCATCTGGGACTTTAGACTCTGAGGCAGTCCATTCCATTTGGACAGGATCAATTGCTGCAGAGGTCTGGAGTGAAACTGGGCATATTCCACCATGTCGAATACTGACACCATGGAGCCCAGTAACCTCATCGCCGAGTGCAGAGACACACGGCGACTCTGCAGACAACTGTGCACCCTCAACTGTAAGGCAGAGATCTTTTCCCCCCGTCACAAAGATCCTCTGCTGTCTGGAGTCCAATAGGGCTCCGAGGTGCAGAATCCTCTGAGATGGGATCAGGGTGGACTTTTGCCAGTTTATCAACCAGCCGTGCCGTTGCAGTACTGCAATCGTCAGATCCAAGTGGCGTAGAAGGAGCTCTGGAGACCCTGCTACCAACAGAAGATCGTCTAGGTACGGCAACATGCGGACTCCCTGCAGCCGCAGGCATGCCGCCATGACCGCCATAACCTTGGTGAACACACGTGGTGCTGTCGTCAGGCTAAAAGGTAACGCCTGGAACTGAAAGTGATTGTTGCGGATTGCAAACCTGAGGAATTGTTGATGTCGCAAAAGAATAGGGACATGCAGGTAAGCGTCCTGTATGTCCAATGACACCATGTAATCCCCAGGTTCCAGCGCCAGAATGATGGACCGTAGGGTCTCCATCCAAAACCGCGGCACCCTCAAGGACTTGTTGAGGGCTTAGAGGTTGAGAATCGGACAGTACGACCCATTGGGTTTCTACACCAAAAATAGATTGGAATAGAAACCCAGGCCCCTCTGGGAGAATGGAACAGGCACTATAACTCCAGCCTGGAGCATAGTGTGCAAAACCTTCTGCAGTTCCATGGCTTTGTTCTGGTCTAAGGGAAGACCCGTGGTGAAGAATCGGGACGGGGGCCTGTGCCGAAAAGGAGAGGGCATACCCGTGAGAAACCACCTCGTGAACCCAAGTGTCTGTCGTAGTTACCGACCAATACTGGGCGAACTGCAGCAGGCGGCCTCCCACTTTGGGATCCCCCAAAGGGAGGCCCGGACCGTCAGGCCGCAGGTTTGTCATCAGACTTAGGGGCCGGACGTCTGGTACTCCAAGCCTGTTTCCTGGGCTTGGCCGATTTCTTGGGGCCAGCCTGTCGGGGAAAGGACTGTGCTTTAGGCCTACCCTGGGCCCTGTAAGGCCGAAAGGACGACGTACCCGAACTGGAATGGACCGCAGTAGACGGTAGACATGCAGACTTGGCTGCCGCCAGCGTGGCCACAATTTTGTCCAGATCCGGACCAAATAGGACTGCTCCATTAAAAGGCAAAGCTTCCAAGCCCTTTTTCGAATCAGCGTCCGCCTTCCAGGATCGCAACCATAAGGTGCGACGAGTAGCAACAGCTGCCGAAGAAATCAGAGATGTGAGGGTACTGATATCCAAGCCCGCTTCATTGAGGTAAGTGGCCGAATCCCGGAGATTGCCTACCAACTCGGCCTGTTCAGCCGAACAGTCGGAATCCAAAGACGCCTCCAAACTATCAGCCCAGCGCTCCATAGCTCTGGCTACCCAACATACGGCCATAGCTGGTCTGGATGCCTCCCCGCGAGGGAATAAATGGACTTTAGGCAGATCTCCACCTTACGGTCCGTAGCATCCTTCAAGGAGGACATGGAGGGCAGGGGCAATGTGGCACTTCGGATTAGGCGTGTCACATGAGTATCCACCTGAGGAGATTCCCACTTAGAAAAATAATTGTACGCAAACGGGTAAGCCACCGCTAAGCGTCTTTGAGGCTGATACCGTTTACCAGGGTGTTTCCACGCCTCCTCTAAATGGTCTACTAACTGACCCGAAAGAGGAAACATTGTGGCGTCACCCTTAATATCCTTAAAAAAGGCATATTTGGACTTGGACACCAGAGGATCATCATCCTCAATAACTAAAGCTGTGCGGACTGCCCGAATAAGGCCAGGAATATAAACCTTGGACTTCGCGTTCGACTCTTTAGTACGGAGAGGTTCTTGGTCAGAAAGATCCAGAATCTCCCCATCATCAGTCGTCACGTCGTCATCCTCATAAGGAGCGGACAGAGACGCCACCGGCCGCTTATGTGGCCGCAACACAGACTCCCCTTGTAACACGTTCGACAAATGCTGCACAGAACTTGTCAGTGAATTAACCCACGCAGGCTCCTGTGAAACCTGAGGAGGGGAAATAGGGAGACTGTGGGGTACCATCAGTTGTCTCGGGAAACCCTGCATGGGTGACGACACCACTGACTGCTGGGACAATCCTATCTGGGAAAACGCATGTTGCGGAGCTAACTGGCCCACTAGGGTTGTAAGCGCTTTGGCGAAAAAAGCCCAGGGCGGTTCCTGTACCGGAGCCGTGACAGTATTTGGCCGTGCCAATAAATAACACTGCCGACATAGCCCCTCTGCGTTACCCTCCCCCTCCGCTATTGGTACATTACACTTAGTACACATAAGCTGGAGAGGAAAATTACTCTCACACATGATGGTAAGTATGTGACCCCTCTCACTGATACTCGTTAGTATAGTGGGAGAACCACCCTGCAATCACCGCACCGCAAGGGCTTTAGCAGAAGAAGACCAGGGACAGTGAAAAGACTGACAGTAGAAAGTGAAAGTACAGGCAGCAGATGCTAGCAGAAGTCACATACAATGCAAAGAAATTAATTCCTGCACTATCAGCGCTGTTCCTCAACTACACAGAGTCTGGTAGGACACAGCGCTGCATACACAGACCTGTTTCAACGGAGTAGAGGTATGCCGGGGGACCCAGACCACGATGCCATCGATCAGCAGCTTCCAGCAGCGTTCACCATGCTTCAGGAAAGATGGCCACTGAGGAGCAGAGAGGAGGCTGGCCTGGGGGAGGAGCGCTGCCACAAGGCCAATCGGCAGGTGCAGAGAGGGCTGTGTGCAGCGGGGGAGACGCCGGCTGTGTACAGGGAAGGCGCGCTCCCCTAGCATGCAATTAACCCCTGGGACGCCACAGCGCTAATGTCCGGCTGTGGTCCGCTGTCCCAGGGGGATAGTGGAAGCGCAGGTTAGTACCTGGCTCCACGCTGCAGCCAGTCCCCAGGGAGCCCCCTGCCTGGGGACTCTGGACCATGTATCAGCAGGGACCCACCGCGGGACCCCTGCTGCTTACCTACTGTCCCCTTGAATCCGGCCATGGTCCAAAACATCTGGGGTCACCGCTAGCTGTGACCCCAGATGCTTACCAGAATCCCCGGATCAGTACCGGCGTTCTGGTACCGGCGGGGTGTAGGGAAGACAGCATGGACGTCAGTAGTGACAGTCCATGCTGTACTTCCAGATGTGCAGCCACAGCTGCAGCGAAAAAAACTTCAGGGGCTATCCTTAGCCCCCCTGTAAACAGGTGCTCTGACTCCGAGCCGGGCACCAACGAAACTGAGATGTCTTGGATCGGGGGCGGGGTATAGGAGGGGGACCCTAGTGCATCCTGGTAGGCTGAAAACTTAACTCTATGGTGCCCGATGCCTGACGTCATCACCTATACCCCAAGGTATCCTGTGGATACCCTATGGACCCTGGTGTAGAAATTTAGACTGTGGGGCCTATTCATCAACACTAAATTAACGTTTTTAATGACATTTTCCTTAAATAACGTTATTTTAGTATTCATGAAGCCACTTAGCACAGGAGATATCATTGATATCTCCTGGCTAAATCCCCCTGCGTTAATTTCCACACTCCCCATACATTAGTACATTAGTATGGGGATATGGAAATTATGGTATTCATCAAATTCCGAAAATTATGAATTTTCGGAATTTGATGGAGGTACTATTCGCCACTGTGAGGTGGCGAATAGCAGGTGAAACTTACCTGCTTCCAGCTGGACAGGTCCCCCGGCGTCTTCCTCCGGCGGTCTGGTGCGTCCTCCGGCTCCGGAGGCTGGTCGGACACTGTGTTCTCCCAGCATAACACAATAAAGATTAGAAAAAAAAATAATATATATTTTTTTCTAATCTGTACTGTGGTGTGCTGGGAGACCATGTGACAGACCAGCAGGACGGAGCCGGAGGCTGCTGCGCGGACAGGTAAGTGCTGAAGGGGGGGGGGAGGAGAGCGGAGGGGGGACATAAACTTACCGCATGTGTAGGCAGTGCTGCGCATGCGCTGAGTTAACAAATTTAACAGCGCAGGTGCAGCACTGATTACAGCTGTGGTAAGTTAGAGCAGGCAGGGATAACTATCTATTTCCTGAAAAGCTGTCATAGCAAAAATGACAGCTACTGGAATAGATAGTTATGGAGAGGAGGAATGATGAATTCCTCTGGTAATTAGGTAGAACTCCATGCCAGTTCTAAACCTAATTACCTCCAGGGAAAGTTTAGTAATGATGAATAGGCCCCTGGTCCTGGTAAGTAAATGAACCCTCTCCTAGGTTCAAATACAGCTGCAGTTTGGAGTCTTCTTTGGGGCAGATGCATAGGCGTTGGAGCGGGGGGGCTCGCCCTCCCTAAAACACTTGAGATAGCGGCAGCCACAGACAGACAGCAGCGGCTTCGGATAGTCAGGGACTGGGCATTGAAGCAATAGGCTGCACAGCCCCTGCAATGTACAGAGGAGGACAAGGTGCAATGTGCGGTCTTTAAATTAAAATATTGCACATTGCACCTCCTCCTCCCAGAGTGCAGGGGCTGTGCAGCCGACCTTCTGCGACGGAGGGAGGTGGGGACAGGGGAAGAGGGGGATGGAGGTGGGGCACTTCCAAAGTTAAATGATATTGCTCCCCCAAAAATAAATCTTTCCAACGCCCCTGGGCAGATGTACTAATCTCTGGATAGTGATAAATTGGTGAGAGATAAAGGACCTCATTCAGATCCGGTCGCAAGCGCAGAGCGCTCGCAACCCGGTCGATGTCAAGGCACTGCACGCGCGCAGCGGCCGCACTGCGCGTGTGTAAGCCCCGGAGTGAGAGAGAAATTCTCTCGCTCCAGAGCTCACTACAAAAGGGCCGGCTATCAACAGCTCGACCCGTTTTGTAGGCGTGGTGGGGGGGTGGTTTCACAAACGGAGGCGTTCCTTAAGGAACGCCTACCGTTTTGTGGGTGGCCGCACTGACATCAGCAGTGATGTCAGTGGGGAGCTAGCTAGCATCCAGGAGGCCGCACTAAATAAAACAAGCTGCCGCCCTCATTCAGAACGAACGGTCGCTTCTTGCGACCGCCTCTGAATGAGGGCCAAAGTGCCAACCGATCAGCTCCTAATTGTCATTTTTCAAACAGCCTGTGACATGACAGTTAGGAGCTGAGTGGCTGGTAGTTTATCACTCTCCAATTCATCACTTTCCAAAGCTTAGTACATCTGCCCCATAATCTGGTAGGAATAGAGAGAGAACTACGTATAACCTGAAGAAGGGATTACAGTATGTCGGTGTTCCTTCCTGATTAAATAAAGACCTAAGCAGAGCGTTTTTGCAGCCTGTCTCGGTGGTGTGCCATTGCCTAGTCTCCTCACAGAATCCTCCAAATCCCTAGTCACTGTCAGTATTAATGCTGCGCATCAAGTAACAGAGAACCAGCAGTGCGTTATACTCACTCCTGTTAAACTGCTGAAAGGTCAGTCTGATTAATATACAGTTCAACTATTGGTACCAAATACTGTATATTGCATCATGGGAGCAGAAAGGGATTTTTACTTTATTTCAGCGCAACATCACAACACGTTTCCATAAAGTGCACAACTTTAGCTTAATTCACATATCCATGTGACTGACTGACTGTGGCGAACCCTGGAAGATATACTCTACTGACGATATGATAAATACTCTACTGACGATATGATAAATACTCTACTGACGATAAATACTCTACTGACGATATGATAAATACTCTACTGACGATAAATACTCTACTGACGATATGATAAATACTCTACTGACGATATGATAAATACTCTACTGACGATATGATAAATACTCTACTGACGATAAATACTTTACTGACGATATGATAAATACTCTACTGACGATATAATAAATACTCTATTGACGATATGATAAATACTCTACTGACAATAAATAAATACTCTACTGACGATATGATAAATACTCTACTGACGATATGATAAATACTCTATTGACGATATGATAAATACTCTACTGACGATAAATACTTTACTGACGATATGATAAATACTCTACTGACGATATAATAAATACTCTATTGACGATATGATAAATACTCTACTGACAATAAATAAATACTCTACTGACGATATGATAAATACTCTACTGACGATATGATAAATACTCTATTGACGATATGATAAATACTCTACTGACAATAAATACTCTACTGACAATATGATAAATACTCTACTGACGATAAATACTCTACTGATGATAAACAAATACTCTACTGATTATATGATAAATACTCTACTGACAATATGATACTCTACTAACGATATGATAAATACTCTACTAATGATATGATAAACAAATACTCTACTAATGATAAGATAAATACTCTACTGACAATATGATCCTCTACTAACGATATGATAAATACTCTACTAACGATATGATAAACAAATACTCTACTGATGATATGATAAATACTCTACTGACAATATGATACTCTACTAACGATATGATAAATACTCTACTAACGATATGATAAACAAATACTGTACTGATTATATGATAAATACTCTACTGACAATATGATAATTACTCTACTGACGATATGATAAATACTCTACTGACGATATGATAAATACTCTACTGACGATATGATAAAACCACCAACCACCAATTTGTGTTGATAAATTTACGTAATATGCAGAGGTAGGTGTATATATATATATATATACTATATATATATATATATACTATATATATATATATAACATTTTAAGAAAATACCAGGACAACTAGGTACAGAAACTGAATACTGGCTTTATCTGCCTGTTCAGGTAGAAGCACATGTGCTGCATGTTACATGTAGTTTTAAGTTTTAGCTGAATTTTTGTTACAACATCAAAGTCAAACCTACAGTATAGATAGAAATAAATAATTGCCTTTTGTTTCCAATTCAGGTCCTGATTCTCTACAGATCGTTATTCTGCTTATACGGACGCAGTGCAGGTGCTAATATCAGCAGGGATATGTAAACGTTTGCATTCGCATTGCGATAGCAGCCTGACATAAGGACGCCCACTTCCCCTTACTCACATCCATATACTATCATAGCAAAACCATCAGTAACATTGAGTAACATCGGACCCATACGCAACAGGTAAGGCAGGGTCAGACCTCACTCAGGAATTGCTAACTTCAGCGCACGCTATGAGGCCTCAGGCGGCGTCTGGTATCGCAGTGGATAATTTATGCACGCCCCTGCAACGGGGTTGAAACGCTTCGGATTCATCCAACCAGCCTGCATTCATCCAACCAGCCCCCCAGCACCACCCACAAACGGCGATTCCTGTCAATCACTCTGCCATGGGTCTGCGTATCCTCTGCGATTGCGATCCTGATCGCAGTGGCTAGTTCGCGCACTGATATGCATGCGCAGAATGCAACAATCGACGGATTGCGTGCGTATAAGCAACTGCGTTCCTCGCTGAATCAGCCCCTCAGAAATGGCGCCATATCATACTTGTCTACTCTCCCAGTACTGTCGGGAGCCTCCCTGTAAGAGGAGGCACATCTCCTGCATCTTCCGCTGCCCGCCCCCCCCCCCCTTCCCAAGCGACCGCACATGAAAGTGGACGGTTCGGGGGTTGATGACGCGATTTGCACTGAATCGCGTCATCATCGTAGCTCTGCCCCCTGCTTTGTAATGCTGGTAATATCGCCATTATAAAGCGGGGGGGCGGGGCCATGAGGAGGCAAGCACTCGGACATGCCCACACTCTGCCCACTTCAGCCGCCCCCACCCTCCCTGCTGCACCGAGTTGGCAGCCACAAAATCAGAATGTATGCGCCATATTAATGTAACAGAGGGGGCACAGGGGGTTTTGCATTTCAGCTAAACTAAGGGGTATAGTTACTAAGGAGAGGGTTACTTTTTAGAAGTGGAGATGTCCCATAGCAACCAATCAGATTCTACTTATCATTTATCTAGCACCTTCTAGAAGATAATAGCTAGAATCTGATTGGTTACTAGGGGAAACATCTCCACTTCTAAAAATCCACACTTTAATAAATATACCGCAAAGAAACAGGCAAATTAAAGCTATACTACAGAATGCAAAACCTCACAACACTGGCAAGTCAACCACAGGAGAAACGTAGCGGCCTAATTGCTATACATAAGGGTTCAAATGCTTACAATAAAGTGTTTGAATGCCAGGCAAAATTATGAGACAGATATATGGGTCTAGTTATAAAAAATGAGTGCTAACATAAAATATCTGTATCACCAAAATTGTCCCATACTTAGATAAATCATGTCCGCTCCCCAGGAACAGTCAAACCAATCACAGTGCTTTGAATGTGAAGAAGTCAGGAGCTCATTCAGACCCGCTCGCAAGCGGCCGCTCGCTCGTACGCAGCCGATGTTAAGCGACCACGCATGTGCACGCTTCGTTCTGCGCGTGCGCAAACTACTCACAGCGATCGGAATACGCTCGCTCGCCCTGCAAAGACAGCCCAGTGTAATGAGTGACAGGAGAGGCCATTTGTGGGTGGTAACAGGGGCAGGACACTAATAACGGGGGAGTGGAGGTGCGAACGCAGGCGTGCTTGAGTGTTGCAACGCCGTTTTTGAGATGTGCCTAATTAACAGACAGCGTCATAGTACATGTCACTAGCCTATTTTTTACAGTGAAATCCTCGCAGTGCTTGCGGTAAGGTAAGGCAACCACAAGCGGTGAGAGCTCTTCCGATGGTCCTCGGTGCATCAATGTTTTCATACACTTCCTGGAGATGACATGCGCTAGTGGGTGTCTCTAAATACGCTAATGGCCGTCTGCATACACAAGTTGGTGTGCTTATGCCTTTCCGAGCGAGCACATGCCATGGCGTCACTTAGCCCAATTTGCATACGCTGGGGGCGAGCGATCGCATCTAGCGAGCGGCTCTAAATCAGGTCCTCAGTCAGAGAGGATAAACAGATGTCACATGTCCAGAGCCCTATAACAGTAGCTTGTTGCCCCTCTGATGGTCATGATCGCGGCTCTGCACAGCTGGGGCCGGGCCATGACACCCCCCACCTGCAGGCTATACAGATTATATATAAAACCAGTCACTGCAAAATTGCTGAAAATTGAAATTCCAAACCAGCTCCGGTTATTATCATCATTACTAATGGAAGTGCAGGATAATGCATTAAATAAAAGTACAGCAGGACACATCCTAGAGCACTCAACAAAAAATGTGCACTTTATAAAAATGACAGCTTTAGGCAAGTGTGTAAAATCTGTGTCACCTCAGGAATGGATGACTCCTGCACAATGGTGATGCGCGTACCTAGTCAGTATTATTTCTCTAGCATAGCGCTATAAAAGCGCATTTTCTTCCGCAGCCCAGCTAATCAGACAAAATACGCTGTGCAGGAGCAATAGTCCCTGTAAGATGAACTCACTGGGGATGAAGACTTAAGAATGGGAAATGTTAGGCAAAACCTTTGGTGAATATAGGCCCTGAGTCAGAGCCGGACGCTCTGACCAGAGCGCTCGCTCTGAATCAGGGCCCACCTCCATTAATATGGAGCGTCCTCCTGGACGCTCGTATAGCTGTGGGTCACCACCCACAGCATATACGAGCGTGCAAAATGATGGTCGCGATGGTCTTGACCATCGCGACCATCGGAACTGCGACTAAAAGCCTGCGGTTGGGTTTTTCAACCGCAAGGCCAGGAGTGATTTTGGCTCTATCAGAGCCAAAATCACTCCCACTGACATCACTAGTGATGTCAGTGGGGCCGGCTTCAGACGGTAGGCGTTTCCTTGGGAACGCCTCCGTCTGGCAGGCACGTCCCCGGCACGCCCACCAAAGGGGGAGTGCTGTCAGTCACCATCGACAGCACGCCCCCTTTGATGAGACGCTCCGAGCGAAGGAAAGTCCTTCGCTCGTCGGGTCTCGCGCATGCGCAGTGGGGACCATCGACCCACTTGCGAGCGGACAGCCGCTCACGAGTGGGTCTGAATGACCCCCAGTGTCCCTAAACAGCAGACTAACCTCAGCTCCTGGGTGTGGTGTCCAATATTCACTTACAGAGGGCACAATCTCCACACGTGCGTTAAAGAGTTACCCTTTAATATGTAATGTTACCTTCTCTTAGCAGACCTGTGAGAGGCATTTACTAATTAGACTAAAAGTTACACAGCAGCATAATGTACTGTAATTCTTTCAAAAGCGCCATAAAAGCAGTTACGTAGAACGCCTGTATATTTTATGTAGCTTTAATGACTGTTTGTGCTTCCACCAGCATCAAAAATGAAACTACACAACACAAAATGACCCCTTGTCTGTGAATGTGTGCGCACACGTCCGGTCGCTTAAGCTGGGTTTTTGTTCTTTTTTTAAGCTCAGCGTTAGTACATAGGTGTCCTCATACACCGATCCATTTTGGCGAGAGATGTCTGGCGGGACCCACAGGTAGCAATTCCTGCGCTGCATACTTTTCTTCCATTTTACTGTGCTTATTGTGTGCTAGGTATTTAGGGTTAGTACGAGGTTACATTTGGGGTACCTGAAAATGGGTACTAGTATATTTTGCTGTCTCTAAAATAAAGATTTAAAAAAAACATCACAAATACACCTGCTGCAGCCTCGTGCAGCCCCAAAAACACCTGTCCCAACCATATAGGCCCCCCAAAGTATCAGGCCCCAGACTTTTTTCCTATTTTCCAACACTGTTTTTAATTTTCGCCCCAAAAATTATGTCTTTTTTTTGGGGTGAATTAAGTTATTTTTTATTTTTTTTGCCCTATTAGTCATTAGGGGGTGTCCCAAAGGTTCTGAACAATGTCCCCACATTTGTACCCCAGAATATGGATTTTGCACTTCTCTCCTGCCTTTTGGTGGAGAAACTTTTTTGCCTGTTTTTACCTATGGAGTTCTCGCCTAGGAGAAAACTCCGGGGAATTTAATACGGAGATACTTTGAAAACAGGCGAAAAGTGCAAACCGGAGAAAAATTTTCTCCAAATGGCACTTTTTGCTGCTAATTGAATACGTGGGTCACTCATATCAGACATGACGTTTGCCTCTTTTTCCTCCATTGTGCTAATTTTTACTCAGTTTTGCGTCTTAGTTTGCTTATAGTCTACTAGGTACAGTACTTAGGATTAGTGTTTTGGCGCAACTTAGCTACAAAGTCCATGGTGCACTAAAGGGGCAATTTGGCACAATTAGAGGATACTGTAGGTGCATACAGATACATCTGTAGGCCTTTTTATACGTGTCATTACAGGGAACATTGCGCAATAGAGTACCTAGCCAGATGGTTGGTTTTACACATTAAGGGGCCTAGTTATTACTAGTCTAAAAAAATTAATATTCCTCATGGACTCATATTGCATCAATTTCCCGATAGTAAGAATCCTGACATATGCAGGTAAGTATGCTA
Organism: Taudactylus pleione; assembly: GCA_031769625.1. NCBI lineage: Eukaryota > Metazoa > Chordata > Amphibia > Anura > Myobatrachidae > Taudactylus > Taudactylus pleione. The sequence goes on from JAUIMM010000011.1 coordinate 550,478, forward strand.
ACCCTCCCCCTGACCCTAACCCATCTCTCCCGCAACCTAACTCTAAACCCTCCCCTCCCACAGCCTATCCCTAACTCTCCCCCTCCCGCAGCCTAACCCTAACCCTCCCTTCCCGCAGCCTAACCCTCCCCCCCTGCAGCCTAACCCTAACCCTCCCCCCCGAAGCCTGACCCTAACTCTCCCTTCCCACAGACTAACCATAACCCCCCCGCAGCCTAACCCTAACCCTCCCTTCCTGCAGCCTAACTCCCCCTTCCCGCAGACTAACCCTAACTCTCCCTTCCCGCAGACTAACCCTCCCCCCCTGCAGCCTAACCCTCCCCCCCGAAGCCTGACCCTAACTCTCCCTTCACACAGACTAACCATAACCCCCCCGCAGCCTAACCCTAACCCTCCCTTCCTGCAGCCTAACTCCCCCTTCCCGCAGACTAACCCTAACTCTCCCTTCCCGCAGACTAACCCTAACCCTCCCTTCCTGCAGCCTAACTCCCCCTTCCTGCAGACTAACCATAACTCTCCCTTGCCGCAGACTAACCCTAACCCCCCAGCAGACTAACCCTAACTCTCCCTTCCCACAGACTAACCCTAACCCCCCGCAGACTAACCCTAACCCCCCGCAGACTAACCCTAATCCCCCCTTCCTGTAGCCTAACCCTAACTCCCTTCCCGCAGCCTGTCCCTAACTCTCCCTTCCCGCAGACTAACCCTATCTCCCCTTTCCTGCAGACTATCCCTGGCTGTCATAACCCCCCCCCCCCGCAGCCCGCGGTGGTCGGGATTCCAGCGCCTGTATTCTGAGTGCCGGCATCCCAATGTATATATTTTTTGCACCCTATGTGACAACTCTTGGAGCCCAGTTAAAGCCCCACGGCTAAGTTGTGCCCACCCCCATCACCAGCAACCTAACGTTGCCAACACAGTGTTTCCACAGTGTGCGCAGGCTTCGGGCATCACATGTAAGGCAATAGAGAGCGATACAGAGATTCCTCCCTGAAAAACAATTGATTGATAACCTACAGGCTATGGTGAGATCCAGGTGCTAAATAACAGGGCTTCACAGAGCTGGATTATTGCACCATAGTCTTATTTTTATTTAAATGGAATTTGCGGTATCCTACAGTGCTGTACGTTAGATTTCTGTGCCATCTCTTGCATTCTCCTGTTGGTAAACCGCAGTGATAAGAAACGCATAAGTGGCTGTTACTGCATGATTTTTGTGGGTGATACCCTTAATCAATTGCCCCCTAAACCCCCACAATGGGGAGCCCACATAATGCTCCTATAACACTGTCTGCACAGGTCAGCACTGGTTAGTGGATATTGGCAGGAAGACATGTCTTCCTCATTTCACATTTCCCTGTGATCTTCCCTGGCCCGAAACGCAACGCTGGCTTCATTCAGGATCACGCTTGACTGCAGCTTTGTCATTCATTAGGTGTCCCCGGTGACCTTGCTCTCTGCAATGCCTCCAGTGCACAGGAAAATGACAGCAAAGCTTTACCCTTCTTTTCCGCCTTTGTTCTCTCGTGCAACCAATGCTAGTATGTGTCGCCTAATATTGTCCAGCGTCCCTCATGTACAGGACCGGCTTTATCATCAGGACAGGAACACTGGGCCTACAGCATCGCAACCCATCAGCCATCAGGTCTAGGGTCAGTTCCCTTCACAGGTGATTCCATCTTTATCATAAATCCTCATTTTGCACAAAATAGGAATTTACAGTGGACTCCAAACAGGACTTGTCTGCTATGAGACAGGGTAAGAACTAATTGCTGCTTTCCCGCTGCTATCCCCATGCAGGCTGCCAGAGTGATGTATCCTGCTGACAGCCCCCTCCCAGCACTTAGCAGACCCTCCCTCCTCCTTACACTGAGCTCCCTTTCCACACTTCCCCGCACTGTCTGCAAAGGATTCTCCACACCTGCAGCAATCTCCTAATATGCAATTCACAGGCACCACACAGCTTTGTACAGATGGGACAATAGGACCTGTATCATCACAAACATTCATCGCCAATGGATTGCATGCTGCAATGTTTCATAAAACAACATTTCTTGGTACATGACACCATATGAAATAAATGCAGGAGAGCAACGGGGTCTGGCTCAGGTGGTGCCTAAGGCGGTTTAAGATCTGCGCAGGAGCCACACTGAGCGTGTGCAGATCTGGTCCTGGGTCGCCGGGGGGGCAGAGTGGCAGCAGATGTCGCTTGATTGACAGTATGGTGCAATTTGAGGGCGTCGGCCCTGTTTATGAGGCGTCCCGAGGCCAACGGCTGCATCTTCGGATGCAGAAACACTGGCCTCAAATGCCCGATGACTGCCTGACGTTGCCGATGGCGATTAGATGCTACAGTGGCAAATGCAGGATTTTGAAAGGGGGGTTTCCAAATCCTCGGTTACCGAACCAATGAAAAAAAAATCTAGCCACAAATAAATAAATATATATACAGTATATATAAACAGCTTACACAAGATTTAGGACCACTACGGGGTACACACACACTGACTGACACAGACACACACAGAGAGACACACACACACACACAAACACCTCTATCACTAAAAAACATGAATGCAGCAGGCAAATACAGCCAGCATAATTTATTAAAGACCCCCCTCCCGCCAGTAGTGCTCCTTATACAAAGCCCCCAGTAGTGCCTCTTATACAAAGCCGCCAGTAGTTCCCCTTATGCAGTGCCCCTAATACAATGCCCCCAGAAGTGGTCCCCCCTATGCACTGGCTCTTATTCAGTGCCTCCAGTAGTGGTCCCCCCTATGCAGTGCCCCCAGTAGTGGTCCCCCCTATGCAGTGCCCCCAGTAGTGGTCCCCCCTAGGCAGTGCCCCCAGTAGTGGTCCCCCCCTATGCAGTGCCCCCAGTAGTGCCACTTATACAGTGCCCCCAGTAGTGGTCTTCCCTATGCAGTGGCCATTATTCGGTGCCTCCAGTAGTGGTCCCCCCTATGCAGTGCCCCCATTAGTTCTCCTTATACAGTGCCCCCAGTAGTGTTCCCCCCTATGCAGTGCCCCTTATACAGTGGTCCCAGTAGTGTCCCTTATACAGTGCCCCCAGTAGTGTTCCCCCCTATGCAATGCCCCTTATACAGTGGCCCCAGTAGTGTCCCTTATACAGTGCCCCCAGTAGTGGTCCCCCTGTGCAGTGCCCCCATTAGTTCCCCTTATACAGTGCCCCCAGTAGTGTTCCCCCCTATGCAGTGCCCCCAGTAGTGGTCCCCCCTATGCAATGCCCCTTATACAGTGGCCCCAGTAGTGTCCCTTATACAGTGCCCCCAGTAGTGTTCCCCCCTATGCAATGCCCCTTATACAGTGGCCCCAGTAGTGTCCCTTATACAGTGCCCCCAGTAGTGGTCCCCCTGTGCAGTGCCCCCAGTTGTGCCCCTAATACAGTGGCCCCAGTAGTGGTCTGCACTATGCTTGCCCCTTACATATATAACACAAGACACACACAATATACTTACCTGAATCCCTGCTCCTGCGCCCGCTACCATCCGCTCCTCTGTCCTCCCACTCTGCACTATGGGAGAGACGTCATAACATCTCTCCTATCACCCACTGCAGGAGCCGGAAGGTGGAGCTCATGAGTGAGCTCCAGCCCGGCTCCCTCCGTGGATGCAGCAGCCAGTGAGAGTCTGTCTGTCTATCATTGGCTACTAAAACAAACACACCGCCGCCGGCTAGTACGAGTGTACTCCCCGGCGGCGGTGGGTTTGTTACTGTGTAGTGCGGAACACACTCACTGCGGTCCGCACTACACTTACTGAAACTGACGGCGCTATGCCACTGATCGGCGGGCAGGGAGGGTTTCTGGGAAACCCCCCTGCGAGCACGTATGTGCTGTGTCTTTGGACGGACGCAGTGTATCTGAGAAGCCGGCTGCATAACTCAGGCCATAAATGATCTATCAGCTGGAGTGTAAATGTCCCCCGACAGTGCTTCTTTTGTGGGCACAATGCTAGGGTGACCAGCTAAGGCTGTGAGAAATGCCAACATTCCAACCCTAAGTATTACCTAGCACTCACCTGCCAGAACCAGTCTCCGTAATGATACCTTAGGTAGCTGGGCGCTGCGCTGTACATACACAGAAGCTTTGATGCATTATCTGTGGATAATAAACCGACAGCCCATTCTGTAGCTTTTCACCACCAGCACCCCAGCTGTAAGGGGCCGAGGCAGGGTGAGCACTACACCAGGGCCGAGGCAGGGTGAGCACTACACCAGGGCCGAGGCAGGGTGAGCACTACACCAGGGCCGAGGCAGGGTGAGCACTACACCAGGGGCGAGGCAGGGTGAGCACTACACCAGGGGCGAGGCAGGGTGAGCACTACACCAGGGCCGAGGCAGGGTGAGCACTACACCAGGGCCGAGGCAGGGTGAGCACTACACCAGGGCCGAGGCAGGGTGAGCACTACACCAGGGCCGAGGCAGGGTGAGCACTACACCAGGGGCGAGGCAGGGTGAGCACTACACCAGGGCCGAGGCAGGGTGAGCACTACACCAGTCTGAGCAGCCTATCTGACATGATATAGCTTATTGCATTTGGAAAGTGAACTCATTTATATGCACCTACAGATGCGTCCTTACACATCTCTGCTGCAGTCGTGCCAAAAAGCCCCTCTCGGTGCGCCAGGTCCCGTGAGACTTTGCTAGCCCCAGGCGTCTTTTTTGCATCTCTTTTTGCTGAAAATTTGTCTAAGTCACAATGTGATGACTGGGCCGCACCAGCAGACTGTACTGATTAATATGATATGCGACACTTGTATATCTGTGTGCGACAGAGTCTCTGAATCTGTTTACGACTTGCTACAATGTAGCTGCTGCTGCTTTTTTCATTCCAAGTTCCATTGTGCTTCATATACAGACTCAGGAGCACACAGATATACAGGTGTCACATATCACATTACTCAGCACAGTCTCCCATATACAGACTCAGGAGCACACAGATATACAGGTGTCACATATCACATTACTCAGCGCAGTCTCCCATATACAGACTCAGGAGCACACAGATATACAGGTGTCACATATCACATTACTCAGCGCAGTTTCCCATATACAGACTCAGGAGCACACAGATATACAGGTGTCACATATCACATTACTCAGCGCAGTCTCCCATATACAGAGTCAGGAGCACACAGATATACAGGTGTCACATATCACATTACTCAGCGCAGTCTCCATATACAGACTCAGGAGCACACAGATATACAGGTGTCACATATCACATTACTCAGCTCAGTCTCCCATATACAGACTCAGGTGCACACAGATATACAGGTGTCACATATCACATTACTCAGCGCAGTCTCCCATATACAGACTCAGGTGCACACAGATATACAGGTGTCACATATCACATTACTCAGCGCAGTCTCCCATATACAGACTCAGGTGCACACAGATATACAGGTGTCACATATCACATTACTCAGCGCAGTCTCCCATATACAGACTCAGGAGCACACAGATATACAGGTGTCACATATCACATTACTCAGCGCAGTCTCCCATATACAGACTCAGGAGCACACAGATATACAGGTGTCACATATCACATTACTCAGCGCAGTCTCCATATACAGACTCAGGTGCACACAGATATACAGGTGTCACATATCACATTACTCAGCGCAGTCTCCTATATACAGACTCAGGAGCACACAGATATACAGGTGTCACATATCACATTACTCAGCGCAGTCTTCCATATACAGACTCAGGAGCACACAGATATACAGGTGTCACATATCACATTACTCAGCGCAGTCTCCATATACAGACTCAGGAGCACACAGATATACAGGTGTCACATATCACATTACTCAGCGCAGTCTCCCATATACAGACTCAGGAACACACAGATATACAGGTGTCACATATCACATTACTCAGCGCAGTCTCCCATATACAGACTCAGGAGCACAAGGATATACAGGTGTCACATATCACATTACTCAGCGCAGTCTCCCATATACAGACTCAGGAGCACAAGGATATACAGGTGTCACATATCACATTACTCAGCGCAGTCTCCCATATACAGACTCAGGAGCACACAGATATACAGGTGTCACATATCACATTACTCAGCGCAGTCTCCCATATACAGACTCAGGAGCACACAGATATACAGGTGTCACATATCACATTACTCAGCGCAGTCTCCATATACAGACTCAGGAACACACAGATATACAGGTGTCACATATCACATTACTCAGCGCAGTCTCCCATATACAGACTCAGGAGCACACAGATATACAGGTGTCACATATCACATTACTCAGCGCAGTCTCCATATACAGACTCAGGAGCACACAGATATATAGGTGTCACATATCACATTACTCAGCGCAGTCTCCATATACAGACTCAGGAGCACACAGATATACAGGTGTCACATATCACATTACTCAGCGCAGTCTCCCATATACAGACTCAGGAGCACACAGATATACAGGTGTCACATATCACATTACTCAGCGCAGTCTCCCATATACAGACTCAGGAGCACACAGATATACAGGTGTCACATATCACATTACTCAGCGCAGTCTCCCATATACAGACTCAGGAACACACAGATATACAGGTGTCACATATCACATTACTCAGCGCAGTCTCCCATATACAGACTCAGGAGCACACAGATATACAGGTGTCACATATCACATTACTCAGCGCAGTCACCCATATACAGACTCAGGAGCACAAGGATATACAGGTGTCACATATCACATTACTCAGCGCAGTCTCCTATATAGAGACTCAGGAGCACACAGATATACAGGTGTCACATATCACATTACTCAGCACAGTCTCCTATATAGAGACTCAGGAGCACACAGATATACAGGTGTCACATATCACATTACTCAGCACAGTCTCCCATATACAGAGTCAGGAGCACACAGATATACAGGTGTCACATATCACATTACTCAGCACAGTCTCCCATATACAGAGTCAGGAGCACACAGATATACAGGTGTCACATATCACATTACTCAGCGCAGTCTCCATATACAGACTCAGGAGCACACAGATATACAGGTGTCACATATCACATTACTCAGCGCAGTCTCCATATACAGACTCAGGAGCACACAGATATACAGGTGTCACATATTACATCACTCAGCGAAGTCTCCCATATACAGACTCAGGAGCACACAGATATACAGGTGTTACGTATCACATTACTCAGCGCAGTCTCCATATACAGACTCAGGAGCACACAGATATACAGGTGTCACATATCACATTACTCAGCGCAGTCTCCCATATACAGACTCAGGAGCACACAGATATACAGGTGTCACATATCACATTACTCAGCGCAGTCTCCCATATACAGACTCAGGAGCACACAGATATACAGGTGTCACATATCACATTACTCAGCGCAGTCTCCCATATACAGACTCAGGAGCACACAGATATACAGGTGTCACATATCACATTACTCAGCACAGTCTCCCATATACAGACTCAGGAGCACACAGATATACAGGTGTCACATATCACATTACTCAGCGCAGTCTCCCATATACAGACTCAGGAGCACACAGATATACAGGTGTCACATATCACATTACACAGCGCAGTCTCCCATATACAGACTCAGGAGCACACAGATATACAGGTGTCACATATCACATTACACAGCGCAGTCTCCCATATACAGACTCAGGAGCACACAGATATACAGGTGTCACATATCACATTACTCAGCTCAGTCTCCCATATACAGACTCAGGTGCACACAGATATACAGGTGTCACATATCACATTACTCAGCGCAGTCTCCCATATACAGACTCAGGAGCACACAGATATACAGGTGTCACATATCACATTACTCAGCGCAGTCTCCCATATACAGACTCAGGAACACACAGATATACAGGTGTCACATATCACATTACTCAGCGCAGTCTCCCATATACAGACTCAGGAGCACACAGATATACAGGTGTCACATATCACATTACTCAGCGCAGTCTCCCATATACAGACTCAGGAGCACACAGATATACAGGTGTCACATATCACATTACTCAGCACAGTCTCCCATATACAGACTCAGGAGCACACAGATATACAGGTGTCACATATCACATTACTCAGCACAGTCTCCCATATACAGACTCAGGAGCACACAGATATACAGGTGTCACATATCACATTACTCAGCGCAGTCTCCCATATACAGACTCAGGAACACACAGATATACAGGTGTCACATATCACATTACTCAGCGCAGTCTCCCATATACAGACTCAGGAGCACACAGATATACAGGTGTCACATATCACATTACTCAGCGCAGTCTCCCATATACAGACTCAGGAGCACACAGATATACAGGTGTCACATATCACATTACTCAGCGCAGTCTCCCATATACAGACTCAGGAGCACACAGATATACAGGTGTCACATATCACATTACTCAGCGCAGTCTCCCATATACAGACTCAGGAGCACACAGATATACTGTACAAGTGTCACATATCACATTAATCAGTGCAGTCGGCTCCTGCCTCCTAGTCACATCGCATTGTGACTTAGATGCATTTTTGCCAAATAAATAAGCCCGGCGCTAGCATAGTTGCACGGACACTGGCTCACTCGCGCCTGGCAAGTTGCGCGGTGTTGCATATTGAGGCTAGATGTATGAGGACACATCTGTATGTTGACCCGCAGGCTTTTTACACTTATTGAACCAGTACTTTTCTTGTGCCCTTGGAATGGTCGTGGGAATGCTCATAAATGCGGCACAACGCAGGTACAGCATAGATCATTTTACCTCGCACTGACATAGAGGTGCAGAGCTAAATGCGTCATGTTACCATCCTGCAATTATCCATGATGTGCACATTATACATATGAATTGCCCCCTAAAGCTTTCACTGCTCGCTTTCAATAAGCCGCAGCCTAGGTCCTACTTCTCTGAGCTTTTGGCAGGTACATATCACACAGCCATTCATGCACCGGTGCAGTAGTGCCCGAGCTGTGTTCCGCAGCTCCGCAGAGTACTCGCAGGGGGGCTGCAGATGGGTGGTCCTGTCTCAAATCAATTTATTTGGGCAGACATCTTTGTAGGCGGCGTCGTGCCCTGTCTGTAGCCTCAGGACCTGATTCTGGTGCAACGCCAATATTCGCGCAAAAGGTTGAAGTTTTCCAACTGCGCAAGAAGCTAAAGAGCTGCAGAGCTCACGCGTCCCAGGGGCTGTGCGCACAGAGCTGCAGGACCGACTGAGGCGCACGGTCTCTGAAATGTTATACTGGGCGATGACTGGGAGGTGGCTATTTTCCGTGCTGACGGTAGTGTTTAAAGATGTGCCAAGTGGTATTTCAGCGTCTAAAGACAAATAACGTGGGCGTCTCAGTCCTAGCCCATCCAGACACATCATTGGCATATAGTCGCATGAACAAGGACTCCGCTGCGCAAGCAAGGATAAGGATACCGCCGCATCCGTCTCAGAGTCAGGAGCTTGCAGTTACCGCTTTGCGGCTTGCAGTTATCATCCATTCCTACCGCTACCACTTTGCCTCCGGTTTCGGACACGGCGGGATCAGTGCGTGGGCTGATGGAGAGGGAGAATACGTGGTACAGTAGCTCATAGGCTACTACAGGCTAATCCCATCTTGGAGCTTGGTACAGGTTAGCAATCTATAGGGGCTCCTTTGCTGACGGAAAAGGATGGACAGCGCCAGATATTGGAGATATCCACTGCGGTCCCTCCTTGTTACATTCAGGGGATCCTTAATATTTGCAGGGTAAATGGGTATTTATTTTCAGGGATATGCCCCTAAATAACTGGAGGAGTAATTCAGGGAGGTTACCAGAGCTCAGTCACCAATGATGAGGCTCTTGTGTTCTGAACCATTGTGCGAATTCGTCACTTACAGACACTGGTTGGACGTGGCTGCCCTGTTACTCCATTAGGCTAAAACAACTTTTGCCTTTTAAATGATCTCCACTTTAAAACATCGGTCAGACTCACCGGGATCTTGCTGATGCCTGCAAGTCGCAGACTATTACATTTACCCCATGGGGCAGATTCAATTAGCCGTGGTGCTTATCTGGGTCAGATAGCCTCGAGCTTTAATGCTCAGAGCTATTCAATTATAAGACCATTTCCCCCGGCGGTAAACCCATGGCTTATGTGCGTTATCCCATAGATTTTGGGTTTCCCGGAGCTATGGTCTAACATTCTTGCGGCGGCCGCACGGCTGCCTCGATGTTTGTCAAGTGCGCATGCGCACGAGGGAGCCGGCTCCTTCGTGCGCATGCGTGAGACCCGCTACGACCAACAGCGCCGGTCGTAGCGGGTCTCTTTCCAAAGGGGGCGAGCTGTCGATGTCGATTGACAGCTCGCCCCGTTTGGAAGGCGGGCCGGGGGGGTGGCAGCCCAAACGTAGGCATTCCCATGGGAATGCCTACCGTTTGGGGGAGGCCCCACTGACATCACTAGTGATGTCAGTGGAGAGCTTCCGGCTCTGACAGAGCCAGAAGCTCTCCGGGGCTTACGACAAGTGAGACCCTACCCTAGGGTCTCGTCGTAAGCCCCGATGGTCACCCTAACGGTCGTTAGAGCTGTGGGTGTAAAGGTGTAAACCCACAGCCTAACGACCGGAACAGAGGCGGGCGGTCAGGATGCAAGTGGCCGGCCAGTTTCTGAGTGACCGCTTGCATCCTCCTATGTACCACAGGTTTCAGTTCGCACCTCAGGAGGGTACGAACAGAACTCTGCATTATGGACCTCATTCAGAGTCTCTCGCTAGATGCGATCGCTCGCCCCCAGCGTATGCAAATTTGTCAAAGTGACGCCATGGGAAGCGATCGTTCACCAAAGCATAAGCACGTCCACCATGTCTTAGTGAGCGGCCAACGTACTCCCAATCGTACAGGCAGAGCCGCCCACCAGCACACGTCATCTCCAGGAAGTGTATTAAAACATTGGTACATCGAGGACAATCGGAAGCGATTGCAGCGCTTGTGGTTGCCTTACCCTACCGCAAGCACTGTGAGGACTTCAGTGTAAAAAACAGGCATGTGACGTGTACTATGACGCTGCGTGTTAATTATGCACGCCTGTAAAACGGCGTTGAAACACTCAGGCACGCCTGCGTTCGCACCTCCACTCCCACGTTATTAGTGTCCTGCCCCTGTTACCACCTACAAACGGTCTCTTCTGTCACTCATTACTCTGGGCTGTCTTTGCTGGGCAAGCAAGCGGCCTGCGATCGCACACAGTAGTTCACGCACGCGCAGAACGAAGCATGCACAGCTTTAGCGAGAGACTCTGATTGAGGTCCTAAGTGCAAGCCTGTGGTAAACACCATTTCTAAATAAATCTGCCCCGTAGTGTTAGAGAGCCTGATTCACTACAGTACGCAACTGTGTATGCAATAGCGATTACGCACGCAGTTCAACTGTGATAGTATGCTAATTAATTGCGATCACTATATTCCCTCGCAGTACTACACAAGGACGCCGACTTTACTTACCACACCTCCGTAATGTTTAGCAAGACTGCAAAACCATCGTTAACATCGAGTACCATCGCAGCCTCATGCATACTTGCACAAGCGATGGGTCTAGGTAGTCACGGCGATCGTTGTCCAGATCGCAATAGCTAGTTCGTGCACTGCGAGGCACACGCATGCACAGAACGACACAACCGGCCAATGATATGCTTAATCGCGGTTGCATACGGTAGTGGATCACGACCAGAGTGCTTTGGGGAGACTGAACCTGGAGTAGTAATGGCTGCCGTCGTTTTGTTGGACAGGAAGCATCCGTCTGTTTCCTTTCTGTGTGCAGATCGGCGACTTGGTTGATAAATAATGTTATGTGAGCTGGAATGCAGAGAAGGGATCAGCATCGCTCTGTCAGTGCCGTTCTGAGATACTGACAAATGAAAGCGGTTTCACATGTACAAATGAGGAAGGAGAACAGACAAACGGGATTTGTTGTCATTACCGCAATAGATCAATTTCCAATGTAAACTGATTACAGCGCTGCCATGCCCACAGGTTGTGTATAACAGAACAGTG